>LR738712.1:567605568-567751830 GCA_902687465.1 Secale cereale
CTCCTTCTGTTTCAGAGAGAAAGGCAAAAGAGGAGGAAATACAAGTACGGAGCCTTGCGGCTTGTTACTGCTTACCGGGGATGTGTGCTGCACAAAATGTCAGATGATACATGCAAGCAAGAAAGAAAGGCATGAAATGACAAATGGTGCGAAGCACAAAAGTTTTACTGATGCACGGGGTCTGCGCCCGGCTTTGTACAAAGGTTTACATGCAACAGCGGCAAGACTTGTACAAAAGGTGGTTGCCGGAGCGGATCACGGCAACCGCGCCTTACGGGTGAAACTTGTGAAGATGCTCTACATTCCAGGAGTTGTTCACCGATAATCCTTCTTCGGTCTCAAGGCGGACAGCACCGGGCCTTGTGACTTGTCTCACCCGATAAGGGCCTTCCCATTTCGGCGTCAACTTGTTGGAATTCTTGGCGGACTGAACGCGCCGAAGAACAAGGTCGCCTTCCTCGAGACTCCTGGCCTTGACCTTGCGGCTATGATAGCGACGCAAGGCTTGCTGGTATCGAGCAGCTCGTATAGCAGCCTGGAGGCGGTCCTCCTCGAGGAGCAGTGCATCATCTTGCCGAAGTTGCTCTTGCTCGAGCTCGTCGTAAGCGAGCACTCGAGGAGACCCGTATACGAGTTCCGTGGGGAGAACTGCCTCTGCTCCATAGACGAGAGCAAAGGGTGTCTGTCCGGTGGCTCGATTTGGTGTCGTCTTGATTGACCAAAGAGCCGCCGGCAACTCCTCTATCCAGTTTCTTCCACACTTGTGTAGCCTGTCGAAGGCTCTTGTCTTGAGCCCGCGCAGCACTTCAGCATTGGCCCTCTCTGCTTGACCATTGATCCTTGGGTGAGAAACGGAAGCAAAGCAGACCTTGGCGCCAAGGTCTTGGACGTACTGCATGAAGGTGCGACTTGTGAATTGTGTGCCGTTGTCGGTTATGATCCTGTTAGGGATCCCGAAACGGCAAACTATCGACCTGAAGAACCTGACTGCGGACTGTGCCGTCACCTTTCTCACTGGTTCCACTTCTGGCCACTTTGTGAACTTGTCGATTGCGACGTACAAGTACTCAAAGCCCCCGACGGCGCGGGGAAAGGGGCCGAGGATGTCGAGCCCCCAGACCGAGAAGGGCCAGGACAAAGAGATCGTCTGGAGAGCTTGAGTTGGCTGGTGAATTTGCTTGGCATGGAACTGGCACGCTTCACACTTGGTTACTTGTGCAGTTGCATCTTGGAGGGCTTCTGGCCAAAAGAAACCTTGCCGGAACGCCTTCCCGGCAAGTGCTCTTGCGCCAATGTGGTCACCACATATGCCTCCGTGTATCTCTACCAACAGCTTCTGACCATCTTCCCGGGAAATGCACTTCAATCTGACACCATTGAGTCTTCTTCTGTACAGTTCATTTCCGACGAACTGGTACATACTTGACTGCCTGGTAATCCTCTCTATCTCTTCTGGTTCTTCGGGAAGTTCTCCAGTTTGAAGAAAACGGACGATTTGCTGTGCCCATGCTGGGGCCTGAGGCTCAGCAACAAGGACTAAAGGCATCAGGGCTGCTGCGGGAACCTCAGCTTCTATGGTGAGAACCTGCGGCTCTGCCGGAGCGGAGGGTTCCCCGGCAAGCCTGCCGGGGCAAGGCTTGTCGGGAACGCCTGCTTCTACTGTACAGACCCTTGGGTCCGCAGGAGCAGACTGTTCCTCAGCATTTTGGTTGCTGATCTTGGGGACCTTGGCGGCGGCTTCGGGAAGATCCGCCGGCAAGTAGTCGCCGGAGACCAACTTCCTCTTCTTGCTCTGCCCAACTGATGGTGTAACGGATGGCTGAGTTAGCTTGAGCACGAAGACCCCTGGTTCCACAGGTAACTTCATTGCAGCACACTTTGAGAGGCCATCTGCGACATCATTCTGAGCTCTTGGAACGTGCTCCATCTGTAGGCCTTCAAAGTGTTCTTCAAGCTTCCTCACTTCATCGACATAAGCTTCCATCAGAGGGCTCTGGTAACTCTTGTTTACTTGTCGGACCACCAACTGCGAGTCTCCCCGCACAATCAGCTTCTTGATCCCAAGTTCGGCCGCAATTCTGAGACCGGCAAGCAAACCTTCATACTCGGCAGTATTGTTTGTCGCTTGCTCCTTGGGAAAGTGCATTTGAACAACATACTTGAGGTGCTCTCCGGTGGGCGCTATGAGTAACACGCCAGCCCCGGCGCCTTGCAGCGAGAAGGCACCATCGAAGTACATTATCCACTCTCTGCTTGCTTCTTGGACGGGGATGTTTGTCTTTGGAACTTCTTCATCAGGTGTTGGTGTCCATTCTGCTATGAACTCTGCCAAAGCTCTGCTTTGTATGGTTGAAGTACTCTAGTGCCCACTCGACGATCCTGCCTGTTGCTTCCGGATTTTGCAATATCCTCTTCAACGGAAAGCGAGTGACCACCGTTATCTCGTGTGCTTGGAAGTAATAGCGCAGCTTCCTTGAGGCCATGAGGAGACCGAAAAGCAACTTTTGCACCCCAGAGTATCTTGACCTAGCCCCCTGCAGGAGGGAACTTACAAAATAAACTGGGCGCTGCACCATCTTCTTTCGCACTTCTCCTTGTTCCTGCGCAGACTTGTCCTTGTCGGGGCCAGAGCTTGTCGGGGAAGCCCCGTGCTTGTCGCTGGATGTACTTGCCGGGGACGTGGGTTCCTCATCCGCCTCCCTCTCCGCTACTAACGCATCACTAACCACTTGATTGGTTGCTGCTAGGTACAACAGCAACTTCCCTTGTGGCCTAGGTGCGACAAGTATCGGAGTGGAAGACAGGTATCATTTCAAGTCTTGCAGCGCTGCCTCCGCTTCCGGAGTCCATTTCATAGGACCCGCCTTTTTCAAGATTTTGAAGAAAGGCAGGGCGCGTTCTGCAGACTTTGAAATGAACCTGCTGAGGGTAGCCACACAACCAGCAAGTCTCCTTACGTCCTTGACGCGCTTCGGGGCTTCGATCTGCTCGATGGCTTTTATCTTGTTGGGATTGGCTTCAATCCCCCTCTGGGACACAAAAAACCCGAGAAGCTTGCCGGAGGGGACTCCGAAAACGCACTTCTCGGGGTTCAACTTGAGTTGTATCTTGCGCAGATTCTCAGAGGTTTCTTCTAGATCCTGAACTAGGGTAGTCTTGCTCTTGCTCTTGACCACTATGTCATCCATGTAGGCTTCTACATTCCTGTGTATCTGTGGCTCAAAAGCAGTGTGCACCACCCTTGCAAACGTTGAGCCCGCATTCTTCAATCCAAAGGGCATGCGTATAAAGCAATATGTGCCACATGGAGTAATGAACGCGGTCTTCTCTTCATCTTCCTCGGCCATGAATATCTGGTGGTAACCTGAGTATGCATCGAGAAATGAAAGCAACTCACATCCGGCGGTGGAGTCAACAATCTGGTCAATGCATGGCAAAGGGAATGGATCCGTAGGACAAGCTTTATTCACATCAGTGAAGTCTATACAAAGTCTCCACTTCCCATTAGCCTTGCGCGCGACAACTGGATTGGCCAACCACGTGGGATGTAGTACACCTCTAACCAGGCCTGCTGCTTCCAACTTCTTGATTTCTTCGGCGATGAACTCTTGGCGCTCCACTGCTTGTTTCCTGACCTTCTGCTTGACGGGCCGCGCATGAGGACAAACAGCAAGCTTGTGCTCAATTACCTTCCTGGGAACGCCGGGGATGTCAGATGGTTGCCATGCAAACACATCGACATTCGCCCGCAGGAAGGCAACGAGCGCACTTTCCTATTTAGGGTCGAGTGTAGCACTGATGGTGAAGGTACCACCAGTGCCGTCCTCCTTGGGGGGCACCTTCTTGGTTGCCGGTGGAGCTGCCATTCCCTTCTTACACTTGCCGGTGGAGCTCGATGGTGCGTCCTCGACGGCAGCGCAGCACTCCGAAGAGGTGCGTTTACCGGAGTGGGCCCCAGAGCTCTTGCCGGACTTGGTCTTGTTCTTCCCCCCGGGAGCTTCAGCGGCTAGTGTTTTGCTGCCTGCCGCGGCTTCTGCGTCCCGGTAGATCTTGTCGGCGCAGATAAGCGCATCCTTCTTGTCGCTGGGGACAGAGATGACGCTTATCGGCCCCGGCATCTTGAGCATGCTGTACGCGTAGTGGGAAGCTTGCATGAACTTGGCGAGCGCAGGACGGCCAAGTATCCCATTGTATGGCAATGGGATATCGGCAACGTCGAACGTGATCCTCTCCGTCCTGAAGTTGAGCTCTCCACCAAAGGTCACTGGCAGCGTGATCTTCCCCTTCGGCTTGCTCCTTCCCGGGTTGATTCCTTGGAACGTCCCTGTTTCCTCGAGCTCGCTGTCGGGGATCTGCAGTTTCTTGATCACAGCGGAGGAGATCAAGTTGAGGCCGGCCCCGCTGTCAACCAACATCTTGGTGACCTTGAGGTTGCGGATAGTTGGTGAAACCAACATCGACAAGCACCCGACCGCAGTTGTGCGGTCAGGGTGGTCCTCAAGGTCGAAGATGATGGGCGTGCCGGACCATTTCAGCAGCCTGCGCGACTCGACAGGTGGCTCAGCTGCATTCACTTCCCGCACCCATTGTTTGAGTTGGCGGTGGGAAGTGTGCAGAGAGGCACCTCCGTCGACACACAGGACCTCTGTGGCCTTCTGGAACTCCTGCTCGCTGTTGTCTCCTTCATCCATATCCTCGTCATCGTCTTCGTCTTCATCCTTGTCGCGGCCCCGGGGAGGTCTGTCTCCTTGCCGCTGCTTGGCTCTGCCGCGGCGTCCTCCCCGGCCATTGAACGGCCGCTTCTTGCTGGGCTCTCCCCCGCCTCCTTGGGCCTTCTCCTAGTCGCGACGCTCGTATTCAGCCTTCTGCTGTTCTACGAGGTACTCTACCCTTTTGCAGTTCTGGAGATCGTGGCCCTTGGTGCGGTGGATCTTACAGTACTGCTTGTCGGAGCCGTCCTGCTTGTCGGCTGCCGCTACAGGGGCGGCCTCCTTGCCGGAGCCGCCCGCCTGTGTCTTCTTGGCGGGAGCCTCCTTGCCGGACTGCTCGACAACCAGTACCTCCTTGTTCTTCTTCTTCCTATTATTCCGCCGCCGGCCTTTCCTTACCGGGGCGGCATCCTCGCTGTCACTTCCTCCTGCACCGGTATCCTCTTCGGGGAGCCTCCTCCCTTCTTCAGCACGGGCACATTTGTCGGCCAGAGCATAAAGCTCGCTGACGTCCCGGATCTTGGTCATCGCCATCTCCTCCCTCATCCGGCGATTACGCATGTTCTGATGGAACGCGCTAATAACCGTGGCAGGGTGGACATCGGGGATATTGTGCTGAACGCGGCTGAACCTTTGGATATATTTGCGCAGGGACTCTCCCTCCTTCTGGGCAAGGATGTGGAGATCGCTCTCCTGGCCGTGGGGTTTGTGGCCGCCCGTGAAGGCGCCAACAAACTGGTGGCACAGATCTGCCCAAGAGGATATGGAGTTCTCCGGCAAGTGCATAAGCCAAGACCTGACATTTGGCTTAAGCACGAGCGGGAAGTAGTTGGCTAGGATCTTCTCGTCGCGTCCCCCGGCAGCCTGCACCGCAATGGTGTAGATGCTGAGGAACTCAGAGGGGTGTGTCTTGCCGTCGTACTTCTCGGGTACGTCGGGCTTAAAGTTCTTCATGCTGGGCCACTGGACTTGCCGCAGCTCTCGGGTGAACGCAGGGCAACCTGCCGCGTACGGCAAGTCGCCTGGTTCACCGGGCGCGTGCATGTCGACAGCGGTCCCAACGCGCTGATCAGATTGTCTTCGAGCTTCTCGTCGACGCTCGATGCGAGTTCGAGCGTCCTCTTGTCACCTGTCGTCGAGAACTTGGCGCTGATCGCGGCGAGCCCGCGGATCCGACAATGCCGTAGAGTCGTCGTCGACGTTGATCCGGCGGGGTGGCGATTTCTGCTTCTGCGGCGGGGAGTGCACGGTAGTTGCACCCCCGGCGGTCCTGTCTCCATCGGCCTTCGCTTGGTTGACTTGCCACGGGCGTGATGTTGCCGGCTGCTGCGGCGTGTCGTTGTTGGCGAAGGTGATGAGGCTCTGGATCGTAGCCCTCCAGTCTTCGGCCTTGTCTGCCGCTGGAGGGAAGTCGAGGAGCAGTTGGGCTCTAGCAAGAGCTTCTGCTGGAGAGGAGGGAAGCGGTGGCGAGCGGTGCGAGGAGCGAGATATGCTCGGACTTCTAACGGGGTTAGAAGGAGCAAGGTCTCGCCCCGGCGACCGCGCCTTGCTCGTACCAGCGCGCTGGCCTTGAGCATCCCGCGACCCACCGGCTTGTCCCCGTCCCAGCAAGCGTATGGTACCTCCGGTACCACGTCACTGCTGGTCTGGCACCTCCTGAGAAGGATGTGGCGCGTGCACGGACGCCGAGGTCTTGGAGTTCGCCCGGTCGTCCGCCTTGTCTTTAGACTTGGCGGCGCCGCGGGTGTTCTCACCGGCGTCCACCCCTCCGCCAGCGTCTACCCCACCTACCGTTGGTTCTGGTGGCGGCGGGATCGACGCTGACGGGCCTCCGACCTTCGAAGCCTTCTTCTTCGGAGGCATGTTGACGTAGTCGATGAGGTTGATGCAGCTGGTGAAGTTGCTGAAGGTTGCGCCCGCGTGAGCGCCGGATCAGGTTCGCACAACCTCGACGCCCCCTACCTGGCGCGCCAAAGATGTCGGGGAAACTGACCACCCACGAACACCTATGGGACCGGAGCCCCTTCTACGGTACGGCAAGGGTGCGGAGGGAGCACGAAGAGCGCATCAAGGAGCACACGTGGGCAGTTTTACCCAGGTTCGGGCCGCGCGGACGCGTGAAACCCTACTCCTGCTTTGGTTGTATTAAGTTCTTGGGCTCGGGAGCTTGAAGATCTACAGTACCAGCTACACCGAGCGAGGGAGTGAGCGAGTTTCTAGGATCGAACCTCCTCTACGTTGTGCATGGGCCTCCTTTTATAGCTCAAAGGGGTCACCGACAGGTGTCGACGTAGAGGAGGGTAAAAATGTAAAATCGGTGGTAGTTGTAACAGTTCATAAACAGTGTATGAACAGTGGTCTTCACCTAACTCTGACGGTGGGGGACAAGGGCATTGAATGCCCGTCGCCGTCGCCCCAAAAGCGCCCGTCCATGCGTCTCCGTTCGCCACGGCGATAGTATCGTCACCGCAGCTTGGCACCGTGTACCCCAGGCTGCACAGCCATCCGCCACGTGCCCCTGGAAGGGCCCCAGGGCGATGCGTGGCCAGATAAGCTGGAGCGCAGGCACACAGCATAAGTTTCCCCGGCAAGCACCTTGCCGGGGTGGCAACCTTGCCGGACCCGGAAGCTTGTCGCTCTCTGGGTCCTGCCGGGGCGCATGATGCACCGCGATATTCCTCCTTGAAGTGCCATTCTTTTGGCCTTCCTGGCAAGCTCCTCTTGCCAGGGTCTTGTGCTGGAATGATAACTTTGAGCCTGGTGCGGCCTTCCCGGCAAGCTCCTCTTGCCGGGGTCTTGTCTCTTAACTTGAATACTTTGTTCTTGAATGGCTCAAAAGGGCTCTAGAGTGGGCTTTGGCGGGCGCGTGGTGAGCCAGACCACGGGAAACTGCTACTGCCCGTGCACAAGTCGGGATACTAAGGTACCCCTACTTTAGTACACCGACAGGCACTTTCTTAAGAAGATTCTTAGGAAAAGTTTCTTATTATGCATTTTCTTTAGAACTTTCTTAAGGAAATTTTCTTCGGAAGCACTTCCTTAAGAAGTTTCTTAAGGAAAGTTTCTTAGAAAACACTTTTTAAGAAGTTTCTTATGGAAATATTATTTGGAAGAACTTTATTAAGATTTTTTTGAGAAAAGTTTCTTCCGACGCATTTTCTTATGATGTTTCTTAGGGAAATTTTCTTAGGAAGCCCTTTCTTTATAAGTTTCTTAAGAAAAGTTTTTTCCAATACATTTTCTAAAGAAGTTTCTTAAGGAAATTTTCTTCGGAAGCACTTTCTTAAGAAACTTCTTAATAAATTTTCTTGTGAGGCACTTTCTTAAGAAGATTCTAAGGAAAAGTTTCTTATTACACATTTTCTAAAGAACTTTCTTAAGGAAATTTTCTTCGGAAGCACTTCCTTAAGAAGTTTCTTAAGGAAAGTTTCTTAGGATGCACTTTTTAAGAAGTTTCTCATGGAAATATTATTTGGAAGAACTTTCTTAAGATTTTCTTTAAGAAAAATTCCTTTCGATGCATTTTCTTATGATGTTTCTTAAGGAAATTTTCTTAGGAAGCCCTTTCTTTATAAGTTTCATAAGAAAAGTATTTTCCAATACATTTTCTAAAGAAGTTTCTTAAGGAAATTTTCTTCGGAAGCACTTTCTTAAGAAGATTCTTAAGAAAATTTTCTTATTACGCATTTTCTTAAGAACTTTCTTAAGGAAAATTTCTTCGGAAGCACTTCCTTAAGAAGTTTCCTAAGGAAAGTTTCTTAGGAAGCAATTTTTAAGAAGTTTCTTATAGAAATATTATTTGGAATAAATTTATTAAGAATTTTTTTAAGAAAAGTTTTTTCCGACACATTTTCTTAGGATGTTTCTTAAGGAAATTTTCTTAGGAAGCCCTTTCTTTATAAGTTTCTTAAGAAAAGTTTTTTCCAATACATTTTCTAAAGAAGTTCCATAAGGAAATTTTCTTCGGAAGCACTTTCTTTAGAAACTTCTTAAAAAAATTTCTTGTGAGGCACTTTCTTAAGAAGATTCTAAGGAAAAGTTTCTTATTACACATTTTCGAAAGAACTTTCTTAAGGAAATTTTCTTCGGAAACACTTCCTTAAGAACCTTCTTAAGGAAAGTTTCTTAGGATGCACTTTTTAAGAAGTTTCTTATGGAAATATTATTTGGAAGAACTTTCTTACGATTTCTTTAAAGAAAAACTCCTTCCGATGCATTTTCTTATGATGTTTCTTAAGGAAATTTTCTTAGGAAGCCCTTTCTTTATAAGTTTCTTAAGAAAAGTTTTTTCCAATACATTTTCTAAGGAAGTTTCTTAAGGAAATTTTCTTCGGAAGCACTTTCTTAAGAAGATTCTTAGGAAAAGTTTCTTATTACGCATTTTCTTAAGAACTTTCTTAAGGAAAATTTCTTTGGAAGCACTTCCTTAAGAAGTTTCTTAAGGAAAGTTTCTTAGGAAGCACTTTTTAAGAAGTTTCTTATGGAAATATTATTTGGAATAACTTTTTTAAGAATTTTTTCAAGAAAAGTTTCTTCCGACGCATTTTCTGATTATGTTTCTTAAGGAAATTTTCTTAGGAAGCCTTTTCTTTATAAGTTTCTTAAGAAAATTTTCTTCCGATACATTTTCTAAAGAAGTTTCTTAAGGAAATTTTCTTAGGAAGCACTTTCTTAATAAACTTCTTAAGAAATTTTCTTGTGAGGCACTTTCTTAAGAAGATTCTTAGGTAAAGTTTCTTATTACGCATTTTCTTAAGAACTTTCTTATGGAAAATTTCTTTGGAAGCACTTCCTTAAGAAGTTTCTTAAGGAAAGTTTCTTACGAAGCACTTTTCAAGAAGTTTCTTATGGAAATATTATTTGGAATAACTTTATTAAGAATTTTTTTAAGAAAACTTTCTTCCGACGCATTTTCTTAGGATGTTTCTTAATGAAATTTTCTTAGGAAGCCCTTTCTTTATAAGTTTCTTAAGAAAAGTTTCTTCCGATACATTTTCTAAAGAAGTTTCTTAAGGAAATTTTGTTTGGAAGCACTTTCTGTCGGGGGAAACTGTCCACCACGAGCACCTATGGGACCAGAGCCCCTTGCTTGTGCGGTAAGAGGGCGGAGGAAGCACAAAGAGCAGATCGTAGTGAGCACGCGGGCAGTTTACCCAGGTTCGGGCCGCGAAGGACGCGTAAAACCCTACTCCTGCTTAGTTTGTATTGAGTTGGAGAGCTCGGGAGCTTGAAGAACTAGCTACACCAAGCGTATGAGCGATCTAGGTTCCGAACCCTTTCTACGTTGTGCATGGGCCTCCTTTTATAGTGAAAGGGGTCACCGACAGGTGTCAACGTAGGAGAAAGGGTAAAAATGTAAAAGAGGTGGTAGTTGTAACAGTGCGGGAATAGTGGAGCTACAGTGCGTGAACAGTGGTCGCTACCTACTTTGATAGTGGGGGACAAGAGCATTTAATGCCCGTCGCCGTCGACCCCAAAAGCACCCGCCCTTGCGTCTCTGTTTGCCACGGCGATGGCTTTACCACCGTGGAGCGCCACCGTGTCCCCCAGGCTGCATAGCCATCCGCCACGCGTCCCAGGAGGGCCCCCAGGGTGACGCGTGGACCGATGAGCTGGAGCGCGGGCACGCAGCACAACTCTCCCCGGCAAGCACCTTGCCGGGGTCTTGACCTTGCCGGGCCCGGGAGCTTGTCGGGCTCTGAAGCTTGTCGCTCCCCGGGCCCTGCCGGGGCGCGTATAGCGCCGAGGCATGTCTTCTGAAATATAATCTTCTAGTCTTCCCGGCAAGTTCCTCTTGCCAGGGCCTTGCGTGAATGAGGTAATCTTGAGCTTGGAACGGCCTTCCCGGCAAGCTCCACTTGCCGGGGTCTCGATCTTCTGTCTTGTATACTTTGTTTTTGAATGGTTTTATATGGAGCGGGAAGGTCTCCGGCGAGCACGTGGTCGACCCTGCCGCGGGAAGCTGCTACTGCCCGTGCACAAGTTGGGGTACTGAGGTACCCATACCTTAGTACACCGACAGGAGCCCCCGGGCCTGGGTCACACACGGTGCCGAGCGCTGTTGGGCCAGGCCCAAAATAGTGCACGGGTACGCGCGGCCCACGGTGCGCCGAATCCACTTCTGCATCCGCCGCGTCCCCCCGTGACGGCACGCGTCGATTGCGGCGTCGTGGGATGGGACGTGGCCACGTTCTTTTAATGGAAAGAGCGAAATGCCCCCCCACTTCCCCATAAAAGCAGAGGAAGCAGGAGCGGTTCCCCTCCTACGCCTTCATTGCCTCTTCTTCCATCTCCAGAGATCCCCTCTTGCGCTCCGCTCCACACCTCCGCCGTCGCCTCCCGCATCCGCGGCGCCGCCGGACTCTTCGTCCCCCTTCTCTCGCCGCCCCCGCCATGGCCCCAAAGACCGAGAAGGCGAAGGCGGAGAAGACCAAGAAGGAGAAATCGGAGCAAGTGGCGAGGCTCACCGCATTGCGGAAGCGGAACGTCGTCTTCTCGCCGAGGCTCAGCACGCGGGAGCTCTGGAACAAGTACTACTTGTTCTGGGCCAAGAAGACCAAGGCGCATCTCCGCACCCGAGCCTATCCGGCCACCGCCAAGGACAACTACCCCGGCGGGTACTATTTCTTCGCAGCTTTCTTCCACTGCGGCCTCTGTCCCCCTTTTTCCGACTTTTTCTGCGACATCATGCACACCTATGGCCTCCATCTTCTTGACTTCACCCCCAACGCCATCCTCACGATGGCGGTTTTCGCACATATGTGCGAAAACTATATTGGGATATATCCGAACGTAGCGTTGTTTAGGCACTTCTTTACCCCTAGAGCAGAGGCCGGCGCCCCCCTCTCCGGAGGAATATCTTGGGTCTTTCGTCTGAACAAGAAGGAGTCCTACTTGCCGGGGGAGCTCCGCGGCAAGTGGGAGGAGTGGCGTGCAGACTGGTGTTGGATCGTTGAGGACGAGCCGCAGTCCTTCACCGCGCCGCGCACAACACCTATCGTGCGCGGCAGGGACTGGAGCGAGCTGGATTCGGACGACGGCAAGCTCGACGTCGCCCTCATCAGAATCCTTCGTCTCCGTGTAGCAAGGTTGTCTGTCGCAGAAGTGGGCACATATTTCCTCCGCCGCCGCATCGCCCCCCTTCAAGATAGGAAGAGGCCAGCCTGGGATTACGGCAACTCGGCGGACATAATGAGGCTGCGCCCCGGGCTCAACTTCAACTTCACATCACTGGAGCTGAAGGGGATGGTCCGAGAACTATTTAAGCATGACCCGGCCCACCCAGAGTGGTTCAGAGCTCCCCGGGGAGTGGTGCCCCTCTGCAACAGCACGGCCCGAGATGCCCTTCGCGCCATGATGCCCGCGTGTGACTCGCACGGCATCGACCGCACGTGGATTCCGCCTAAGCCAGACGTCATCTTGAACTTCTTCGACAACTTGGCAGAGGTGGCGAAGAACAAGGACGAGATTAGGGAGCTCACGCGGGACACCACCGACCAAGAGATAGCGTATATAGCTTCTCGGGTTGAAGAGGCCGCTGCAGCCGCAGCGGCAGGAGAATTCGGCTTTACGCCTGAGGAGGCAGAGGCTGTGGAACCGTCCTGCCAAGCGGAGGAGGCGGAGATCCGCAGGCTGCTGAAGCTTCCTCCCGACGAGCTTGCCGGGGTCCCTTCCTTGAGGCACTCCGAGATCCCTGGAATCCTGACCGAGGCCGCGGCGAGAGGCAACGCCGCCGGAGGAAACAGGGGCGCCGCAGGGAGCGGAGGCGCCGGAGGGAGCGGAGACGCCGGAGGGAAGGCGGCCACAGTGCAGGACGCTGGGCCCAGCAAGCCTGCCGGGGAGGAGGAGGAGGAGGAGGCCGGGGCCGACGAAGACTCCGACGGATCCCTGGGGCTCTACGCCGACGACCTCTCCTCGACGTCGGAGACCTCCCCGCCTAGGGCAAGCCCTAGGCGTTCTCCGCTGAAGCGTCTCCGCAAGACGGCGACGGGGACGAGGGCGCAGGCGCCCCGGCAACAACCAGCTCGCCGGGCGGTGCGAGCTACCCGGGGGAGCCAAGCTGCGACGGGGGCGCCCGGCGCACCAACCACGGCGGGGGCGACCCGCACACAGGCCACGGCGGAGGCGACCCGCACACAGGCCGCGGCGGATGCGCCCCGCACGACAGCGCCAAGCGGAGGAGGGTCTTCGCAGAGCGGGGCGGCAGCTCCGCCCGCTCCCCGGGCCTCGGCTACCACAGGGGCCGGGTCTTCGCAGCTCCCAGCCCCGGGGACCGCCAAGCGCCCGAGGGATGCTTCGCCTCCTGCTCCTCGCGCGGACGCGCCTCAGGTGGCGTTTGACTTCTCCGCCTTGAGCGACGACGATGACGAGGAGGAACAGGAGTAAGAACTTGAGATCTTGCATCTTCTTCAACATTATCTTGATTATTGTTGATGCTGATCTTGCTTTTGTTTTAATCTTCAGGACCTTGGCGGAGCGAGTGGCGAAGAAGGCCAAGGTGCCCGTGGTCGAGGTCGCGGACGACTCGCCTGTCGCGGCGACAGGGGACGTGCCGGAGACGAGCCTGCCGGACCCGAGCGCTGCTCCGAGGAGCAGCCCCCAGCGCAGCCCCCAGCGTAAGTCTGGGTTCCATCCTTCCGCTCGTCGGGCGCGCTTGGAGATTTTGTCTTGTTCTAATATCTTGATGCTTTTGTCTTGACTTGTGCAGGGGTGGAGCCGCAAGCTCAGGAGCATACGGAGGTCGCTCCCGAGGAGCCGCAGGCCCCGCCGTCCCCGCCAAGGCCGAACTCCCCGGCAAGGGAGAGCACTCCGCCAAGGGCGGGTACTCCGCCAAGGGCGAGCACCCCGCCAAGGGCGAGTAGCCCGGTGAGGGCGGCCACCCCGCCAAGGCAGAGCTCCCCGGCGAGGGAGCCCGCCGCTGACGACGTCCGCCAAGGTAAGTTCCGTAACTTTGTCTTCTTGGATTCATCTCTTTTTGGATATTTGCTTGAACTTCTTTTGCTTTCTCTTCTTCTTCTAGATCCTCCTCCCCCCGAGCAGATGGAGACGGAGGTCATCGACGTCGACGAGGAGGGCGCGCAGGGCGGCGGCGGCGACGCCCCTGTCGCCGAGGACACGGCGGGAGCCACCGAGCCAGCTGCGGAGGAGACCGCTCCGGCTTCAGACGCAGCGGCCGGGGAGGGGGACGGCGACCGCACTGCTGGCCCGGAGGCGGCAGGAGCATCAAGTGCTGCGCCGGCCGCCGACCCCTCCGCCGAAAAGGAGCAGGCCGGCTACTATCTTGAAGCTCCCAACGGCGTCTTCATCCAGGTGCCGTGGGGTTCTTCATCGCGAGCCCCCGCGGAGGGCGAGGCCTTTGATTGAGAGGTCCTTGCCTCCGCGGGTTTGAAGATCGTCGAGGCGCCCGGCGGAAGCGACGGGCCCGAAGAGGAGAAGCTGCTTCACCAGCTCCTGGCCCTTTACCGGGCCAGGCAGGCGAAGCTAGCGTCTCGGGAGGCCCTTGCCGCCAAGGCCGCCGTCGAGATGGAGAAGCGTGCGGCGGAGCTCCGCGCCGCCAACCAGGCTGCCCTCCGCGAGGTGGCGGAGGAGCGCGAGAGGCTCGCCGGGGAGTACCAGGAATGGTTGCTGGAGAAGGCCGAGGCCGAAGAGCAGCAGCGGCTCGCCGGGGAGGAGCTGTCCCGGCGAGAAGGAGAGCTGACCCAGCGGAAGGTCAACCTCGACTCCTACGAGGAAGACCTTGCCGCTCGGGAACAGGCCCTTGGCGGAGAGCTGAAGGAGGCAAAAGCCGCCACGGCTGCCGCGGAGACCGCCAAGGAGGAGCTTGCCGCCAAGGTCGCGCAACTGGAGGAGTCATTGAAGGCGAGCCTGGAGAGGGTCGCCGCGCTCAACACAGAGCGCGAGAAGGACGCCCACACCAACTCCAAACTCCAGGTGCGTCTCTCTAAGAAGGGCGACGAGCTGAAGGCCGCCAAGGACTCCATCGAGGATCTGGAGCTGAAGGTTTCCACGTTGAAGGACTCGCTTGACGCCGTCCGGGCCCGGGAAACCAAGCTGAAGGAAGAGCTCCGTAAGGAGCGAGGCTTGGTGGCGAGCGCCAATACTGCGGCCGAGAACTTCCGCCGGACCGTCGAGGTGTGGACCGACGACTTGGTATCTTCTGCGTCCAACATCGACCAGGAGCTGCTGGCGCTGAAGCTGGAGCATCTCATCGACTCTCCGGACCCAAACCTCCCTCACAGCGCCAAGCTCAGCCTCTTCTTCAGGGGAATTGCGCCGGCTCTGCACGGGAACCTTGGAGCGCGTACTGACGAAGATTGTATACCGCAATCCCGGCATAAACCTCACCAACGTTCTCTGCAGCTTGCCGGCCGACGCGAACATGGAGGCGCTGAAGGCGCAGGTCGCCCACATCATCGCCAAAGTGAACAAGATCTCCAGGGTTGAGGGCGACCGCGTAGATTAGGCCTCCTTTTCCTTTGTCTCTTTTGTTGCTGCATAGGGTGTTATGAACTCATTAATCATTGCGACAAGTTATCCTTTGTAAGATATTTATCTTATTTTAATTAATCAGTGCAATGTTATCTTCCTTGTCTTGGTTGTCTACTTTGTACGTTTTTCACCCTACGCTCCCGGGGAGCTTGCCGGCAAGGGGCCTTTGCCGCGAGCGCTGAGTGCTGGACTCTGAGCAGCCTGCTGGCCAAGGTCTCACCGGCAAGCAACCTTGCCGCAGCTAGTCGCAACGCACTTAGCTTGCTGAGCGAACTCGAAAACGAAGTAAGGGCGCGACACTTGTCGCAGCTCACTTAAATCGTTGAGCGCACTCGGAAACAAGACAAGGGTGCGGCTAGCTACGGGTAGGTTCCTCCGCGCACAGGTTTTCCATACAAAGTGTGATTGTTCAAGGAAGACAACTTAAAAATTGAAAATTTGAACTGATCAAACTCTAATAACTTAGCTTTCATATCTCGCTTGCTTCTCGGCAAGGCTTCTCTTTCTTGAACAGCACTCGGTTCCTCCTCCATCTCCTTCCCCCCCGGCAAACTTGTGCGCGAGGAACATTCCTTCTGCTTAAGAGGCAAGGAAAAGAAGAGGGAAACAAGTATATGGCCCTTCATCGTGCCAATGCTTACCGGGTGTGTATGTTGCACAAGATGCCAAACAACACATGCAAATAGCAAAGAAAAGCATGCAAAAGGCAAATAGCGCAAAACATGGAAAACTTTACTGATGCACGGGGTCTGCGCCCGGCTTTGTACAAAGGGTTACATGCAACAGCGGCAAAGCTTGTACAAAAGGTGGTTGCCGGAGCGGATCACGGCAACCGCGCCTTATGGGTGAAACTTGCGAAGATGCTCTATGTTCCAGGAGTTGCTCACCGGTAAGCCTTCTTCGGTCTCAAGGCGGACAGCGCCGGGCCTTGTGACTTGTCTCACCCGATAAGGGCCTTCCCACTTCGGCGTCAACTTGTTGGAATTCTTGGCGGACTGAACACGCCGAAGAACAAGGTCGCCTTCCTCGAGACTCCTGGCCTTGACCTTGCGGCTATGGTAGCGACGCAAGGCTTGCTGGTATCGAGCAGCTCGTACAGCAGCCTGGAGACGTTCCTCCTCGAGGAGCAATGCATCATCTTGTCGCAGTTGCTCTTGCTCGAGCTCATCATAAGCAAGCACTCGAGGAGATCCGTATACGAGCTCCGTGGGGAGAACTGCCTCTGCTCCATAGACTAGAGCAAAGGGTGTTTGTCCGGTGGCTCGACTTGGTGTCGTTCTGATTGACCAAAGAGCCGCCGGTAGCTCCTCTATCCAGTTTCTTCCGCACTTGCGCAGCCTGTCAAATGTTCTTGTCTTGAGTCCGCGCAGCACTTCAGCATTGGCCCTCTCCGCTTGACCGTTGCTCCTTGGGTGTGCAACAGAAGCGAAACAGACCTTGGCGCCAAGGTCTTGGACGTACTGCATGAAGGTGCGACTAGTAAATTGTGTACCGTTGTCGGTGATGATCCTGTTGGGGATTCCGAAACGGCAAACAATTGACCTGAAGAACCTGACCGCTGACTGTGCTGTCACCTTTCTCACTGGCTCCACTTCTGGCCACTTTGTGAACTTGTCGATTGCAACGTACAAGTACTCAAAGCCCCCGACGGCTCGGGGGAAGGGGCCGAGGATATCGAGCCCCCATACCGAGAAGGGCCAGGACAAAGGAATTGTTTGGAGAGCTTGAGCTGGCTGATGAATCTGCTTTGCATGGAACTGGCACGCTTCACACTTGGTTACTAGTGCAGTTGCATCTTGGAGGGCTTCCTGCCAGAAGAACCCTTGCCGGAAAGCTTTCCCGGCAAGCGCCCTTGCGCCAATGTGGTGGCCGCATATGCCTCCGTGTATCTCTGCCAACAGCTTCTGTCCATCTTCCCTGGAGATGCACTTCAACCTGACTCCGTTGAGCCTTCTTCTGTACAGCTCGTTATCCACGAACTGGTACATACTTGACTGCCTGGTTATCTTCTCTATTTCTTCTGGGTCGTCGGGGAGTTCTCCAGTTTGTAGAAAACGGACGATCTGCTGCGCCCATGCCGGAGCTCGAGGCTCAACGGCAAGGACTAAAGGCATGAGGGCCGCTGCGGGGACCTCAGCTTCTACGGCAAGAACCTCTGGCTCCGCCGGAGCTGATGGTCCCCCGGCAAGCTCGCCGGGGCGAGGCTTGTCGGGAACACTTGCTTCAACTGCACAGATCCTCGGATCTGCAGGAGCAGACTGTTCCTCAGCGTTCTGGTCGTTGATCTTGGGGACCTTGGCGGCGGTTTCAGGAAGATCCGCAGGCAAGTAGTCGCCGGAGACCAACTTTCTCTTCTTGGACTGCCCAATTGATGGTGTAACGGATGGTTGAGTCAGCTTGAGCAAGAAGGTCCCTGGTTCCACAGGTAACTTCATCGAAGCACACTTTGAAAGGCCATCTGCAATTTCGTTCTGAGCTCTCGGGACGTGCTCCATTTGCAGACCTTCAAAGTGCTCTTCAAGCTTCCTCACTTCATCCACATAAGCTTCCATCAAAGGGCTCTGGTAACTCTTGTTAACTTGCCGGACCACCAACTGAGAATCTCCCCGCACAATCAGCTTTTTGATCCCAAGTTCGGCCGCAATCCTGAGGCCGGCGAGCAAACCTTCATATTCAGCAGTGTTGTTTGTCGCTTGCTCTCTTGGGAAGTGCATCTGGATAACATACTTGAGGTGCTCCCCGGTGGGCGCGATGAGTACCACGCCAGCACCGGCGCCTTGCAGCGAGAAGGCACCATCAAAATACATTACCCATTCACTTGTCGCTTCTTGTACGGGTGCACTTGTTTCTTGGATTTCTTCATCGGGTGTCGGGGTCCACTCAGCTATGAATTCTGCCAAAGCTCGACTCTGTATGGTTGAGGTACTTTCAAACTTGAGTCCAAAGCTCGACAGCTCCAGTGCCAACTAAACGATCCTGCCTGTTGCTTCCGGATTGTGCAATATCCTCTTCAGCGGAAAGCGAGTGACCACCGTTATCTCATGTGCCTGGAAGTAATGGCGCAGCTTTCTCGAGGCCATGAGGAGGCCGAAAAGCAACTTTTGCACCCCGGAGTATCTTGATCTAGCCCCCTGCAAGAGGGAACTCACAAAATACACCGGGCGCTGCACCATCTTCTTCCGCACTTCTTCCTGTTCCTGCGTAGAGTTGTCCTTGTCAGGGCCAGAGCTTGTCGGAGCAGCCCCCTGCTTGTCACTGGACTCGCTTGCCGGTGGTGCAGACTCCTCGTCGGCCTCCCTCTCCGCTACTAACGCAGCACTAACCACCTGGTTGGTTGCCGCTAGGTACAGCAGCAACTTTTCCTGTGGTCTAGGTGCGACAAGTATTGGAGTGGAGGATAGGTACCGTTTCAAATCTTGCAGCGCTGCCTCCGCTTCCGGAGTCCACTTCATGGGACCTGCCTTCTTCAAGATTTTGAAGAAAGGTAGGGCGCGTTCTGCAGACTTCGAAATGAACCTACTGAGGGCAGCCACACAACCTGCAAGTCTTCTGACATCCTTGACGCGCTTCGGGGCCTCGATCTGCTCGATGGCTTTAATCTTGTCGGGGTTAGCTTCAATCCCCCTCTGTGACACGAAGAACCCGAGAAGCTTGCCGGAGGGGACTCCAAAGACGCACTTCTCGGGGTTCAACTTGAGCTGTATCTTGCGCAGGTTCTGAAATGTCTCTTCCAGATATTGGACCAGGGTATCTTTGCTCTTACTCTTCACCACGATGTCATCCATGTAAGCCTCTACATTTCTGTGGATCTGTGGCTCGAAAGCAGTGTGCACTACCCTTGCAAATGTTGATCCTGCATTCTTCAGTCCAAATGGCATGCGTATGAAGCAATAAGTGCCACACGGAGTGATAAATGCAGTCTTCTCTTCATCTTCCTTGGCCATAAAAATCTGATGGTAGCCTGAATATGCATCAAGAAAAGAGAGTAGCTCACACCCGGCAGTGGAGTCAACAATCTGGTCAATGCGCGGCAAAGGGAATGGATCCTTAGGACATGCTTTATTCACGTCGGTGAAGTCTATACACAGTCTCCACTTCCCATTGGCCTTGCGCACGACGACTGGGTTTGCTAACCACGTCGGATGGATCACGCCTCTAACTAGGCATGCTGCCTCTAGCTTCTTGATCTCTTCAGCAATGAATTCTTGGCGCTCCACGGCTTGCTTCCTCACTTTCTGCTTGACGGGACGCGCATGAGGACAAACAACAAGCTTGTGCTCAATTACCTTCCTGGGAACACCGGGGATGTCAGATGGCTGCCATGCAAACACATCGACATTCGCCCGTAGGAAGGCAACGAGCGCGCTTTCCTATTTGCTGTCAAGCGTGGCACTGATGGTGAAGGTACCACCAGTGCCGTCCTCCTTGGCGGACACCTTCTTGGTTGCCGGAGGAGCGGCCATCCCCTTTCTACACTTGCCGGTGGAGCTCGATGGAACGTCCTCGACGGCAGCGCAGCACTCCGAAGAGGTGCGGTTGCCGGAGTGGGCCCCAGAGCACTTGCCGGAGTTGGTCTTCGTCTTCTTCCCCCCGGGAGCTTCAGCGGCAAGTGTATCCTTTTCTGCTGCGGCTGCTGCGTCCCGGTAGATCTTGTCGGCGCAGACAAGCGCATCTTTCTTGTCGCCATGGACAGTGATGACGCTTATCGGCCCCGGCATCTTGAGCACGTTGTAGGCATAGTGGGAAGCTGCCATGAACTTGGCGAGGGCGGGACGGCCGAGTATTCCATTATATGGCAATGGAATATCGGCAACGTCGAATGTGATGCGCTCAGTTCTGAAGTTGAGCTCCCCGCCAAAGGTCACCGGCAGAGTGATCTTCCCCTTGGGCTTGCTCCTTCCCGGGTTGATTCCTTGGAAAGAACCGGTCTCTTCGAGCTTGCCATCTGGGATTTGGAGTTTCTTGATCACAACAGAGGAGATCAAGTTCAGCCCGGCCCCGCCGTCAACCAACATTTTGGTGACCTTGAGGTTGCGGATGGTGGGTGAGACCAGCATCGGCAAGCACCCGACCGCGGTTGTGCGGTCAGGGTGATCCTCAAGGTCAAAAATGATGGGCGTGCTGGACCATTTGAGGAGCCTGCGCGACTCCACGGGCGGCTCTGCTGCGTTCACCTCGCGCACCCACTGCTTGAGCTGGCGGTGGGAGGTGTGCAGAGAGGCGCCACCGTCGACGCACAGGACCTCCGTGGCCTTCTGGAACTCCTGCTCGCTGTTATCCTCATCCTCCATGTCTTCGTCGTCGTCTTCTTCATCCTTGTCGCGGCCCCGGGGAGGTCTGTCACCTTGCCGCTGCTTGGCTTTGCCGCGGCGTCCTCCCCGGCCATTGAACGGCCGCTTCTTGCTTGGTTCTCCGCCGCCACCTTGGGCCTTCTCCTTGTCGCGCCTCTCGTACTCAGCCTTCTGCTGCTCGACGAGGTACTCGACGCGTTTGCAGTTGGAGAGGTCGTGGCCCTTGGTGCGGTGGATTTTGCAGTATTGCTTGTCGGAGCCGTCCTGCTTGTCGGCCGCCGCTACAGGGGCAGGCTCCTTGCTTGAGCCGCCAGCCTGTGTTTGCTTGGCGGGAGCCTCCTTGCCGGAGTTCTCGACGGCAAGCACTTCCTTCTTGTTCTTCCTCCTGTTGTTCCGCCGCCGGCTCTTCTTCGCCGGGGCGGCGTCGTCGCTGTCGCTTCCTCCTGCGCCAGCATCCTCCCCGGGGAGTCTCCTCCCCTCTTCTGCGCGTGCGCACTTATCAGCTAGAGCATAGAGCTTGCTGACATCCCGTATCTTGGTCATGGCCATCTCTTCACGCATGCGGCGGTTACGCACGTTCTGGTGGAACGCGCTGATAACCGCGGCAGGGTGGACGTCGGGGATGTTGTGCTGTACACGGCTGAAGCGTTGGATGTACTTGCGCAGGGATTCTCCTTCCTTCTGGGCCAGAATGTGGAGATCGCTCTCCTGGCCGTGGGGTTTGTGGCCGCCCGTAAAGGCGCCAACAAACTGGTGGCAAAGGTCTGCCCAAGAAGAAATGGAACCTTCCGGCAAGTGCATGAGCCAGGAACGAACGTTCGGCTTTAGCACGAGCGGGAAGTAGTTCGCCAAAATCTTCTCGTCGCCCCCCCCGGCAGCCTGCACCGCGATGGTGTAAATGCTAAGGAATTCCGAGGGGTGCGTCTTGCCGTCGTACTTCTCCGGTATGTCGGGCTTGAAGTTCTTCATGCTGGGCCACTGGACGCGCCGCAGCTCACGGGTAAACGCAGGGCAACCTGCCGCGTACGGCAAGTCACCTGGTTCACCGGGCGCGCGCGCGTCGACAGCGTTCCCAGCTCTCTGGTCTGATTGTCGCCGGGCTTCTCGGCGGCACTCGATTGTTGTCCGAGCGTCTTCTTGTCGCCGGTCGTCAAGGACCTGGCGCTGGTCCCGACGAGCCCGCGGATCCGACGACGCCGTGGAGCCGTCGTCGGTGTTGTTCCGGCGGGGCGGCGTCTTCTGCTTCCGCGGCGGGGAGTGCACGGTGGTTGCGCCCCCGGCGGTCTTGTCGCCGTCGGCCTTCGTCTTCTCGGCTTGCCGCGGCCGCGAGGTCGCCGGCTGCTGTGGAGAGTCGTTGTTGGCGAAGGCGATCAGGCTCTGGATGGTGGCCCTCCAGTCTTCGGCCTTGTCTGCCGCTGGAGGGAAGTCGAGGAGCAGTTGCGCCCTCGCGAGTGCTTCCGCTGGAGTGGAGGGGAGCGGGGGCGAGCGGTGCGAGGAGCGGGATATGCTCGGACTTCTAACAGCGTTAGAAGGAGCAGGGTCCCGCCCCGGCGACCGCGCCTTGCTCGTGCCAGGACGATGGCCCGGAGCGTCCCGCGATCCTCCTGTTTGTCCTTGGCCCAGCAGGCGGATGCCACCTCCTGTGGCATGGCACTGCTGGGTTGTCGTTTGCTGAGATGGACGCGGCGCGTCCACGAAGACCGAGGCTCGGTCGTCCGTCCTGTCCTTGGATTTGGTGGCGCCGCGAGTGTCCTCGCCGGCGACCACCCTTCCGACGGTGTCTCCCCCGCCCACCGTTGGCTCCGGTGGCGGCGGATGAGACGCAGACGGGCCTGCGACCTCCGAAGCCTTCTTCTTCGGGGCCATGGCGCAGTTGCTGATGAGGTTGCTGACAAAACTGGAGAGGTTGATGAAGAACGCGCCCGCGTGAACGCCGGATCAGATTCGCACAACCTCGACGCCCCCTACCTGGCGCGCCAAAGATGTCGGGGGAAACTGTCCACCACGAGCACCTATGGGACCGGAGCCCCTTGCTTGTGCGGTAAGAGGGCGGAGGAAGCACAAAGAGCAGATCGTAGTGAGCACGCGGGCAGTTTACCCAGGTTCGGGCCGCGAAGGACGCGTAAAACCCTACTCCTGCTTAGTTTGTATTGAGTTGGAGAGCTCGGGAGCTTGAAGAACTAGCTACACCAAGCGTATGAGCGATCTAGGTTCCAAACCCTTTCTACGTTGTGCATGGGCCTCCTTTTATAGTGCAAGGGGTCACCGACAGGTGTCAACGTAGGAGAAAGGGTAAAAATGTAAAAGAGGTGGTAGTTGTAACAGTGCGGGAATAGTGGAGCTACAGTGCGTGAACAGTGGTCGCTACCTACTTTGACAGTGGGGGACAAGAGCATTTAATGCCCGTCGCCGTCGACCCCAAAAGCACCCGCCCTTGCGTCTCCGTTTGCCACGGCGATGGCTTTACCACCGTGGAGCGCCATCGTGTCCCCCAGGCTGCACAGCCATCCGCCACGCGTCCCAGGAGGGCCCCCAGGGCGACGCGTGGACCGATGAGCTGGAGCGCGGGCACGCAGCACAACTCTCCCCGGCAAGCACCTTGCCGGGGTCTTGACCTTGCCGGGCCCGGGAGCTTGTCGGGCTCTGAAGCTTGTCGCTCCCCGGGCCCTGCCGGGGCACGTATAGCGCCGAGGCATGTCTTCTGAAATATAATCTTCTAGTCTTCCCGGCAAGTTCCTCTTGCCAGGGCCTTGCGTGAATGAGGAAATCTTGAGCTTGGAACGGCCTTCCCGGCAAGCTCCACTTGCCGGGGTCTCGATCTTCTGTCTTGTATACTTTGTTTTTGAATGGTTTTATATGGAGCGGGAAGGTCTCCGGCGAGCACGTGGTCGACCCTGCCGCGGGAAGCTGCTACTGCCCGTGCACAAGTTGGGGTACTGAGGTACCCATACCTTAGTACACCGACACTTTCTTAACAAACTTCTTAAGAAATTTTCTTGTGTGGCACTTTCTTAAGAAGATTCTTAGGAAAAGTTTCTTATTACGCATTTTCTTAAGAACTTTCTTAAGGAAATTTTCTTCGGAAACACTTCCTTAAGAAGTTTCTTAAGGAAAGTTTCTTAGGATGCACTTTTTAAGAAGTTTCTTATGGAAATATTATTTGGAAGAACTTTCTTACAATTTTTTTTAAGAAAAACTCCTTCCGACGCATTTTCTTATCATGTTTCTTGAGGAAATTTTCTTAGGAAGCCCTCTCTTTATAAGGTTCTTAAGAAAAGTTTCTACCGATACATTTTCTAAAGAAGTTTCTTAAGGAAATTTTCTTCGGAAGTCATTTCTTAAGAAATTTTCTTTTGAGGCACTTTCTTAAGAAGATTCTTAGGAAAAGTTTCTTATTACGCATTTTCTTAAGAACTTTCTTATGGAAATTTTCTTCGGAAGCACTTCCTTAAGAAGTTTCTTAAGGAAAGTTTCTTCGGAAGCACTTTTTAAAAAGTTTCTTATGGAAATATTATTTGGAAGAACTTTCTTAAGAATTTTTTTAAGAAAAGTTTCTGCCGACGCAGTTTCTTAAGGAAATTTTCTTAGGAAGCCCTTTCTTTATAAGTTTCTTAAGAAAAGTTTTTTCCGATACATTTTCTAAAGAAGTTTCATAAGTAAATTTTCTTCGGAAGCACTTTCTTAAGAAACATCTTAAGAAATTTTCTTGTGAGGCACTTTCTTAAGAAGATTCTTAAGAAAAGTTTCTTATTACGTGTTTTCTTAAGAACTTTCTTAAGGAAAATTTCTATGTAAGCACTTCCTTAAGAAGTTTCTTAAGGAAAGTTTCTTAGGAAGCACTTTTTAAGAAGTTTCTTATGGAAATATTATTTGGAATAACTTTATTAAGAATTCTTTTAAGAAAAGTTACTTCCGAAGCATTTTCTTAGGATGTTTCTTAAGGAAATTTTCTTAGGAAGCCCTTTCTTTGAAAGGTTCTTAAGAAAAGTTTTTTCCAATACATTTTCTAAAGAAGTTTCTTAAGGAAGTTTTCTTCGGAAGCACTTTCTTAAAAAACTTCTTAAGAAATTATCTTGTGTGGCACTTTCTTAAGAAGATTCTTAGGAAAAGTTTCTTATTACGCATTTTCTTAAGAACTTTGTTAAGGAAAATTTATTTGGAAGCACTTCCTTAAGAAGTTTCTTAAGGAAAGTTTCTTATGAAGCACTTTTTAAGAAGTTTCTAATGGAATTATCATTTGGAAGAACTTTCTTAATAATTTTTTTAAGAAAAGTTTCTGCCGACTTGTTTTCTTAGGATGTTTCTTACGGAAATTTTCTTAGGAAGCCTTTCTTTATAAGGTTCTTAAGAAAAGTTTCTATCGATACATTTTCTAAAGAAGTTTCTTAAGGAAATTTTCTTCGGAAGTCATTTCTCAAGAAACTTCTTAAGAAATTTTCTTGTTAAGCACTTTCTTAAGAAGATTCTTAGGAAAAGTTTCTTATTACGCATTTTCTTAAGAACTTTCTTAAGGAAAGTTTCTTAGGAAGCACTTTTTAAAAAGTTTCTTCTGGAAATATTATTTGGAAGAACTTTCTTAAGAATTTTTTTAAGAAAAGTTTCTTCCGACGCATTTTCTTATGATATTTTTTAAGGAAATTTTCTTAGGAAGCCCTTTCTTTATAAGTTTCTTAAGAAAAGTTTTTTCCAATACATTTTCTAAAGAAGTTTCATAAGTAAATTTTCTTCGGAAGCACTTTCTTAAGAAACTTCTTAAGAATTTTCTTGTAGGGCACTTTCTTAAGAATATTCTTAAGAAAAGTTTCTTATTACGCATTTTCTTAAGAACTTTCTTAAGGAAAATTTCTATGTAAGCACTTCCTTAAGAAGTTTCTTAAGGAAAGTTTCTTAGGAAGCACTTTTTAAGAAGTTTCTTATGGAAATATTATTTGGAATAACTTTATTAAGAATTTTTTTAAGAAAAGTTTCTTCGACGCATTTTCTTAGTATGTTTCTTAAGGAAATTTTCTTAGGAAGCCCTTTCTTTGAAAGGTTCTTAAGAAAAGTTTTTTCCAATACATTTTCTAAAGAAGTTTCTTAAGGAAGTTTTCTTCGGAAGCACTTTCTTAATAAAATTCTTAGGAAATTTTCTTGTGTGGCACTTTCTTAAGAAGATTCTTAGAAAAAGTTTCTTATTACGCATTTTCTTAAGAACTTTCTTAAGGAAAATTTCTTTGGAAGCACTTTTTAAAAAGTTTCTTACGGAATTATCATTTGGAAGAACTTTCTTAATAATTTTTTTTAAGAAAAGTTTCTGCCGACGCGTTTTCTTAGGATGTTTCTTAAGGAAATTTTCTTAGGAAGCCTTTCTTTATAAGGTTCTTAAGAAAAGTTTCTACCGATACATTTTCTAAAAAAGTTTCTTAAGGAAATTTTCTTCGGAAGTCATTTCTCAAGAAACTTCTTAAGAAATTTTCTTGTGAGGCACTTTCTTAAGAAGATTCTTAGGAAAAGTTTCTTATTACGCATTTTCTTAAGAACTTTCTTAAGGAAATTTTCTTCAGAAGCACTTCCTTAAGAAGTTTCTTAAGGAAAGTTTAAAAAGTTTCTTATGGAAATATTATTTGGAAGAACTTTAATTAAGAAAAGTTTCTTCCGACGCATTTTCTTATGATATTTCTTAAGGAAATTTTCTTAGGAAGCCCTTTCTTTATAAGTTTCTTAAGAAAAGTTTCTTCCGATACATTTTCTAAAGAAGTTTCATACGGAAATTTTCTCCGGAAGCACTTTCTTAAGAAACTTCTTAAGAAATTTTCTTGTGAGGCACTTTCTTAAGAAGATTCTTAGGAAAAGTTTCTTATTATGCATTTTCTTAAGAACTTTCTTAAGGAAAATTTCTATGGAAGCACTTCCTTAAGAAGTTTCTTAAGGAAAGTTTCTTAGGAAGCATTTTTTAAGAAGTTTCTTATGGAAATATTATTTGGCATAACTTTATTAAGAATTTTTGTAAGAAAAGTTTCTTCCGACGCATTTTCTTAGGATGTTTCTTAAGGAAATTTTCTTAGGAAGCCCTTTCTTTATAAAACTCTTAAGAAAAGTCTCTACCGATACATTTTCTAAACTAGTTTCTTAAGGAAATTTTCTAAAAAAGTCATTTCTTAAGAAACTTCTAAAGAAATTTCTTGTGAGGCAATTTCTTAAGAAGATTCTTAGGAAAAGTTTCTTATTACGCATTTTCTTAAGAACTTTCTAAAGGAAATTTTCTTCGGAAGCACTTCCTTAAGAAGTTTCTCAAGGAAAATTTCTTAGGAAGCACTTTTTAAGAAGTTTCTTATGGAAATATTATTTGGAAGAACTTTCTTAAGATTTTTTTAAAGAAAAGTTTCTTCCGGCGAATTTTATTATGATGTTTCTTAAGGAAATTTTCTTAGGAAGCCCATTCTTTATAAATTTCTTAAGAAATGTTTCTCCAATACATTTTCTAAAGAAGTTTCTTAAGGAAATTTTCTTCGGAAGCACTTTTTTAAGAAACTTCTTAAGAAATTTTCTTGTGAGGCACTTTCTTAAGAAGATTCTTAGGAAAAGTTTCTTATTACGCATTTTCTTAAGAACTTTCTTAAGGAAATTTTCTTTGGAAGCACATCCTTAAGAAGTTTCTTAAGGAAAGTTTCTTAGGAAGCACTTTTTAAGAAGTTTCTTATGGAAATATTATTTGGAAGAACTTTCTTAAGAGTTTTTTTAAGAAAAGTTTCCTCCGACGCATTTTCTTAGGATGTTTTTTAAGGAAATTTTCTTAGGAAGCCCTTTCTTTATAAGGTTCTTAAGAAAAGTTTCTACCGATACATTTTCAAAAGAAGTTTCTTAAGGAAATTTTCTTCGGAAGCACTTCCTTAATAAGTTTCTCAAGGAAAGTTTCTTTGGAAGCACTTTTTAAGAAATTTCTTATGGAAATATCATTTGGAAGAACTTTCTTAAGAATTTTTTTAAGAAAAGTTTCTTCCGACGCATTTTCTTAGGATGTTTCTTAAGGAAATTTTCTTAGGAAGCCCTTTCTTTATAAGTTTCTTAAGAAAAGTTTCTTCCGATACATTTTCTAAAGAAGTTTCTTAAGGAAATTTTCTTCGGAAGCACTTTCTTAAGGAACTTCTTAAGAAATTTTCTTGTGAGGAACTTTCTTAAGAAGATTCTTAGGAAAAATTTCTTATTACGCATTTTCTTAAGAACTTTCTTAAGGAAAATTTCTTTGGAAGCACTTCCTTAAGAAGTTTCTTAAGGAAAGTTTCTTAGGAAGCACTTTTTAAGAAGTTTCTTAAGGAAACATTATTTGGAATAACTTTATTAAGAATTTTTTTTAAGAAAAGTTTCTTCCGACGCATTTTCTTAGGATGTTTCTTAATTTTCTTAGGAAGCCCTTTCTTTATAAGTTTCTTAAGAAAAGTTACTTCCGATACATTTTCTAACGAAGTTTCTTAAGGAAATTTTCTTTGGAAGCACTTTCTTAATAAACTTCTTAAGAAATTTTCTTGTGTGGCACTTTCTTAAGAAGATTCTTAGGGAAAGTTTCTTATTACGCATTTTCTTAAGAACTTTCTTAAGGAAATTTTCTTCGGAAGCACTTCCTTCAGAAGTTTCTTAAGGAAAGTTTCTTAGGAAGCACTTTTTGAGAAGTTTCTTAGGAAATATTATTTGGAAGAACTTTCTTAAAAAAATTTAAGAAAAGTTTCTTCCGACGCATTTTCTTATCATGTTTCTTGAGGAAATTTTCTTAGGAAGCCCTTTTCTTATAAGTTTCTTAAGAAAAGTTTCTTCCGATACATTTTCTAAATAAGTATCTTAAGGAAAGTTTCTTCGGAATTCATTTCTGAAGAAACTTCTTAAGAAATTTTCTTGTGAGGCACTTTCTTAAGAAGATTCTTAGGAAAAGTTTCTTATTACACATTTTCTAAAGAACTTTCTTAAGGAAATTTTCTTTGGAAGCACATCCTTAAGAAGTTTCTTAAGGAAAGTTTCTTCGGAAGCACTTTTTAAGAAGTTTCTTATGGAATTATCATTTGGAAGAACTTTATTGAGAATTTTTCTAAGAAAAGTTTCTTCCTACGCATTTTTATTAGGATGTTTCATAAGGAATTTTTCTTAGGAAGCCTTTCTTTATAAGGTTCTTAAGAAAAGTGTCTACCGATACATTTTCTAAAGAAGTTTTGTAAGGAAATTTTCTTCGGAAGTCATTTCTTAAGAAACTTCTTAAGAAATTTTCTTGTGAGGCACTTTCTTAAGAAGATTCTTAGGAAAAGTTTCTTATTACACATTTTCTTAAGAACTTTCTTAAGGAAATTTTCTTCGGAAGCACTTCCTTAAGAAGTTTCTTATGGAAATATTATTTGGAAGAACTTTCTTAAGATTTTTTTTAAGAAAAAATCCTTCCGATGCATTTTCTTATGCTGTTTCTTAAGGAAATTTTCTTAGGAAGCCCTTTCTTTGTAAGTTTCTTAAGAAAAGTTTTTTCCAATACATTTTCTAAAGAAGTTTCTTAAGGAAATTTTCTTCGGAAGCACTTTCTTAAGAAGATTCTTAGGAAAAGTTTCTTATTACGTATTTTCTTAAGAACTTTCTTAAGGAAAATTTCTTTGGAAGCACTTCCTTAAGAAGTTTCTTAAGGGAAGTTTCTTAGGAAGCACTTTTTAAGAAGTTTCTTATGGAAATATTATTTGGAATAACTTCATTATGAATTTTTTTAAGATAAGTTTCTTCCGACGCATTTTCTTAGGATGTTTCTTAAGGAAATTTTCTTAGGAAGCCCTTTCTTTATAAGTTTCTTAAGAAAAGTTTCTTTCGATACATTTTCTAAAGAAGTTTCTTAACGAAATTTTCTTCGGAAGCACTTTCTTAATAAACTTCTTAAGTAATTTTCTTGTGAGGCACTTTCTTAAGAAGATTCTTAGGAAAAGTTTCTTATTACGTATTTTCTTAAGAACTTTCTTAAGGAAATTTTCTTTGGAAGCACTTCCTTAAGAAGTTTCTTAAGGAAAGTTTCATAGGAAGCACTTTTTAAGAAGTTTCTTATGGAAATATTATTTGGAATAACTTTATTAAGAATTTTTTTAAGAAAAGTTTCTTCCGATGCATTTTCTTAGGATGTTTCTTAAGGAAATTTTCTTAGGAAGCCCTTTCTTTATAAGTTTCTTAAGAAAAGTTTCTTCCGATACATTTTCTAAAGAAGTTTCTTAAGGAAATTTTCTTCGGAAGCACTTTCTTAATAAACTTCTTAAGAAATTTTTTTGTGTGGCACTTTCTTAAGAAGATTCTTAGGAAAAGTTTCTTATTACGCATTTTCTGAAGAACTTTCTTAAGGAAACTTTCTTCGGAAGCACTTCCTTAAGAAACTTTTTAAGGAAAGTTTCATAGGAAGCACTTTTTGAGAAGTTTCTTAGGAAATATTATTTGGAAGAACTTTCTTAAGAATTTTTTTAAGAAAAGTTTCTTCCAACGCATTTTCTTATCATGTTTCTTGAGGAAATTTTCTTAGGAAGCCCTCTCTTTATAAGTTTCTTAAGAAAAGTTTCTTCCGATACATTTTCTAAAGAAGTTTCTTAAGGAAATTTTCTTCGGAATTCATTTCTGAAGAAACTTCTTAAGAAATTTTCTTGGGAGGCACTTTCTTAAGAATATTCTTAGGAAATGTTTCTTATTACGCACTTTCTTAAGAACTTTCTAAAGGAAATTTTCTTCGGAAGCACTTCCTTAAGAAGTTTCTCAAGGAAAACTTCTTAGGAAGCACTTTCTAAGAAGTTTCTTATGGAAATATTATTTGGAAGAACTTTCTTAAGATTTTTTTTAAGAAAAGTTTCTTCCGACGCATTTTCTTATGATGTTTCTTAAGGAAATTTTCTTAGGAAGCCCTTTCTTTATAAATTTCTTAAGAAAAGTTTTTCCAATACATTTTCTAAAGAAGTTTCTTAGGGAAATTTTCTTCGGAAGCACTTTCTTAAGAAATTTTCTTGTGCGGCACTTTCTTAAGAAGATTCTTAGGAAAAGTTTCTTATTACGCATTTTCTTAAGAACTTTCTTAAGGAAATTTTCTTTGGAAGCACTTTCTTAAGAAGTTTCTTAGGAAGCACTTTTTAAGAAGTTTCTTCTGGAAATATTATTTGGAAAAGCTTTCTTAAGAATTTTTTTTAAGAAAAGTTTATTCCGACGCATTTTCTTAGGATATTTTTTAAGGAAATTTTCTTAGGAAGCCCTTTCTTTATAAGGTTCTTAAGAAAAGTTTCTACCGATACATTTTCTAAAGAAGTTTCTTCAGGAAATTTTCTTCGGAAATCATTTCTTAAGAAACTTCTTAAGAAATTTTCTTGTGAGGAACTTTCTTAAGAAGATTCTAAGGATAAGTTTCTTATTACGCATTTTCTTAAGAACTTTCTTAAGGAAATTTTCTTCGGAAGCACTTTCTCAAGGAATATTTCTTCGAAAGCACTTTTTAAGAAGTTTCTTTTGTAAATATTATTTGGAAGAACTCTCTTAAGAATTTTTTTAAAAAAAGTTTCTTCCGACGCATTTTCTTATGATATTTCTTAAGCAAATTTTCTAAGGAAGCCCTTTCTTTATAAGTTTCTTAAGAAAAGTTTCTTCCAATACATTTTCTAAAGAAGTTTCTTAAGGAAATTTTCTTCGGAAGCACTTTCTTAAGAAACTTCTTAAGAAATTTTTCTGTGAGGCACTTTCTTAAGAAGATTCTTAGGAAAAGTTTCTTATTATGCATTTTCCTAAGAAATTTCTTAAGGAAATTTTCCTTGGAAGCACCTCCTTAAGAAGTTTCTTAAGGAAACTTTCTCAGGTAGCACTTTTTAAGAAGTTTCTTATGGAAATATTATTTGGAAGAACTTTCTTAAGAATTTTTTTAAGAAAAGTTTCTTCCGACGCATTTTCTTAGGATTTTTCTTAAGGAAATTTTCTTAGGAAGCCCTTTCTTTATAAGGTTCTTAAGAAAAGTTTCTACTGATACATTTTCTAAAGAAGTTTCTTCAGGAAGTTTTCTTCGAAAGTCATTTCTTAAGAAACTTCTTAAGAAATTTCGTGTGAGGCACTATCTTAAGAATATTTGTCGGGGAAACTGATCCACCCACGAACACCTATGGGACCGGAGCCCCTTTTCGGTACGGCAGGGGGTGGAGATTGCACAAAGAGCAGATCGAGGCGAGCACACAAGCAGTTTACCCAAGTTCGGGCCGCACGGATGCATAAAACCCTACTCCTGCTTTGGTTTGTATTGAGTTCTTGGCTCGGGAGCGCTGGAAGCTACAGTACTCCTGAGCGGCTAGCGAGACCGCGCGTGAGAGTGTTCGAATGTCTAACCCCCTTCTACGTTGCGCATGGGCCTCCTTTTATAGGCTCAAAGGGGTTACCGACAGGTGGCAACGCAGGTGAGGGTAAAAGTGTAAAAAGAGTGGTAGTTGGTACCAATGTTGAGGATATCGCTTATCGTTATCGTCTCGGACAGCTGTGGATTAGAGATTAATCGGGAATCGGCCGATTAATCGCTTTTATCAGTCGACTATTAATCGGCCATTTTTTCGAAATCTCAGGTTCCCAACACTAAAATATGATATATACAACACCAAAACAATATTTGACATAAGTGTTACCTTGATTCCTAGACTTTGAATCCTTGTATAATGACAAACAAAATAGGACAACATTACATATTGCATAACAAGGTCCACAAAACGCAAATAAACATAATTTTTGCAAATATAGTGCTATGAATAGGCCCGATTTATCGGTAGATTCTTGATAAATCGCTTGTCATAGTGATAAATCGGCCCAAATGATAAATGGTGAAGATAAGGCATAATCTTATCGGTCACCATAAGAGTAGCAATAAATCGGACGATAAATCGCTGAATCGGAAGATTTCTTGAACAATGGTTGGTACAGTGCTCCATACCTAACCCTGACGGCAGGGGACAAGGGCATTAAATGCGCGTCGCCGTCGCCCAAATAGTGCAAAAAGTGGCCGTCAGGGGCGCCACCGTCCGCCACGATGGTAGCCTTGTCGTCGCTGCTTGCCATCGTGTCCCCCTGGCTGCACAGCCTTCCGCCACGTGCGCCTGGGATGGTCCCAGAGCGACACGTGGGTGGATGCGCTGGAGCGCGGGTACTGAGTGGAAGCTTGCCGCGGCAAGCGCCTTGCCGCGGTCGCTATCTTGTCGCTTCCGAGAGCTTGTCGCTCACCGGGCCTTGCCGGGATGCGTGGCGCGTCGCGGCAAGTTTCTTGAGATGCCTCGGTGGGCCTTCCCGGCAAGCTCCTTTTGCCAGGGTCTTGTGCCTTGAGTGGCCTTCCCGGCAAGCTCCTCTTGTCGGGGCCTTGTCTTCTTGTCTTGGATACTTTGTTCTTCAATGGCTCCAAAGGAATCATAAAGGACCTCGGCGGTCACCCGGCAAGCCTTGCCGCGGGACGCTGCAACTGCCCGTGCACAAGTTCGGGATACTAAGGTACCCCTACTTTAGTACACCGATAGGAGCCCCCGGGCCTGGGCCATACACGGTGCCGAGCGCTGTTGGGCCAGGCCCAAAACAGTGCACGGGCACGCGCGGCCAGGTTTACGCCGAATCTTACTCCGTATCCACCGCGCCCTCCCCTAATGGCACGCGTCAATCGCGACATCGTGGGAGAGATCGTGGGGGGTTTCTTTAATCGGAAATGCGGAACATCTGCCCCCTCCCCCTTATAAGCAGGGGAAACATGGGCAGTTCATCCATCTGCCCATTGCTTCTTTAATCCTCAAAAGCCTCCGCCGCTCCCCTCCTTCCCGAAGGCCGAAAGAGAGCAGCGCTCCGCCTCCCGTCGCCACCAGCACCTCCAGCGGCGTCGACCTCCCCCACCGCCTCCGCCATGGCTCCGAAAGGCGAGAAGGGGAAGTCCGCGAAGTCGGCCGAGGCGCTGCGGCTCGCGGTGCTGCGAAAGAAGCGGGCCGTCTTCCCCCCCATGCTTGCCGCGAAGAAGCTGAGGGAGGAATACTACCTCTTCTGGTCGAGGGAGACGCGGGCACATCCGCGCACCAAGGTATTCCCAGCCGTTGCTTGCGAGATGTTTCCGAATGGCTACGCATTCTTCGCCCTGTTCTTCTACCTCGGGCTCTGCCCGCCCTTCTCCTAATTCTTCTGCGACATCATGAACACCTACAGGTTCCACCTCCTTGACTTCACCCCCAACGCCGTTCTGACCATGGCAGTTTTCGCACATTTGTGCGAAAACTTTGTCTGAGTCTTCCCCAATGTAGCTCTTTTCCGCCACTACTTCACGCCTCGAGTCGAGGGAGGAGTGCCTCTGTCCGGCGGGATCTCCTAGGTCTCGAGGACCCACAAGAAGGAAGCGTATCTAAAGGGAGAGCTCCGCGGCAAATGGGATGAGTGGAGAGCCAATTGGTGTTGGATTGTAGAGGAGAACCCGCAGCCATTCACCGCCCGGCGCCAAGCCCTGATGTCTACTACACGCTTCTATTCCTGTAGACAGTGTTGGGTCTCCAAGAGCAGAGGTTTGTAGGACAGCAGCAAATTTCCCTTAAGTGAGTAACCCAAGGTTTATCGAACTCAGGGAAGTGGAGGTTGAACGTACCCCTTTCAAGCAACCCTGCAATCAAGATACAAGAAGTCTATTGTGTCCCCAACACACCTAATACACTTGTCAGATGTATAGGTGCACTCGTTCGGCGAAGAGATGGTAAAATATGGATGATAGGAGTGGCAAAGCAAAGTAATATAAATCTGTAATAAAAAGTGCAGCAAGCAAACAAGTGGTAAACGTGAGCACAAATGGTATTGCAATGGTGGAAACAAGGCCTAGGGATCGTACTTTCACTAGTGGCAACTCCCAACAACATTAACATAATCGAATCACATGATATTTCCATAAAACATGCAAGGGGGACGCACTCGGAGGTCATTCCTTTGTGGTCAAAAGAGGACGAGAATTATGTAGGGCTACAAAAGCACACCTCAAAGTTCGTAGTTCTCAATCTATGGATTTCCCAATGTCACCGCGGCCATCCAAAGAGAGTACCACAATCACCACAACATATCTCAAGGATAGTCAAAGACAAGCACCAAGAGACTCTCAATCTTCAATTCACATACAAAAGAGGAAATCACTCATGAAAATATTCTTCTAATCCATGTCCAATAGACCGCTGTCACCTTGGTCTCGGGGATTATACTAGATAAAGACAAGTGAGTACATCAATCCAATACATAGAGGAAGGGGAAATATCATGGGATCCCCCTAGATTAACATAGCCTATGATCACAACGAAGATCACATCATGGGAGAGAGAATTGACCACATAGCTACTGGTAGAAAACCTCAGCCCCGAGGAGGAACTACTCCCGCATCATGGAGGGAGGAAGCAACGTCGATGGAGATGAATCTGGGGGCACTTCCCCGTCCCGGCAGGATGCCGGCACAGGAATTCTGGTCCCCCGAAACTTGGTGGCGATGGCGGCGGAGATCGGAATAGCTTCTGGAGAAAAGGGTTCTGGTATCAGGGTTTCCGCGACGGGTGGTAAATATATGCCAAAGGGGGTCACCAGATGCGGAGAGGGGGGCCCAGGCGCCCCCCCGGCGCGGCCAGGGGTGGGGCTGCATGGGCTGGCCGTCTGGGCTGCCCCTGGCTCCCCTCTGGCCCCACTTCTGGCGCGTGGAAGCTTCTGGAGCGCTGATTTTTTATATATTTTTCCCGGAATTGTTCTGGCAATTTAAGTAATGGGAAAACCTGAAATACAAAAACAGCAGAGAACAGAAACTGGCACTGGGGTGCACTAAGTTAATAGGTTAGTCCAAATATGATCAAAAGTGTATGGAAGTGCATAAATATCATAGCAATATCACACAAAAGAAGCATGGAGCAAGCAGAAATTATAGATACGTTTTGGACGTATCAAGCCCCAGTAGTACGCGGCAACGACTGGAGCGACTTGGCCCCGAAGGATAGTAGATTGAAGATTGCCACTGCCCGGATCCTTCGCCTTAGGCTTGCCGGGCTGACTGTAGGCGTAGTTGGCGCAGACTTTCTTCGCCGCCGCATCGCCCCCTTGCAGGAGAGGAAAAGGCCTGCCTGGGAGTTTGAGAACGCGACGGATATTATGAGGCTGCGCCCGGGCCTCAACTATAACTTCACTGTCCTGGAGCTCAACGCGATGCTTCAGGAGCTGTTCAAGTACGACCCCGATGATGACCCTCAACCGTAAGGGATCTGTTGCAGTGTTTTCGATAAGTAAGAGTGTCGAACCCAACGACGAGCAGAAGGTATTGATAAGCGATTCTGAGCAAGAAATTACTGCAAGCACTGAAAGATAACTTTTAGGGGTTTTCTCGGTATAAACAACAGGAATGTAAAGGCAAGTAATGTAAAAGGTAGTGAGAGTAACAAGTGGCCCAATCCTTTCTTAGCAAAGGAGAGGCCTAGCAACTGAACTTATAAAGACTAAAGCGTTCTTGAGGACACACGGGAGAGGTAGTCATGTGCTTTCGCCATATTCTGTATTGATACTATGTTATGTGTTGATAAGTCTTGAGTGGGTGGATCTATGCTAATGCACTCTCTAGATTAAGATGAATGCACTCTAATGATTAAACACCTTGCAAGCATCCGCAAATACAAGATAGAATTTAAGGCAAAAGCCTAACCATAGCATTACGATCGAGGATCCATTATTCCCTTATGCAAAAGCGTGCGAACTGGGGTTGAGGTTTCTGTCACTCCGGCAACCCACCATAAGCATTCTTTATACACAATGTATTCCCCTATGTCCTTAATAAGGCGAAGTGTTGGGTGTTCGACTCACACAACACCACTAGTAGAATGACAACACAACTTAAATATCAAACAACACATATTACTTCAACAGCATATGACTACTAACAACAAGACTTTCCCCATGTCCTCAAGAACTAAGGTAACTACTCACAAGACATAAAAGAGATCGTGATCAGCGGGGATAAATATGTGATAAACAATCTGGACATAATAATATTTATCCAACAAAACTAAATAGTATTCACCACAAAGTATTAATCAACACCGATGGAGTAGAGAGGATAGATAGTACGAGTTACAGCACGAGTTGCGATTGTAAGATGAGATTTGGATGAAGATGGAGACGGTGCTGGTGTTGGGGATGATGTTGATGATGATCTCGATGATGCCCGTGACGATGGTGATGGCGATGGCGACGATCTCCCCTTCCGGGAGGTGATCTCCCTGGCGGAATCTACCCACCGGAGATGACCTTTTCTTCTCTATACGTTTCCGCCTCGAAGCGGCGGTGGAACTTCGTAAAAAGTCCCGTGCCTAGGGTTTTCGGAGGACGGAGAACATATATGCAAAAGGGGGCGACCAGAGGTGGGCCAGGGGCTCCAGGCGCCCCCCCGGCGCGGCCAGGGGGGGCGCCCCTAGGCCGCCTGGGCACCCTGTGGCCCCCCTCTGACTCCCCTTTTGCGTGTCTTCGTTATTCGTCTGAAAAATACCTCCCGTCAATTTTCAGGTAATTTGGAGGTGTTCTTCTTTAGCAACTCATCATCCACTTTTTCCTGCTGAATCCTGCGTCTGCTGTTCCGGTATCGGAAAGTTGCAAACTGTGTAAAATAGACCAAAACAACATAAGAACATCATCATAACGTGAAATATATCAATGAATAAGGATAAATTATGGTACAAAATAGTGATGCATTTTGGACGTATCAACACCCCCAAGCTTAGACCTCGCTTGTCCCCAAACGAATATGAACTCGGTAAACCTGTCCACAAGTTTAGAGAGTGAAGTGTCGATAAATAGAATACGGACAAGAAGCATCATAGTCTCTTTACCAACTCAAATATTCTCAGCAGCAATCTTCAGCTCATAAGGCTCTTATGAAAGAGTGTTAACACTTATATTCGAAAGTAGGACTAAGGAAACTCATTATATCATGGCAAACATGTCCTTTGGTCAAAGAACAACAAATAATTTTAACTTTTGCTCTTATATTTTGATGGGATTAATTGAAGCTTTTTGAAATAACATGTTAATAAGCAAGAAGTGAAGGTGTTAACACAAAGGAAGATATTTGCCTTAGCTGGGCATGACAAACAACTTACTTATCAAATGATAATGTCAACAAGGATATGATATGACAAATCTTAATGCAGCTTTATATGAATGAATCCTTATCAACATCAAATGTCTGCTCTCTTTGAGAAATAGAGGGAAGTAGGAATAACTGACTCAATTTAAAATTAAAAGATAGGCCCTGCTCTAGGGTAGTAGGGAAAACTCATGTGCTATCCTCAAATCAAACAGAATGAAAACAAGTTTTGAGAGGTGCATGATTTATCAACGAATGCTAATAAATAACTCAGTTGCTTCTTGAACTGGACAAGTTTCGAGGAACGGCTCCCGTATGAGGACGATAACCTCCTCTTATTCTCCTTTGATTATCACTGCCAAAGTTTTCTGATTTCTCATGAACAAGGCGTGAAGGAGGGTTTGTTTGTTATATTATTCTTAAGCCGGGCGCACTCCTTGCCAGTTCCTTCTCGTATTATGGGTTTGCACATTATACATGCAATCCCGGGGTGAAGCTCGTCCAACTCAAGAAGACTATGAATTAGCTATTACTTCCTCATGAGCTAAAACTGAGGCACAAAATAAAAGATTTTGAACATTTAAGGATAACACATAAATTATATACTTTAGGGAGTGGTAATGGAGTACCACAAGTAGGTAGGTATGGTGGACGCATATGGAAGGTATTGGTCTTAAGGGTATGGATGCATAAGCAGAATACCGCTTAGTACAGAGTTAGGCTAGCAAAGGTTTTGAGAGAACAGACAATTGATGATGACTAAGATGCAAAGCAATATAAAGCATGAACATTGAAATAAGCATAACACATCAAGTTGTCTTCCTTGTCAACATAACACTTCAAGCATAATAACATAAAGGTTTTGGCTATGTTGATACTTTAAAAAAATCGTGCTTGTTGTTATGACCAAAGCTATGTTTGCCAAGATTAAATAAAGTTTCATAGCCATACCTGACATAAGGTCAATATTCCCCATAAGAATCATCATGTAAGGTCGATTGCGTGAAGAGAATACCGAGTGCAGCAAAAGGAACCGATAAACTTCTCATTAATATTCCATCATAGACGACTCCACACTCACGGATACAATTCTTCACCAAAGGGGTGATAGACCTCAATGCACATACCTATCTCATATAATAACCTCCCTAGACATGATACGACTCTACTTGACTTCTAAAAGACGAAAGGTAAAAGATAAAGATACCGGGCACTCCCCCAAGCTTGGAACAAGCCAAGGGAATGCCATTACCCAAGGAGATTTCACTCATCATCCTTGTTGGCGTTGATCAAGTAGTCCTTGGCGAAACGCTTCCATGGAAGGGGTTCTCCAGTCTCATATGAGAAGCTCGTCTCCTGGATCCTGCATTCAGCACCCAAACCCATGCGAAGAAACCTTAGTTCATACTCACAGTTTTTGTTATGTAGATCATTAATTTGCCCTTGGAGTTCTATAATTCTGTCTTCAGACGCGGCGATTCTTTCCCACATCTCCTTCATCTCCTTTAGGAAGTAGTTCTTCAGCTCGTTGGTGATGTCAAAGTTAGCTTCGACACCACGCTCGGTCATCTTCTTGTACTCGAAGACTTCCTGCTCCACCTCTTCCAGCCTGGCCTGGATGCTCCCCTCCTTGATAGGTCCCTTCATATCTTCTTGATGAAGGACACCGTCCTCCATCCGAACAACCTGAGGGTGCTTCTTCACCTCGGCGAGGTAAGGGTTGATGACGTTGACGACGAACGCGTCCTTGGGGGAACTTGGAGAAGCCATGGCACCTAAATTCAGCTGAAAGATTTCCTGGCAGAAACAGATCGAAGAGAAAACACGCAAAATCGCAAGATACGTTGCCGGAACAATCCGGGAAAATATATAGGAAAATTTTATGCACAGAAAGGAAGGTAACGGACCAAAGCGGGGTCGGAGGCGGACTCCCGGGTGTCCAGGCGGCCTGCCGGCGCGGCCCAGGGGGGGGCGCGCCAGGGGGGCGCCTGGACTCCCTGGAGGTCGTCTCCGGCTCCACTTCGACTCGGAATTTTACTAATTTTACAAAAACTCGTAATACGGAACTTTTATGATGGTTTGCGGTGTTTTCTTACCGTACTACATACCTTTTCTTTATTCTGCTTCTGCTGGTGTCTGAAACAGGGCTGCAACATGTTCTTCGTGGGTTGTTGTGTATATTATATTCACATCAACATCGACATTGTCTCCTGCTATGTAATGTTTAAGTCTTTGCCCATTCAGAACTTGAGGTTTGGTGCCTTCAAAATTATTAATCTTAATTGCACCAGATCGATAAACTTCTTCAATATGAAATGGTCCTTCCCACCTGGAAAGTAGTTTACCTGGAGAAAACCTGAAACGGGATCTAAACAACAAAACTTTATCACCAACATTAAATTCACGTTTCAGAATCTTCCTATCATGCCACTTTTTTACCTTTTCCTTAAACATTTTAGCGCTCTCGTAAGCTTCACTTCTCCATTCATCTAGAGAGGTCAAGTTCATGAGACGCTTCTCACTAGCTAGTTTTGGGTCAGCGTTAAGCTCTCAAACAGCCCAGAAAGCTTTGTGCTCTAGCTCCAATGGCAAATGGCAAGCTTTGCCATACACCATCTTATAGGGGGACATGCCCATGGGGTTTTTGTAAGCAGTTCTATATGCCCACAAAGCATCTCCTAACTTGTTTGACCAATCTTTCCTATTTCTGTTTACTGTTTTCTGCAAGATCAACTTAATCTCTCTATTGGTGAGCTCAACTTGCCCACTAGTTTGAGGATGATAAGGTGAAGCAATTCTATGATTAACATCGTATTTAGCCAAAGCTTTTCTAAAAGCTCCGTGCGTGAAGTGTGATCCTCCATCGGTCATGAGATACCTTGGTACACCAAACCTAGGAAAAATTACATCTTTAAGCATTTTCAAAGATGTTTTATGATCAGCACTTTCAGTGGGGATTGCTTCAACCCACTTGGTCACATAATCAACAGCTACTAAAATGTGAGTGTACTTGTGTGAAGAAGGAAAAGGACCCATAAAATCAAAACCCCAACAATCGAAAGGTTCAATCACTAGTGAGTAATTCATAGGCATCTCATTCCTTCTACTAATGTTACCAACTCTCTGACATTTATCACAGGCTAAAACATAATTTCTAGCATCTTTAAAGAGATTAGGCCAATAAAAACCTGATTGAAGAACCTTACGTGCAGTCCTCTCACCGGCATGATGTCCTCCATAGGGACTATCATGACACCGTCTGAGAATGTCCTTTTGCTCATGTTCCGGAATGCATCTTCTCACTATCCCGTCGGGACCTTCTTTGAAAAGATGTGGGTCATCCCAAAAGTAGTGCCTCAAATCATGAAAGAACTTCTTCCTTTGCTGAAATGTTAGACCTGGAGGCAAATACTTTGCAACAATAAAATTAGCATAATCTGCATACCATGGATCGGAAAGAGATTGTACTTTTACAACGGCAAGTTGCTCGTCTGGAAAACTATCTTTAACTGGGATGGGGTCGTGCGGTATATCTTCCATCCTTGAAAGATTGTCCGCCACCGAATTGTCTTCCCCCTTCCTATCAACAATCTGCAAATCAAATTCTTGAAGAAGGAGTACCCATATGATAAGCCTTGGCTTGACATCCTTCTTTGTCATAAGATACTTAATGGCAGCATGATCAGTATGAATAATAACTTTGGAATCAACAATATACTGCCTAAACTTATCACAAGCAAAAACTACAGCTAAGAATTCCTTCTCAGTAGTAGCATAATTTCTTTGAGCACTATCAAGGGTTTCACTAGCATAATGTATAACATTCAATTTCTTATCAACTCTTTGTCCGAAAACAGCTCCAACAGCAAAATCACTTGCATCACACATAATCTCAAAAGGTAAATTCCAGTCAGGTGGTTGTACTATAGGAGCAGTTATCAAAGCTTTCTTAAGGACTTCAAAAGCTTCCTTACAATTTTCATCAAACGCAAAAGGAACATCCTTCTGGAGAAGATTAGTGAGGGGTCTCGAGGTTTTAGAAAAGTCTTTAATAAATCTTCTATAAAAACCTGCATGACCGAGAAAACTGCGAATACCTTTGATGTCCCTTGGATAGGGCATCCTTTCAATAGCTTCGATCTTGGCCTTGTCCACTTCAATTCCCCTTTTGGAAATCTTGTGACCAAGAACAATTCCTTCATTAACCATAAAGTGGCACTTCTCCCAGTTGAGTACCAAATTTGTCTCCTCGCATCTCTACAAAACTTTATTAAGGTTGTGAAGACAATGGTCAAATGAAGTTCCATAGACGGAGAAATCGTCCATGAAGACTTCCATAATATCCCCGCAGAAACCATGAAAGATAGCAGACATACACCTTTGAAAAGTAGCAGGGGCATTACATAAACCAAAAGGAATACGTCTGTAAGCATAAGTACCAAAAGGACAAGTAAAAGTGGTCTTCTCTTGATCGGCAGTGTTAACATGAATTTGAGAGAAGCCAGAATAACCATCGAGATAACAAAAGTGGGTATTTTTGGATAACCTTTCAAGCATTTGGTCGATGAACGGCAACGGGTAGTGATCCTTCCTGGTTGCCTTGTTCAACTTCCTGTAATCAATACACATTCTATATCCAATAATAATTCTCTGAGGTATTAGTTCATTTTTATAATTAGGATCCACAGTTGTACCTCCTTTCTTAGGAACACAATGTACCGGACTTACCCACTTACTATCAGCTATAGGGTAGATAATACCTGCGGCTAGAAGCTTGAGAATCTCAATTCTCACGACATCCATCATCTTCGGGTTCAACCGTCGTTGATGATCAACAACTGGTTTAGCATCAGGCTCAAGGTTGATAGTATGTTGACAGATAGATGGACTAATCCCCTTAAGGTCATCAAGGGTGTAGCCAATTGCGCCTCGGTGTTTACGAAGTACTTCCAATAATCGCTCTTCTTCATATCCTGAAAGGTTAGAATTGATAATAACAGGATATACTTTCTTTTCATCTAAATGAGCATACTTGAGCGTACGTGGAAGAGGTTTAAGATCGAACACCCGGTCTTCTTTTGGTTTTGATAGAATTCCCAAAGGTTCAACCGGAAGGTTGTGCTTCAGGATGGCAGGTTGCCTCAAGAATATTTCATCTAGTTCATTTCTTTCCTGCATATGCAAATCATTCTCGTGGTCCTCCATGTATTGCTGCAAAGGATCATTAGGGGGAATAGCAATAGAAGCAATACTTTCAATAATTTTATCATCACTAGGTAAATCAGTACCACGAGGCTGCTTAGAGAACTTAGAAAAATTAAATTCATATGGCTCACCATCGAATTCAACAGAAACTTTACCTTTCTTGCAATCTATTATAGCTCCACAAGTTCTAAGAAAAGGTCTACCAAAAATAATGGGACAAAAATTGTCTCTCTCTGATCCAAGTACTAAAACGTCGGTAGGGTATTTTACCTTTCCACATAGGACTTCAACGTCCCTCACAATTCCGATAGGAGAGATGGTTGTTCTATTTGCAAGATGAATAGTAACATCAACTTCTTCAAGTTCACAAGGGGAAATCTCACCGATGATTTCTTCATAAAGTGAATAAGGAATAGCACTTGCACTCGATCCCAAATCGCATAGCCCATAATAATTTTGATCTCCTATTTTAACAGATACCACTGGAGTACCTGAAATTGGGCCTTTATTCCTGGCTGTGACAAGGTTAGTGGAAACAGCACAAAAAGTTATATTGGAATCCAAAACATCATCAGTAGCAAGGTCTTTAATCAATGCAACTTGAGGATCAACCCTGATCTGGTCCTCAGGCGCATCAACTCTTCTCTCACTTTTATTTATTATGCCTGTCACAAGAGAGTGCTCCTTTATCCTCGTGGGAAAAGGAGGCTTTTCATATATAACTGCAGGCAAAATAGGGTCGGCAACAAAAATATCAATAGGTGGTTCTTTAAAAGGTTCATGGTGCTGGTCTCTCTTCTTTTTAAAAGAATCAACGTGAGAGGCAAAATTCTTACACAAATCAATCACTAGATGGGAATCAAGACCAATCTTAGAGCAAAAAGTATTGAAGTAATCAGTTTCCACATAGCTCTCAATATAATCATGTTCATAATTTATAGCGGGTTCAATACCTTTATCAATTTCCCAATCTTCGGTATTCCTCTGGATTCTTTCAAGGAGATCCCACCTTTCTTCAACACTCTTCTTCTGAAACACCCCACTAGAGGAGGCATCCAGCATCTCCTTATCCTGACGAGAAACCCTGGCATAAAAATTTGTAAGTATAATTTCCTTGGGAAGCTTATGAATAGGGCATTTGAGCATTAGGGACTTCAATCTCCCCCAAGCTTGAGCAATGCTTTCTCCGTCACGAGACCTAAAGTTATAGATATAATTCCTGTCTCGATGAATTTCATGAAGAGGATAAAACTTAGTATAAAAGAGAGACATAAGCTCCTGCCAGTCCAGCAAGTGTGAGTTATCGAGAAGCCCATACCAATCTGAAGCTTTATCTATAAGTGATACGACAAACAATTTCCTCATGACAAACTCCCTCGATACACCTGCAAGCTTAAATAATGAACATAGTCGTGACAAATATAGCAAGTGTTCACCGGGATGTCTGTCTCCTGCATAACGATTAGCCAAAACATAATCGATAATGCCAGCTGGTATTTTATAAGGCACAATTTCACTAGGGGAGGATCAACCACCATAGGTGTGGGGCGTCTTCCCGCAAGCAACGCTCCAATAATAGGGTTGTCCATAAGGACAGAGAGCAGCAATAGCAAAAAATAAAAACAGAATTATAAAAAGACTTTCTTACCAGTTTCACTTTACCAATAGCGCTACGCTCCCCGGCAACGGCGCCAGAAAACGTTACTTGATGACCCTCAACGGTAAGGGATCTGTTGCAGCGTTTTCGATAAGTAAGAGTGTCGAACCCAACGAGGAGCAGAAGGTATTGATAAGCGATTCTGAGCAAGAAATAACTGCAAGCACTGAAAGATAACTTTTAGGGGTTTTCTCGGTATAAACAACAGGAATGTAAAGGCAAGTAATGTAAAAGGTACTGAGAGTAATAAGTGGCCCAATCCTTTCTTAGCAAAGGAGAGGCCTAGCAACTGAACGTATAAAGACTAAAGTGTTCTTGAGGACACACGGGAGAGGTAGTCATGTGCTTTCGCGATATTCCGTATCGATACTATGTTATGTGTTGATAAGTGTTGAGTGGGTGGATCTATGCTAATGCACTCTCTAGACTAAGATGAATGCACTCTTATGATTAAACACCTTGCAAGCATCCGCAAATACAAGATAGAATTTAAGGCAAAAGCCTAACCATAGCATTACGATCGAGGATCCATTATTCCCTTATGCAAAAGCGTGCGAACTGGGGTTCAGGTTTCTGTCACTCCGGCAACCCACCATAAGCATTCTTTATACACAATGTATTCCCCTAGGTCCTTAATAGGGCGAAGTGTTGGGTGTTCGACTCACACAACACCACTAGTAGAATGACAACACAACTTAAATATCAAACAACACATATTACTTCAACAGCATATGACTACAAACAACAAGACTTTCCCCATGTCCTCAAGAACTAAGGTAACTACTCACAAGACATAAAAGAGATCATGATCAGCGGGGATAAATATGTGATAAACAATCTGGACATAATAATATTTCTCCAACAAAACTCAATAGTATTCACCACAAAGTAGTAATCAACACCGATAGAGTAGAGAGGATAGATAGTACGAGTTATAGCACGAGTTGTGATTGTAAGATGAGATTTGGATGAAGATGGAGACGGTGCTGGTGTTGGGGATGATGTTGATGATGATCTCGATGATGCCCGTGACGATGGTGATGACGATGGTGACGATCTCCCCTTCCGGGAGGTGATCTCCCCGGCGGAATCTGCCCACCGGAGATGCCCTTTTCTTCTCTGTAGGTTTCCGCCTCGAAGCGGCGGTGGAACTCCGTAAAAAGTACCGTGCCTAGGGTTTTCGGAGGAAGGAGAACATATATGCAAAAGGGGGCGACCAGAGGTGGGCCAGGGGCTCCAAGCGCCCCCCCCCCGGCGCGGCCAGGGGGGGCGCGTCCCCAGGCCGCCTGGGCACCCTGTGGCCCCCCTCTGACTCCCCTTTTGCGTGTCTTCCTTATTCGTCTGAAAAATACCTCCTGTCAATTTTCAGGTAATTTGGAGGTGTTCTTCTTTAGCAACTCAGCATCCACTTTTTCCTGCTGAATCCTGCGTCTGCTGTTCCGGTATCGGAAAGTTGCAAACTGTGTAAAATAGACCAAAACAACATAAGAACATCATCATAATGTGAAATATATCAATGAATAAGGATAAATTATGGTACAAAATAGTGATGCATTTTGGACGTATCACCCGACCATCCCGAATGGTTCATGTTGCCGAGGGGCGTAGTTCCGCTGTGCAACAACTCGTCGCTCAGCCGCATCCGTGCAATGATGCCGCTGTGCGACTCGCACGGTATCGACCCAACTTGGCAAGAGCCCACTGAGGAGGCCGTGCAGGCATTCTTCGACAACTTGGAAGAAACGCCAATTCATGCCGACGAGAAGAAGGGCATCACCCGCGACACCACCGACAAGGAGATGGCGTACATCGCCACCAGGCTGGAAGAGGCGGCGGCGGCCGCGGCCGCGGGAGAGTTCGAAAACACCGTGGAGGAGGCGGAGGCAGCGGAGGCGACAAGCCTTGCCGAGCGAGAGGAGTTTCTCAACGCGGGGAAGCTTGTAGGGCAAGACGCCGAGCCAAGCGAGCCCGCCGAGCAGGGCGTCGAGTTGAGCGGGCCCGCCGAGGATGCGAGCGGCTCGCTGGAGATCGACTCCTCTTCCTCTTCGTCCTCAGGCAGCTCGCCACCACCAGCAGAGCCTCCAGGTCCGCCAAGGAGGCGTCTCCGCAAGGCCGGGGACGTGACGGAGCGGCAGACGGGCCAACAGCCGCCGCGCCGCGCAACGCGCGCCACCGCGGCAAGCAAGGCTGCCGCGAGAGCACCTCGCGCTTCTGCAGCGGCTGGAGGAGGGTCTTCTCGGACCACTACGTCCGCCCTTGCCGCTCCCCACGCCTCGGCGGCAGCCGGAGCGGGGTCATCTCAGACCACCGCCACTGCTCCCGCCAAGCGGCCGAGGGAGCCTACTCCTCCGCCTCCTCGCGCCGGAACGCGTGAGCCAGATTTCGACTTCTCTGCGCTCAGCTCCGACGAGGAGGAAGAAGAGTAAGTCTTTGTCGTTCTTGTATTTCTTCGATTTTTCGCTGTTTTGTCTTGTACATCTTTTGCCTCACTCTGAACCTGTTCCTTTTTTTTCAAAACTCTGGCCCAGAGGGCGGCAAACAAGGCCAAGGTCCCGGTGATTGTCATCGAGGACGAGCCTACCGCGACAGCAGGGGGTGCGCCTGAGACAAACTTGCCGGACCCGGCAATGGTTCTTCAGAGCAGCCCCCAACGCAGCCCCTAGCGTAAGTGTGGTTCATCTTCTGCTATTAGGCGCGCGTGGGCGCTTCTTCTTTACTGACGTCTTGTTCGTTGATTCGTGTAGGAGTAGAGCAGCAGCATCAGGAGCGCCAGGAGACCACCCCCGACGTGCCGCACGCTTCGACCACACCGCCAAGGGGAAGCTCTCTAGCAAGGGAGAGTCCTCCACCAAGGACGAATTCTCCTCCAAGGGAGAATACTCCGCCAAGGCCGAATACTCCGCCAAGGGCGAGTTCTCCAGCGAGGGATAGCACTAGCGGCCCTCCACCGACGGGAGCTACAACCACGCCGCCGAGGGGGAGTTCCCCGGCAAGGAACCTCACCGAGGAGCCGGCCCGCGCAGGTAATTCCTTTGCTTCATGCTTCCCTTTGCTTTTCTTCTTTCGATTCTTCTTTTTGGATATTTGCTTGACTGTTTTTCTTTCCTTTTCTTTCGTCAGACCCATCCGCAGCCGAGCCAACGGAGACGGGGGTCGTTGCTGACGACGCCGCCGTTGCCGAAGAAACGGTTGGCGCAAATGATCCCGCCGGCGCAGAGGCCGCCAAGGCTGCCGCCGCAGCAGCTGGCGAAGGGGCTAGCGATCGCACTGACGGCCCTGAGGCCGCAAGAGCGCCAGGCGCTACACCGACCGCCGAGCCCTCCTCCGCCGCTGCAGCCCCCAGCTCCGACGAGCCCGAGCCAGGTGCCTACTTAAAGGCCGGCGACGATGTCTTCATCAAGCTCCCCTGGGCGTCCATGTCCAGGGCGCCGGTCGAGGGAGAGGTCTTCGACGGAGAGGTGCTTGCCTCCGCCGGGCTGAAGCTTGTCGACGCGCCGAGCAGCAGCAGCGAGTCTGAGGAGGAGCGGCTGCTGCGCAAGCTGCTGTCTCTTTACCGCACCCGGCAGGCCAAGCTGGAGTCCCGAGAGGCTCTAGCCGCCAAGGCGGGAGCTTATATGGAGAAGCGTGCAGAGGAGCTCCGGGGTCTTCACCAAGCAGCTCTCTGGTCCTTGGCAGAGGAGCGCGAGCAACTTGCCGGGGAGCAGCAGGCCTTCATCCTTGAGAAGGATGAAGTGGAGGAACAGCAGCGGCTTGCCGCTGAGAAGATGTCCACGCTGGAGGGTGAGCTGGCGCAGCGGAAGGTCAACCTCGAAAGTCACGAGGAGGAACTTGCCGCGCGCGAGCAATCACTTGGCGGAGCTCTCCAGGAAGCAAAGGATGCCGCCGCAGCTACCGAGACCGCCAAGAAGGAGTTGGAGAGGAGGGTGGCGCAGCTGGAGGCCGACCTCAAGGCGAGCGGCAAGGAGGTTGCCGCGCTCAAGCTTGAGCGCGAGAAGGACGCCCACAGCCACTCGGAGCTGGAGGTTCGCCTCGCCGAGAAGGGCAAGGAGCTCACCGCCGCCAAGGACTCCAACGCCGACCTCGAGCTAAAGCTGGCCACTTTGACCGAGACGCTGGACGGCGCCAAGAAGCGGGAGGCGGCCCTGAAGGAGGAGGTCAAGGCCGAGAAGGCGCTGTTGGAGAGTGCTGCCATTACCCAGAACAACTTCAGGGCGACCGTCGAGCACTGGACGGAGGGTCTTGTGAACGCCGCCGCGGATATCGACAAGGAGCTGGCGCAGCTGGGGGCGGAGTATCTCGGGTACTCCACCGACGAGAACCTCCACCCCAGCGCCAAGCTCACTTTGTTCTTCCGAGGCATGGCGATGGCGCTCCAGCAACTCCGGGAGAAGATCCCAAAGCAGCTGGTGGACGAGTCGCGCAAGCTCTGCACGGGCGCCCTGCAAAAGGTGTTGGTGAAGGTGGCCTTCCGCAATCCGGGCCTCAACCTCTCCAACGTCCTCAGATCCCTGCCGCCGGACGCCGACCAGGAGGCGCTCAAGGCCCTTGTCGCACCCATTGTGGACAAGGTGAGCGGAATCAAGAGGGTCGAGGGCGATCGCACAGATTAGGCTGTTCATTTTCTTCCTTCCTTGTCCCTGTTAATCATGTTATGAAAACAGCCTATTAGAGCTGCGACAAGTTGCTTTGTAATATAACTCTATTTTGGGTAGTAATTGCAATGTTATTTCCTTTACTTGATTCCTTTGCTTTGTATGTTTTGACCCTACGCTTTTAGGGAACTTGCCGGTGTAGGCACCTTTGCCGTGAGCGCTGAGTGCGGAACTTCAGCACCCTGCTGGCGGTGCCGTTGCTGACAAGAAACCTTGTCGCAACTAGTTGCAGCACACTTAAGTTTCTGAGCGGGCTCGGAAACAAGTAAGGGCGCACACTAGTCGCAGCACACTTAAGCTGTTGAGCGAACTCGAAACAAAGTAAGGGCGCAACTAGCCACGAGGTGGTTCCTCCGCGCACAGGTTTTCCATACAAAGTGCGGTCGTTCAAGGAAGATAACTTAAAAATTTAAAAATTTGATTGCTCAAACTTTGGCAACTTAGCTTTTGTGTTGTCAGCTTCCCGGCAAGGCGAAACTTTTCTTGAACGGCGTTTGGTCCATACCACTATCTCCTCCTCCCCCCCCCGGCAAACTTGTGCGCGAGGGAACCTTCTTTTCCTTGAGGAAAAAGAAAGAAGAGAAAACACAGATATGGAGCCTTGCGGCTCGTTATGGCTTACCGGGGGTAGGTGCTGCACAAAGTGTTAGATAATACATGCAAAACACAAAAAGCATGAAATGACAAGTTGTGCGGGGCACATAAGCTTTACTGATGCACGGGGTCTGCGCCCGGCTTTGTACAAAGGATTACATGCAACAACGGCAAGACTTGTACAAAAGGTGGTTGCCGGAGCGGATCACGGCAACCGCGCCTTACGGATAAAACTTACGAAGATGCTCAATGTTCCAGGAGTTGCTCACCGGAAAGCCATCTTCGGTCTCAAGGCGGACAGCGCCGGGCCTAGTGACTCGTTTCACCCGATAAGGGCCTTCCCACTTCGGCGTCAACTTGTTGGAATTCTTGGCGGACTGAACGCGCCGAAGAACAAGGTTGCCTTCCTCGAGACTTCTGGTGTTAACTTTGCGGCTATGGTAGCAATGCAAAGCTTGCTGGTATCGAGCAGCTCGTACAGCAGCCTGAAGACGGTCTTCCTCAAGGAGCAGCGCGTCATCTTGTCGCAGCTGCTCTTGCTCGAGCTCATCATAAGCGAGCACTCAAGGCGACCCGTATACGAGTTCCGTGGGGAGAACTGCCTCTGCTCCATAGACTAGAGCAAAGGGTGTCTGTCCAGTGGCTCGATTTGGCGTCGTTCTGATCGACCAAAGATCCGCCGGCAGCTCCTCGATCCAGTTTCTTCCGCACTTGTGCAGCCTGTCGAAAGTTCAGGTCTTGAGGCCACACAGCACTTCAGCGTTTGCCCTCTCCACTTGACCATTGCTTCTCGGGTGAGCAACAGAAGTGAAGCAGACCTTGGCGCCAAGATCTTGGACGTACTTCATGAAGGTGCGGCTCGTGAATTGCGTACCGTTGTCGGTGATGATCCTGTTAGGGATCCGAAAACGGCAAATGATCGACCTGAAGAACTTGACTGCTGACTGTGCGGTCACTTTTCTCATTGGTTCCACTTCTGGCCACTTTGTGAACTTGTCGATTGCAACGTACAAGAACTCAAAGCCCCCGGCTGCGCGGGGAATGGGGCCGAGAATGTCGAGCCCCCAGACTGAAAATGGCGAGGATAAGGGGATCGTCTGGAGAGCTTGAGCTGGCTGGTGCATTTGCTTGGAATGGAACTGGCACGCTTCACACTTGGTTACTTGTGCAGTTGCATCCTGGAGGGCTTCTGGCCAAAAGAAACCTTGCCGGAATGCTTTGCCGGCAAGTGCTCTTGCACCAATGTTGTAATGCCCAGGATGGAGTTATACCTCCTACGTGTCGAGGCACGACTTAAAGGCATAATTCCATCCTAGAATGATCTCAAGTCTGGTAATCTTTGCACGACTCATGTAAAAGAGGGGATAGTAAACTGAAAATAGTTCGCTTACACTCGCCACGTCACAGAATAACAGTACAAGTCTCAAACATCATACAATAAGAGCACTACAACCCTCTAAGGGCAAAAGCCAAATGTCAAAGTACCAAACTCAGATAAATAAACCACAGGCGGATCGAATCCTAGTAAGAGACTCCACTACTGATCGTCCGGGTAGCGCACGTAGTACCGGCTACGCTCCTCGTCGTACTCCCAATCCAGCTCGGTGCCATCACCTGGATAGCTCACAGCTGGACCTGCATCTGGTGTGTGAAGTAACTGTGAGCCACAGAGGACTCAGCAATCCCGTCTCCGGGTAACAAGACTATCAAAGCCTTTAGGTGAGGGAAGGCTGAAGAAAAGAACAAGTCTGCAGCAGCAACTAACATCTAGCTTACGCAAGTGAGAGCGGGAAGAGAAGGCATCGGCGAGAAGTGATCACGAAGTGATCCTAGCTACAAGCTCCACAATCATAACCCCTCCGTGTTCAACTCCCGAATCCCTATCCGGAAATTGACAGTCACGGAACACACGCTGGTAGTGTATTAGTAACATTGTGTCAAGTTATCTACAACCGGAATTAACAAGCTCCCATCTGCTACATAACCGCGGGCACGGCTTTCGAAAGTTCAAACCCTGCAGGGGTGTTCCAACTTGACCCATTACAAGCCGACGATCCGCGGAGTCGCAACTCCAAAGTGGGAAGACCCGAGTATCCTCGGAATCCCGTGCTCAAGATATACCGAGCTAAGGTAAGGCTAATCCAGCAAATCCTCCCGGCGTGTCGACACCCTGATAGTAGCCGCGCGTATCTAAGTCTCAGGACACGACCGGATGAGACGTCCTACAGGTGTATGCCAGATACCTCAGGTTGCCCCAAGGCGGCCCCGCAGTCCGCTCGTTTCGGACCAACACTCATGTGGAGCACTGGCCCGGGGTTGTTGATTAAGAAAGAGGGTTAATTACTCCCTATGCATGTTTAGTTTGTTATTAGGCAAATAGTACCAATGTTGGGATTTGCTGGAAAAGTCTTAGCACTTAGCGGTTTATCGAGGGGGTCCCATACACCCCAACCGTGTTAGGAACGCATAATAAAGGAACATAAAACCGGGTTATACGGATCCTAACGGCATGAGTGGAACAAATCACCAAGCAAAAGGCTTAGCCTTCCACCCTTGCCAATATATAGATGATTTCATTTTAAGCATTTATATAGTGTGATAAAACCCAACCAAACTTCAACATGAAGCAAGCATCTTCGATCTTCACCTGCAACTAGCAACACTATAAGAAGGGCTGAGCGAAGCGTACTTAGCCAAGCAACGGTTTGCATAGGTAGGGTGGTTAAACATGGCAATTGGTTACAAGTAGGAGGCTGACAAGAAGAACATGGGCATCGAGGCAAAACTATAGATCGAGACTACTAGCAATAGGCAAAGATAGTAATGTTATCGGGGTTCGGTCATCTTGCCTGAAGAGAAGTCGTTCGGATCGTAAGAAGGGTCCTCGTGCTCAACCTCGTTGGAAACCTCGTGCTCAACTTCGTACCCGGTCTCAGCTTCCGGCTCTAAACAAGACAATCACACCAAGCACCAATCAACAAGATGCAATGCGCACTCGAAAAACATGAATGCATGATGGATGCACTAAGGATGCACATGGAGCACGGAAAACATCACTCAAGCAAAACACCTCAAAACATGATAACAATCTGATATTATTAATCTACACAGAAAAACACCCAAGTTTGATATAAGAATCGCTGAAATCGGAGTTACGGGCTAAAAGTTACGCCCGAAACAAGATTTGAGCGAAAGCTGAAAATTACAGCAACATAGCATCTTTGGAGCTCAAAATAATTAAGCTACAGCACCCAAAAAGCATGGCAAAGGACATGAACACAAACTAGACATATAGTACAGCAACTAGGTCAAAAGTGCACCCCCAACGGAGTCACGGATCAATAGTAATGATTTTGGACATATTGAACTTTGCAATAAAATTCTGGCAGCAGAATTTTATTGAAACTTTAGAGCAAAAGATAAACATGCTACAGCCACTCAAATGGACATGTGAGGACATGGATGGAAAGACAACAATATATACTACAAGGAACAATCAAAATCCACCCCAAAACTATCATGCTTTGTCCTACAACATCACACGAACATGGCATCGGAACGTTACAGATTTCAGACTTAGTGAAAAATCACTAAGTCCTAAAACAGCAATATCATCATAGCAACTAAAAGAGCATGTTTAAGACACCTCGAAACTAAACATGGCAAAGGGTAAGCACCTCATCAACATACGCATGAAGGTGATCCCGAAACACACAAGCATGCTTCATAGAGGTGAACACAACGATTGCAACGAGCTCAACAAGATGGCATTTCATAACAAGTGAAAACACAACATATGAACATGGCACTTTGCAACGATGATAACAAGGCAATAATAAATCTACCATGCAACCTATCACAAGCAACACGTAGTTCGTGGCAAGACGAACACGTGGACATGTCAGTTGCATCGTTTGGACAAACGAGCTAAAAGTTATCACATGTCAAAGGTGGCACAAAAATAACACATAACAGCAGTTTATATCATGATGCACTCTTGCAACAGCAAAACATGTGTCTAGATGACATCTAACATGCATGACAACAACAGGTAAAATGTAGAGCACATCTCCACGAACGTCTGGACATATCACACGCGCAAAACGGAGCAACAGGCACAAAGTTAGAGCAGTTCAAAGATCGCATCTCAGAACAGAAAAACTGGACTTAGTGGAATTAGAGTCAACCTTAGCAGATCTGAACTGGGGAAAAAAACGGAGGGACGGGCCGGCGGCTGCGGATCTGGCCCACTCGGAGGAAGAGGGCCGGCGGCTCGGGCCGTCTGCGCTGGAGAGGCCTGGCGCCTCGGGCGCGCTCGGGCTGGCAGCTGACGAGGCCCGCGGGAGGCGAGGCCCGTCCGGCGCGGAGAGGGAGCTGGCGGTGGCGATGCTGGGCCGCTGAGCGCCCCGGCCCAGGCGAGCGGCGCGCCTCGCGGGGATGCGGTGCAGAGGCGATGCTGGCCGCGGTGTACGAGCCGCTCGGGGGGGAAAACGGCGCTGGCGGCGAAGAACGAGGGCTGGGCCGACGAACTGGTCCCCCCCTTCGGGATCCGGCGCGGATCGATGCCTGGCTCGGGTCGGTCGACGCGAAGCGAGCAGCTGGCTCGCGCGGTCGACGAGCGTTGACCCCGGGCGAAGCGCTCGAGGATTCGGTCGGCGGCGGCTGGATCGAAGGATCCCCTCGGGATCCGGGCAGAAAAATAGGGATTGGATCTGAGAAAAGAAAAAAAAGAAAGTGGAGAAGGGGGAAGAAGAAGGGGATGCCCAAATAGACTAGGGGGGTCTATATGTAGCAGTTTTTAGGGTTAGGAGGGAGTTTAGGGGCGCTAGGAGCCCTCCGACCGCGATCCGACGGATCCGATCGCGGGGATAGTTTTAAAGGGCCTAGACGAAGATAAAAGAAAGCAGTAAGGGTGTTTCCGGGACACGAAGTGAAGGCACATCGGACCCACACGGACAACGGATGGAAAAGTCAACGGAGTCCAAACGAGATGAGATTTGAGAGGCGGGTTGCACACAACAAAACAACAATACACAACACAACCTCGCGGCACACCGGTAACGTAAAACGCCCGAACAACAAAGTAGGCCTACGGGACGTCACGGACACGTGAGGGAGCTCCGGAACACGAAACGGACAACGGGAAGAAACACGCGGAACCGCATGCAACCCACAACACAAATGCAATGCAATGCACATGTCTACATGATATGAATGAATGCCACACACTCACACAACAAAACGATGAAAGCCCGAAAAACAAAAAACCCGGAATGGAAATAGATGAAGCCGGAGATATATTATATACCCAAAAGGGAAAGTATTACATCCGGGGCATTACAAACTCTCCTCTACTATAAAAAGATCTCGTCCCGAGATCTAGGACTTGAAAAAGGAAGGGTACTCGGAACGAAGATGATCTTCTCGTTCCCAGGTAGCTTCTCGGTCGGTGTGATGTGACCACTTGACTTTCAGAAACTTGATGGACTTGTTGCGAGTCTTGCGTTCGGTTTCTTCGAGAATTGCAACTGGATGCTCTCGGTAGGACAGGTCTTGTTGAAGATCAATCTCCTCAAACGGAATCATGCGCTCAGGTGCCTTGAAGCATTTGTGAAGCTGAGACACATGGAAGACATCATGAACATTTGCAAAGTTGGAAGGGAGCTCGAGCTGATAGGCTAGATCGCCTCTTTTGCCAAGAATCTTGAAAGGCCCGACGTATCTAGGAGCAAGTTTTCCTTTGATACCGAATCTTTGGGTTCCTTTCATCGGAGAAACTCGGAGATAGACATGATCACCGATGTCGAAAGCCAAATCACGATGCTTTCCGTCATAGTAGCTCTTCTGACGCGACTGAGCGGCCTTGAGGTTCTCACGTATGACTTTGCACATTTCTTCGGCTTCATAGATCAAGTCATTGCCAAGAAGTTGGCGTTCACCTGTTTCAGACCAGTTGAGAGGGGTACGGCACTTTCTGCCATATAGAATTTCAAAAGGTGCTTTGCCTGCACTTGCTTGAAAGCTGTTGTTGTAAGAGAACTCGGCAAATGGAAGGCAGTCTTCCCATTTCATGCCGAAGGAGATGACACAGGCTCTGAGCATGTCTTCTAGGATCTGATTCACACGCTCGACTTGACCACTAGTCTGAGGGTGAAAGGCAGTGCTGAACCTGATCTTCGTGCCCATGGCGGACTGAAAGGAGTCCCAGAACCTTGATGTGAACAAGCTGCCACGGTCTGAGGATATCACTTGAGGAATGCCATGTAGGGACACAATTCTGGAAGTGTACAGCTCTGCAAGTTGAGCTGCATTGATTGATTCTTTGACTGGAAGAAAATGAGCAACCTTGGTAAGCTTGTCAATCACCACAAAGATAGCATCATTTCCTCGCTTGGATTTAGGAAAGCCAGTGACGAAGTCCATTTCAATGTGGTCGAACTTCCACTCAGGAATAGGAAGAGGTTGGAGAAGACCGGCTGGACGTTGATGTTCTGCTTTCACTCTTCTGCATACATCACATTCATTCACGAATTGGGCAATCTCCCTTTTCATGCGTGTCCACCAGTAAGATTTCTTGAGGTCTTGGTACATCTTAGAACTGCCAGGATGAATGGAAAGGAGAGAGTCATGAGCTTCTTCCATTATGAGCTTCCTGAGATCACCTTTGGGAACAACGAGTCTGTCCTCAAAGAACAAGGTATCTCTCTCATCAACACGGAAGCACTTGTATTTTGGAGTGCCCTTTGCAATCCCATGTTTCACCTTCTTCACCATGGTATCGCTGAGCTGGGCCTCACGGACTTGATCTTCCAAGGTAGGAGCAATTTGGAGATTTGCAAGAAAACCCTGCGGAACAACTTGAAGGTTGAGCTTCCTGAAAGCTTCACAAAGCTCAGGCTGGTGTGGCTTGATAAGAAGGCTGTTGCAATATGCTTTTCTGCTCAAAGCATCTGCAATCACATTCGCCTTGCCTGGAGTGTATTCAATGCTGGGGTTGTACTGTTGGATCATTTCAACCCAACGAGTCTGGCGGAGGTTCAGATGCGGCTGTGTGAAGATGTACTTCAAGCTCTTGTGATCAGTGAAGATGTCGACCTTTCTGCCCAACAACAGATGTCTCCACATAATCAGAGCATGTACCACAGCTGCTAGCTCGAGATCATGTGTGGGATAGTTCTTCTCACTTGGCTTGAGCTGCCGAGAAGTATATGCCACAATTTTCTTATCTTGCATAAGCACACCACCAAGACCTTGAAGAGAAGCGTCACAGAACACTTCATAGGGCTTGGTTTCATCCGGAGGAGTCAGAACTGGAGTAGAGACAAGCTTCTCTTTGAGGGTTTTGAAAGCCACTTCACACTCGGGAGACCAAAAGTATTTGACATTCTTCTGAAGCAAGTTGGAAAGAGGCTTGGCAATCTTGGAGAAGTTTTCAACAAACCTTCTGCAATAGCTGGCAAGACCCAGAAAACTGTGGAGCTGCTTGACGTTCTGAGGAGCTTCCCAGTTGACAATTGCTTCAACTTTCTCGGGATTAACCGCAATACCGTCAGCTGAGATGATGTGGCCCAGGTACAAAACCTTATCGAGCCAAAACTCGCACTTTGAGAACTTGGCATAGAATTTATGCTCTCGGAGTCGATCAAGAACCAGACGCAAGTGCTTTTCGTGATCTTCTTCATTCTTGGAAAACACGAGAATATCATCCAGATACACAAGCACGAACTCGCCAGTATAGGGGTTGAAGATGTAATGCATCATCCTTGAAAAGGTAGGAGGAGCATTGGCGAGACCGAAGGACATGACGGTATACTTGTATGAACCGTAGCTCGTTCTGAAGGCCGTCTTGGGAATGTCTTCCTCGCGAATGCGAATTTGATGATAGCCCATTCGGAGGTCAAGCTTAGAGAACACTTTTGCTCCTTTGAGCTGCTCAAAGAGTTCGTTGATGTTGGGGAGCGGATACTTGTTCTTAATCGTCTTCTTGTTCAATGGCCGGTAGTCAACACAGAGACGCTCCGTGCCATCTTTCTTCTTGACAAATAAGACGCCACAGCCCCACGGAGATGTACTCGGTCTGATGAGACCCATACTCTCCTGCTTATCAAGCTGCTTCTTCAATTCCTTCAATTCATTCGGAGAGAGCTTGTAAGGACGCCGGCAAGCAGGTTCAGTGCCCGGCTCGAGTTCAATGACAAACTCCACCTGACGGTGTGGAGGCATGCCTGGAAGATCTTCTGGAAAGACGTCTTGATATTCGTTCACCACTGGAATTTGCTCTATGGCATTAATTTCACCCTTATCATTAAGAGAGAAAAGCCGAATAGTATTATCCCTGGAGGCGAAGATAATCACATCTTCATCAGAATGAGTCAACTTGACTTCCTTTTGAGCACAATCAATGTGAGCATCATGCTGAGAAAGCCAATCCATTCCGAGAATGAGGTCGATGTCAGAATGACCAAGAATCACCGGAGAAGCCAAAAATCGATAATCACCCATGCGAATAGAAACATCCGGAGCATATAAACTAGAAGTCATGCATCTTCCCGGAGAAATCACTTGCAACTCCCTTGGCAAGGCCATGGTGCCCACATTATACTTGGATGCAAAAGGGAATGACATGAAAGAATGTGAAGCACCCGAATCAAATAACACTTTAGCTGGAAAAGAGTTCACTGGAAGGTTACCCAGAATGACATCAGAAGAAGCCTCCGCTTGTGCTGCATTCATCAGATTAACCCTTGCAGACTTTGGATCATGCTTGACAATAGCTGAACTCATAGGTGGTGGAGGAGGAAGACGCTTCGGATTCGGACATCTGTTGGCATAATGACCCTTCTGGCCACACTTGTTGCACACCACTTCAGAGAGAGGACGGAAATGAGAGCCACTGGACTTGGAGCCTTGAGACTGAAACTGCTTCTTCGACTGGTTGCTTGGGTTGGGTGGGTGGGAGAAACCACGACCACTAGAGTTCTTGTTGTTGGAGTTGTTGAAGTTGCTGGAGTTGTTGTATGGAGCTCGAATCACTTGAGGAGGAGGAAGCCAGAATTTCTGTTGTTTCGAGACCATCTGAGACGATGAGGAAGAGTGAACAGCATCTCGAATTCTCTTCTTAGAAGCCTCCATCTTAAGCTGAGCTGCTTCTTGTTTCAAAGCCATGTTATAGAACTTATCGAATTCGTCTGGCTCGAACAAAGTGAGAGCAAGCTGAAGTTCATCTTTGAGACCTCCACGGAACTGATAGATTTTACTCTTTGCATCAGGAATATCTTGCTTTGCATAGCGAGCGAGGTTTTGGAACTTGACATTATACTGATAGACTGTCATGGAGCCCTGCTTGAGGTTGCGGAATTGCTCACGCATACCCTCGATAACACTTGTAGGAATGTGATTCGAGCGGAAATCCTTGCAGAAATTCTCCCAAGAGATCACTTGACCCGGCCTTGAGTCTTTGTACTGCTGCCACCAGTCAGCTGCTTGATCTTTCAGTTGGAAGGCTGCAAACTTCACATAGTCATCTTCTTTCACGTTACTGCACTCAAAATGCTTCTTTATGTAGGTCAACCAATCCTCAGCATCAAGAGGGTCGACACAGTAACTGAAAGCTTTAGGATTGTTAGCCAGGAACTGGTTGAGAGTAGCATGGTGCTGCTGGAAGAAGTTGCCTTGGTTCATTGGAACACCCTGATTAGCATGATTAGCTTGCATAGCTTGCATTTGCTGCATCATTTGCATCATCAACTGAGTGTTCTGAGCAGTAGTCTGCATAATTGCTCTCCAAGCCTCAGGCGGAGGAGGAGGGGAAGGAGGACGTTCTGGAACCTCTTCACCCTCTGGGTTGGCATTCGGAACCCTTTTCGGAGCCATCCTGAAAGAGATGACCACGAATCAGCAATTGATTGACAAAAGGAATAAGCTGAATCAATGGAATGAATTACAACAAGTCTTCACAATAATCATTCGAACAATAAGAACGAATGAAATCATCCGAACAAGAGGAACGAATGAATTTCTCAGTTAATTGATAACATCAGTCTTCACGAGAAGCCACGTAGGGAACAAAAGGATAAAATAAGAAAAACAACAAGGTACAGACGGGAACAAACACAAGAGAGGAGTTTCATTCTAACATCTTTGTGCTGAAAGCATATGAACGCGTTACGAAAAGGTTTTGCAATCCCCGGATCAGCATAGCCAAGGACCCTTTAAGATGCAACTCCTGATAGTAACCTCGGTCATATAACCCCTTCACTCAATGTCGAACCCCGAACTCGCTAACCTGCATTCGTTGGAAGAATGCCTACGATCTACTGGATAAAACCCACCTATAGATTTCCGAAAGATTCCAGTTATGCAATCAGGTGTTGGGGATACACGGGAAGCACCGCGCAATCAACTCTAACCTACATCCAGGTGTATCCATCCTTCAACACATAACCAGTCTTTCTCGGAAACTGTGTACCTCGGACCTTCGAAAAGCATCCACTATAACAAGCTATGGCAATACTCCCGAACTACCTCCCCAGTACTGGGTGATGTCGGGGTTATCTTGCCACTGGCCGTATAGGGGAGATTTTCGATGTCGGCCGTCTTAAGTATTTAGTACTGCCGCGATATGCTTGTGTCAATGATACCCCGAAGCTCAACTCCTCGGTAACAGGAGGCATCGGGAACAATATCCTTGTCACAAGAACATCGAAACAATCCCAGAATACTCGCGGGATTCCTAAAAAAAATTTTGTGCAAATTTTGAAGATAGGAGAGACAAGAGTAGACGTCAGGAGTCCTCACCAGAGAGAAAGGGGATGAGAAGCAAAGAAATCCTACTCTCCAATATAATATAGGACTCAAAAAGTTTTCAGTGTGTGCCTAGACTCAACCGTCAACGGTTCGATCAAACAGTGGGGGCTCCTAGGTCGGAGAAGGCTCTGAATACCAACTTGTAATGCCCAGGATGGAGTTATACCTCCTACGTGTCGAGGCACGACTTAAAGGCATAATTCCATCCTAGAATGATCTCAAGTCTGGTAATCTTTGCACGACTCATGTAAAAGAGGGGATAGTAAACTGAAAATAGTTTGCTTACACTCGCCACGTCACAGAATTACAGTACAAGTCTCAAACATCATACAATAAGAGCACTACAACCCTCTAAGGGCAAAAGCCAAATGTCAAAGTACCAAACTCAGATAAATAAACCACAGGCGGATCGAATCCTAGTAAGAGACTCCACTACTGATCGTCCGGGTAGCACACGTAGTACTGGCTACGCTCCTCGTCGTACTCCCAATCCAGCTCGGTGCCATCACCTGGATAGCTCACAGCTGGACCTGCATCTGGTGTGTGAAGTAACTGTGAGCCACAGAGGACTCAGCAATCCCGTCTCCGGGTAACAAGACAATCAAAGCCTTTAGGTGAGGGAAGGCTGAAGAAAAGAACAAGTCTGCAGCAGCAACTAACATCTAGCTTACGCAAGTGAGAGCGGGAAGAGAAGGCATCGGCGAGAAGTGATCACGAAGTGATCCTAGGTACAAGCTCCACAATCATAACCTCTCCGTGTTCAACTCCCGAATCCCTATCCGGAAATTGACAGTCACGGAACACACGCTGGTAGTGTATTAGTAACATTGTGTCAAGTTATCTACAACCGGAATTAACAAGCTCCCATCTGCCACATAACCGCGGGCACGGCTTTCGAAAGTTCAAACCCTGCAGGGGTGTTCCAACTTGACCCATTACAAGCCGACGATCCGCGGAGTCGCAACTCCAAAGTGGGAAGACCCGAGTATCCTCGGAATCCCGTGCTCAAGATATACCGAGCTAAGGTAAGGCTAATCCAGCAAATCCTCCCGGCGTGTCGACACCCTGATAGTAGCCGCGCGCATCTAAGTCTCAGGACACGACCGGATGAGACGTCCTACAGGTGTATGCCAGATACCTCAGGTTGCCCCAAGGCGGCCCCGCAGTCCGCTCGTTTCGGACCAACACTCATGTGGAGCACTGGCCCGGGGTTGTTGATTAAGAAAGAGGGTTAATTACTCCCTATGCATGTTTAGTTTGTTATTAGGCAAATAGTACCAATGTTGGGATTTGCTGGAAAAGTCTTAGCACTTAGCGGTTTATCGAGGGGGTCCCATACACCCCAACCGTGTTAGGAACGCATAATCAAGGAACATAAAACCGGCTTATACGGATCCTAACGGCATGAGTGGAACAAATCACCAAGCAAAAGGCTTAGCCTTCCACCCTTGCCAATATATAGATGATTTCATTTTAAGCATTTATATAGTGTGATAAAACCCAACCAAACTTCAACATGAAGCAAGCATCTTCGATCTTCACCTGCAACTAGCAACGCTATAAGAAGGGCTGAGCGAAGCGTACTTAGCCAAGCAACGGTTTGCATAGGTAGGGTGGTTAAACATGGCAATTGGTTACAAGTAGGAGGCTGACAAGAAGAACATGGGCATCGAGGCAAAACTATAGATCGAGACTACTAGCAATAGGCAAAGATAGTAATGTTATCGGGGTTCGGTCATCTTGCCTGAAGAGAAGTCGTTCGGATCGTAAGAAGGGTCCTCGTGCTCAACCTCGTTGGAAACCTCGTGCTCAACTTCGTACCCGGTCTCAGCTTCCGGCTCTAAACAAGACAATCACACCAAGCACCAATCAACAAGATGCAATGCGCACTCGAAAAACATGAATGCATGATGGATGCACTAAGGATGCACATGGAGCACGGAAAACATCACTCAAGCAAAACACCTCAAAACATGATAACAATCTGATATTATTAATCTACACAGAAAAACACCCAAGTTTGATATAAGAATCGCTGAAATCGGAGTTACGGGCTAAAAGGTATGCCCGAAACAAGATTTGAGCGAAAGCTGAAAATTACAGCAACATAGCATCTTTGGAGCTCAAAATAATTAAGCTACAGCACCCAAAAAGCATGGCAAAGGACATGAACACAAACTAGACATATAGTACAGCAACTAGGTCCAAAGTTCACCCCCAACGGAGTCACGGATCAATAGTAATGATCTTGGACATATTGAACTTTGCAATAAAATTCTGGCAGCAGAATTTTATTGAAACTTTAGAGCAAAAGATAAACATGCTACAGCCACTCAAATGGACATGTGAGGACATGGATGGAAAGACAACAATATATACTACAAGGAACAATCAAAATCCACCCCAAAACTATCATGCTTTGTCCTACAACATCACACGAACATGGCATCGGAACGTTACAGATTTCAGACTTAGTGAAAAATCACTAAGTCCTAAAACAGCAATATCATCATAGCAACTAAAAGAGCATGTTTAAGACACCTCGAAACTAAACATGGCAAAGGGTAAGCACCTCATCAACATACGCATGAAGGTGATCCCGAAACACACAAGCATGCTTCATAGAGGTGAACACAACGATTGCAACGAGCTCAACAAGATGGCATTTCATAACAAGTGAAAACACAACATATGAACATGGCACTTTGCAACGATGATAACAAGGCAATAATAAATCTACCATGCAACCTATCACAAGCAACACGTAGTTCGTGGCAAGACGAACACGTGGACATGTCATTTGCATCATTTGGACAAACGAGCTAAAAGTTATCACATGTCAAAGGTGGCACAAAAATAACACATAACAGCAGTTTATATCATGATGCACTCTTGCAACAGCAAAACAAGTGTCTAGATGACATCTAACATGCATGACAACAACAGGTAAAACGTAGAGCACATCTCCACGAACGTCTGGACATATCACACACGCAAAACGGAGCAACAGGCACAAAGTTAGAGCAGTTCAAAGATCGCATCTCAGAGCAGAAAAACTGGACTTAGTGGAATTAGAGTCAACCTTAGCAGATCTGAACTGGGAAAAAAAACGGAGGGACGGGCCGGCGGCTGCGGATCTGGCCCACTCGGAGGAAGAGGGCCGGCGGCTCGGGCCGTCTGCGCTGGAGAGGCCTGGCGCCTCGGGCGCGCTCGGGCTGGCGGCTGACGAGGCCCGCGGGAGGCGAGGCCCGTCCGGCGCGGGGAGCGGCCCGGCGCGGAGAGGGAGCTGGCGGTGGCGATGCTGGGCCGCTGAGCGCCCCGGCCCAGGCGAGCGGCGCGCCTCGCGGGGATGCGGTGCAGAGGCGATGCGGGCCGCGGTGTACGGGCTGCTCGGGGGGAAAACGGCGCTGGCGGCGAAGAACGAGGGCTGGGCCGACGAACTGGTCCCCCCCTTCGGGATCCGGCGCGGATCGATGCCTGGCTCGGGTCGGTCGACGCGAAGCGAGCAGCACGCTCGCGCGGTCGACGAGCGTTGACCCCGGGCGAAGCGCTCGAGGATTCGGTCGACGGCGGCTGGATCGAAGGATCCCCTCGGGATCCGGGCAGAAAAATAGGGATTGGATCTGAGAAAAGAAAAAAAAGAAAGTGGAGAAGGGGGAAGAAGAAGGGGATGCCCAAATAGACTAGGGGGGTCTATATGTAGCAGTTTTTAGGGTTAGGAGGGAGTTTAGGGGCGCTAGGAGCCCTCCGATCGCGATCCGACGGATGCGATCGCGGGGATAGTTTTAAAGGGCCTAGACGAAGATAAAAGAAAGCAGTAAGGGTGTTTCCGGGACACGAAGTGAATGCACATCGGACCCACACGGACAACGGTGGAAAAGTCAACGGAGTCCAAACGAGATGAGATTTGAGAGGCGGGTTGCACACAACAAAACAACAATACACAACACAACCTCGCGGCACACCGGTAACGTAAAACGCCCGAACAACAAAGTAGGCCTACGGGACGTCACGGACACGTGAGGGAGCTCCGGAACGCGAAACGGACAACGGGAAGAAACACGCGGAACCGCATGCAACCCACAACACAAATGCAATGCAATGCACATGTCTACATGATATGAATGAATGCCACACACTCACACAACAAAACGACGAAAGCCCGAAAGACAAAGAACCCGGAATGGAAATAGATGAAGCCGGAGATATATTATATACCCAAAAGGGAAAGTATTACATCCGGGGCATTACAAATGTGGTGACCACATATGCCTCCATGTATTTCTGCCAACAGCTTTTGTCCATCTTCCCGGGGAATACACTTCAATTTCACACCGTTGAGTCTTCTTCTGTACAGCGTGTTGTCGACAAACTGGTACATACTTGACTGCCGGGCTACTCTTTCCGCTTCTTCTTGCTCTTCGGGAAGTTCTCATGTTTGAAGGAAACGGACAATCTGTTGTGCCCATGCTGGAGCTTGTGGCTCGACAACAAGGACTAAAGGCGCGTCTGCTGCTGCGGGAACGTCCGCTTCTACTGCAAGAACCTGTGGCTCAGCCGGAGCTTGACATTCCCCGGCAACTTGCCGGGGCAAAACTTGTCGGGAGCATCTGCTTCAACTGTACAAACCCTAGGGCTTGCAGGAGCAGACTGCTCCTTAGCATTCTTGGTTTCGATCTTGGGGACCTTCTTGGCGGCGGCTTCGGGAAGCTCTGCCGGAAAATAGCCACCAGAAACCAACTTCCTCTTCTTGCTCTGTCCAGCTGATGGTGTTACAGATGGTTGAGTCAGCTTGAGCACAAAGATCCCTGGTTCCACAGGTAACTTAAGTGCAGCGCACTTTGATAGGCCGTCGGTGATGTCGTTCTGAGCTCTTGGAACATGCTCCATCTGTAGGCCGTCAAAGTGTTCTTCAAGCTTCCTCACTTCATCAACGTAAGCTTCCATCAACGGGCTCTGATAATTCTTGTTCACTTGGCGGACGACAAGCTGCGAGTCACCCCTGACAATCAGCTTCTTAATCCCAAGGTCTGCCGCGATCCTGAGACCGGCAAGCAAACCTTCATACTCTGCAGTATTGTTTGTCGCTTGCTCCTTGGGAAAGTGCATCTGGACTAAGTACTTGAGGTGCTCTCTGGTGGGTGCGACAAGCAGCACGCCAGCCCCGGCGCCTTGCAGTGAAAAGGCACCATCAAAGTACATCAGCCACTCTTTGCTTGCTTCCTTGACGGGGATGCTCGTTTCTGGAATCTCTTCATGTGGTGTCGGCGTCCACTCTGCTATAAACTCTGCCAATGCTCTGCTTTGGATAGTTGAAGTGCTTTCAAACTTGAGGCCAAAGCTTGACAGTTCCAGTGCCCACTCAACAATCCTGCCTGTTGCTTCTGGATTCTGCAGTATCCTCTTCAGCGGAAAGCGAGTGACAACTGTTATCTCATGTGCTTGGAAGTATTGGCACAGCTTTCTCGAGGCCATGAGAAGGCCGAAAAGCAACTTCTGCACACCAGAGTACCTTGACCTAGACCCCTGCAGGAGGGAGCTAACAAAGTAAACTGGGCGCTACACCATTTTCTTCCGTACCTCCTCTTGCGCCTGCGCAGATCCATCTTTGTCGGGACCAGAGCTTGTCGGGGAAGCCCCCTGCTTGTCGCTGGACGTGCTTGCCGTGGTTGCTGGCTCATCGTCTGCCTCCCTCTCCGCTACTAACGCAGCACTAACCACTTGATTGGTTGCCGCTAGGTACAGCAGCAACTTCTCTTGTGGTTTAGGTGCGACAAGTATTGGGGTGGAGGACAGGTACCTCTTCAAGTCTTGCAGCGCAGGCTCCGCTTCCGGAGTCCATTTCATTGGACCTGCCGTTTTCAAAATTTTGAAAAACGGCAGGGCGCGCTCTGCTGACTTAGAGATAAACCCGCTGAGAGCAGCCACGCAACCGGCAAGTCTTCGCACATCCTTGACGCGCTTGGGTGCTTCGATCTGCTCGATGGCCTTGATCTTGTCGGGGTTGGCTTCAATCCCCCTCTGAGACACGAAGAACCCGAGAAGCTTGCCGGAAGGGACTCCAAACACACACTTCTCGGGGTTGAGCTTGAGCTGGATCTTGCGCAGGTTTACAAAGGTCTCGTCTAAATCTTGAACCAGGGTCGCCCTGTCCTTGCTCTTGCCACTATGTCATCCATGTATGCCTCTACATTTCTGTGAATTTGTGGTTCAAAACCTGTGTGGACCACCCTCGCAAATGTTGAACCGGCATTCTTCAAACCAAAAGGCATCCGTATGAAGCAGTACGTGCCACATGGAGTAATGAATGCGGTCTTCTCTTCATCTTCTTCAGCCATGAAGATTTGATGGTATCCTGAGTATGCGTCAAGAAATGAAAGCAGGCCACATCCGGCCGTGGAGTCCACAATCTGGTCAATGCGCGGCAAGGGAAATGGGTCTTTGGGACAAGCTTTATTCACATCGGTGAAATCGATACAAAGCCTCTATTTCCCGTTTGTTTTACGCACGACTACGGGATTGGCCAACCACGTAGGATGGAGCACACCTCTGACAAGGCCTGCCGCTTCCAACTTCTTGATTTCTTCCGCGATGAATTCTTGGCGCTCCACTGCTTGTTTCCTGACTTTCTGCTTGACGGGCCGCGCATGAGGACAAACAGCAAGCTTGTGCTCAATCACTTTCCTGGGAACACCGGGGATGTCAGACGGTTGCCATGCAAACACGTTGACGTTCGCCCGCAGGAAAGCAACGAGCGCGCTTTCCTATTTGGGGTCAAGCGTGGCACTGATGGTGAAAGTACCACCAGTGCCGTCCTCCTTGGCGGACACCTTCTTGGTCTCTGGCGGAGCTGCCATCGTCTTCTTACACTTGTCGGTGGAGTTCGATGGTGCGTCCTCGACGGCAGCGCAGCACTCCGAAGAGGCGCGTTTGCCGGAGTGGGCCCGAGAGCTCTTGCCGGACTTTGTCTTATTCCCTCCGGGAGCTTCAGCGGCAAGTGTCTTGCTATCTGCTGCGGCTGCTACTTCCCGGTAAATCTTGTCGGCGCAGATAAGGGAATCTTTCTTGTCGCCGGGGACAGAGATGACGCTTATCGGGCCTGGCATCTTGAGCATGTTGTACGCATAGTGAGAGGCTGCCATGAACTTGGCGAGTGCTGGACGGCCAAGTATCCCATTGTAAGGCAAGTGACCCTCTCAGTCCGGAAGTTCAGCTCGCCGCCAAATGTCACTGGCAACGTGATCTTCCCCTTCAGCTTGCTCCTTCCCGGCTTGATTCCTTGGAACGTGCCGGTCTCTTCGAGCTCGCTGTCAGGGATCTGGAGCTTCTGGAGTACCGTGGAGGAGATCAGATTCAAGCCGGCCCCGCCGTCAACTAACATCTTAGTGACCTTGAGGTTGCGGATGCTTGGCGAAACCAACATCGGCAAACACCCGACCGCGGTTGTGTGATAAGGGTGGTCCTCAATGTCAAAGATGATAGGCGTGCTGGATCATTTCGGAAGTTTGCACGATTCGACAGGCGGTTCTGCCGCATTGACTTCCCGCACCCACTGTTTGAGTTGGCGGTTTGAAGTATGCAGAGAAGCACCGCCGTCAATGCACAAAACCTCTGTGGCTTTCTGAAACTCCTGCTCACTGGTCTCTCCATCATCCATGTCTTCGTCGCCGTCGTCATCTTCATCTTTGTCGCGGCCGCGGGGAGGTCTGTCTCCTTGTCGCTGCTTGGCCTTGCCGCGGCGTCCTCCCCGGCCATTGAATGGCCGCTTCTTGCCGGATCCTCCATCACCCCCTTGGGTCTTCTCCTTGTCGCGCCGCTCGTACTCAGCCTTTTGCTGCTCGACGAGGTACTCGACTCTCTTGCAGTTCTGGAGGTCGTGGCCCTTGGTGCGGTGGATCTTGCAGTACTGCTTGTCGGTGCCGTCCTGCTTGTCGGCGGCCGCCACAGCCTGGCAGTTGGTGCATGCGGCAGTTTCCTTGCCGGAGCTACCAACTTGGGCTTTCTTGGCGCCACCTTCCTTGCCGGACTGCTCAACGACTAGCACCTCTTTGTTCTTCTTCTTCCTGTTGTTCCGCCGCCGGTTTTTCTTTGCCGGGGCGGCATCCTCACTGTCCGATCCCCCTGCTCCTATATCCTCTCCGGGGAGTTTCCTCCCTTCTTCATCACGTGCACACTTGTCGGCCAGGGCGTATAGCTCACTGACGTCCCTGATCTTGCACATCGCCATCTCCTCCCTCATCCTGCGGTTACGTATGTTCTGGTGGAACGCGCTGATAACCGCGGCAGGGTGGACGTCTGGGATGTTGTGCTGGACACGGCTGAACCTCTCGATGAACTTGCGCAGGGACTCTCCTTCCTTCTGGGCGAGCAGGTGAAGGTCACTCTCCTGGCCATGAGGTTTGTGGCCGCCTGTAAAGGCGCCGACAAACTGATGGCACAGGTCTGCCCAAGAAGAAATGGAGTTGTCCGGCAAGTGTATGAGCCAGGATCTGACGTTGGGCTTGAGCACTAGCGGGAAGTAGTTGGCAAGGATCTTCTCGTCTCGCCCCCCAGCAACTTGCACCGCGATGGTGTAGATGCTGAGGAACTCCGACGGGTGCGTCTGGCCGTCGTACTTCTCCGGCACGTCTGGCTTGAAATTTTTCATGCTGGGCCACTGGACTTGCCACAGCTCACGAGTGAACGCAGGACAACCTACCGCGTACGGCAAGTCGCCTGGTCCCCCTGGCGCTTGCATGTCGACAGTGGGCCCAGCGCGCTGATCTGACTGACGCCGCGCTTCTCTTCAGTGCTCGATGCGAGTACGAGCGTCTTCTTGTCGGCGATCTTAAAGAACTTGGCGTTGATCGCGACGAGTTCGCGGATCCGACCACGCGGTGGAGTCGCTGTCGAGGTTGACCCGGTGAGTCGGCGATCTTGGCCTTCGGGGCGAAGAGTGCACGGTGGTTGCACCCCGAGCGGTCTTGTCACCATCGGCCCGCGCCTGGCTGACTTGTCGCGGCCGCGACATGCTCGGCTGCTGTAGAGTGTCGCTGCTGGCGAAGAAGATGAGACTCTGAATGGTGGCCCTCCAGTCGTCGGCCTTGTCTGCCGCTGGAGGGAAGTCTAGGAGCAGTTGAGCTCGTGCTAGAGCTTCTGCTGGAGTGGCGGGTAGCGGTGGCGAACGGTGTGAGGAGCGAGATATGCTCGGACTTCTAACTATGTTAGAAGGAGCAGCATCTCGTCCCGGTGACCGCGCCCTGCTCGTGCCAGCATGTTGGCGCGTATGCTGGTCTTGAGCATCCCGAGATCCGCCAGCTTGACCCTGGCCCAGCAAGCGTATGGTACCTTGACTACCACGACGCTGCCGGTCCCGCACCTCCTGAGATGGGCGTAGTGCATGTACGGATGCCGAGGTCTTGGAGTGCGCCCGGTCGTCGTGGGAGCCGGCTACGCCGCCGATGGGCAGCGCAGCCTTGTCCTTGGACCTGGCGGCACCGTGAGTTCCCTCGCCGGCGTCCGTTCTTCCGCCGGTGTCTACCCCACCAGCCGTTGGCTCCGGCGGTGGTGGGATTGACGCGGACGGACCTGCTGCCTCCGAAGCCTTCTTCTTCGGTGGCATGTTGATGAAGATGATGGAGATCTAGCTCGTGTGACGCCGGATCGGGTTCACACAACCTCGACGCACCCCTTACCTGGCGCACCAAAGATGTCGGGGAAACTGATCCACCCACGAACACCTATGGGACCGGAGCCCCTTTTCGGTACGGCAGGGGGCGGAGATTGCACGAAGAGCAGATCGAGGCGAGCACACGAGCAGTTTACCCAGGTTCAGGCCGCACGGATGCGTAAAACCCTACTCCTGCTTTGGTTTGTATTGAGTTCTTGGCTCGGGAGCGCTGGAAGCTACAGTACTCCTCAGCGGCTAGCGAGACCGAGCGTGAGAGTGTTCGAATGTCTAACCCCCTTCTACGTTGCGCATGGGCCTCCTTTTATAGGCTCAAAGGGGTCACCGACAGGTGGCAACGCAGGTGAGGGTAAAAGTGTAAAAAGAGTGGTAGTTGGTACAGTGCTCCATACCTAACCCTGACGGCAGGGGACAAGGGCATTAAATGCCCGTCGCCGTCGCCCAAACAGTGCAAAAAGTGGCCGTCAGGGGCGCCACCGTCCGCCACGACGGTAGCCTTGTAATCGCTGCTTGCCACCGTGTCCCCCTGGCTGCATAGCCTTCCGCCACATGCGCCTGGGATGGTCCCAGAGCGACACGTGGGTGGATGCGCTAGAGCGCGGGTACTGAGTGGAAGCTTGCCGCGGCAAGCGCCTTGCCGCGGTCGCTATCTTGTCGCTTCCGGGAGGTTGTCACTCACCGGGCCTTGCCGGGACGCGTGGCGCGTCGCGGCAAGTTTCTTGAGATGCCTCGGTGGGCCTTCCCGGCAAGCTCCTCTTGCCAGGGTCTTGTGCCTTGAGTGGCCTTCCCGGCAATCTCCTCTTGTCGGGGCCTTGTCTTCTTGTCTTGGATACTTTGTTCTTGAATGGCTCCAAAGGAATCATAAAGGACCTCGGCGGTCGCCCGGCAAGTCCTCCGCCACAGCCAAAGAAGCGCCTCCGCAAGACCACTGAGACGGTGAAGCAGCCGGTGCCCCAACAGCAGCCGAAGCGTCGCTCGACGTGTGCCACCACGACGAGCAAGGTCGTCAAGGAGGCGCCTCGCGCCTCAGCGGCAAGCGGAGGGGGATCTTCCCGAACCGGTTCCGGCGCTCCTTCCGCCCCTCGGTCTTCGGCGACGACCGGAGCGGGGTCTTCTCAGCCCACGGCTCCAGAGCCCGCCAAGCGCCCGAGGGAGCCTACTCCTCCAGCTCCTCGCGCTGGGACGCGCGAGGCAGACTTTGACTTCTCCGCCCTTAGTTCCGACGAGGAGGAGGAAGAGTAAGCACTTGCAACTTTTATTTCCTTTGATTCTTGTTGCTCTTGTCTTGAATTCTCTTTGCCTAACTCTGATCTTGTTTGGCTTCCAGGACCCTGACCCAGAGGATGGCGAAGAGGGCCAAGATCCTGGTGGTTGATCTTGAGGGGGACGAGCCCGTCGCAGCGGCAGGAGATGCGCCCGCGACAGGCTTGCCGGACCAGCCTGCAGCTCCGGAGAGCAGCCCCCAGCGCAGCCCCCAGCGTAAGTCTCTTGTTTACTTTTCTGCTTGACGGGCGCACTTGAGCTTCTTATCTTTACTAATGTCCTGTTCGCTTGTTAACTTGTGCAGAAGTGGAGCCGCAGCCGCAGGAGCATCAAGAGGCTGCTCCCGACGAGCCGCTCGTCCCACCCTCCCCGCCAAGGAGGAGTTCCCCGGCGAGGGAGGGTGCTCCGCCAAGGGCGGGTACTCCGCCTAGGGCGAGTACCCCGCCAAGGGCGAGCACCCTGCCACGGGAAGGCGCCAGCGGCCCTCCGCCGGCGGGAGCCACTACTACGCCGCCAAGGGAGGACTCCCCGGCAAGGATCCTCGTAGAGGACGAGGCCCGCGCAGGTAACCCTTGTACTTTCCTTCTCTTGAATTCTTCTTTTTGGATATTTGCTTGACGATTCTTCCTTTCTTTTTCTTCTGTTAGATCCGCCTGCCCCGGAGTCGATGGAGACAGAGGCCATCGCCGAGGAGGACGTGCGCGGTGATGCCGGCGACTCCACCACCGCTGAAGGGACGGCTGGCACTGAAGAACCAGCCGCCGACGAGACCACCGCGGCCGCTTACGCGGCAGCTGGGGAAGGGACCCGCGACCGCACTGCTGGCCCCGAGGCCGCAGGAGTGCCGGACGCTGCGCCGGCTGCCGACCCCTCCGCCGCCGCGGCTTGGTCGAGTGTTTATCTGGAGGCCGCCAACGGGGTCTTAATCCAAGTCCCGTGGGCGTCCTCATCAAGGGCACCCACGGAGGGGGAGAGCTTTGATGGAGAAGTCCTCGCCTCCGCCGGGCTAAGGCTTGTCGACGCGCACGACAGCAGCAGTGAGCCCGAAGAGGAGCAGCTTCTGCGCCGTCTTCTGCCCTTGTATCGGGCCAGGCAGGCCAATCTGGCGTCTCGGGAGGCTCTGGCTGCCAAGGCTGGCGTTGACTTGGAGAAGCGCGCCGCAGAGCTCTGCGCCGCCAACCAAGCGGCCCTCCGAAACTTGGCGGAGGAGCGCGAGGAGCTCGCCGAGGCGCACCAGGCGTTCATCCTCGAGAAGGCCGAGGTTGAAGAGCAGCAACGGCTAGCCGCCGAGGACCTGTCTCGGCGGGAGGGAGAGCTCAGTCAGCGGAAGGTCGACCTCGATAGCCACGAGGACAACCTCACCGCGCGCGAGCAGTCCATTGGCGGGGCACTGCAGGAGGCGAGGGACGCCGCTGCTGCCGCAGAGACCGCCAAGAGGGACTTGGAGGCGAGGGTGGCGCAGATGGAGATGAGCTTGAAGACGAGCGAGGAGAGGATTGCCGCGCTCACGTTGGCGAGGGAGAAAGACGCCCACACCCACTCGGAGCTGCAAGTCCGCCTCTCCGACAAGGGTCAGGAGCTCACCGCCGCTAAGGACTCCATCGCGGACTTGGAGCTGAAGCTGTCCACCCTCACGGAATCGCTTGACGGGGCCCGGAACAGGGAGACGAAGCTGAAGGAAAATCTCCGGGCTGAAAGGGCACTGCTGGACAGTGCCGCCCTTACGCAGAACAACTTCCAGCGGACGGTGGAGCAGTGGACCGAGGAGCTCGTCACCTCCGCCGCCAACATCGACAAGGAGATGGTGGCGCTGGGGACGGAGCACCTCGTGTACTCCCCCGACGAGAGCCTCCCCCACAGCGCCAAGCTGAGTTTGTTCTTCAGAGGAGTGGCGCCGGCCCTCGCGCAGCTATGGGAGAAGCTCCCCACGCAGCTGGCTAACGAGGCACGCCGGCTTTGCATGGGTACTATGGAGCGAGTGTTGACGAAGATCGTCTACTGCAACCCCGGGATTAATCTTGAGAACGTTCTCCAGACCTTGCCGCCCGAAGCTGACCAGGAAGCGTTGAAGGCACAAGTTGCCCACATCGTGGCCAAGGTGGGCAAGATCAGGAGGGTTGACGGAGACCGCGTAGACTAGGCTTCCTTCTTTCTGCTTCCCTTGCCGCTGTCGATTAAGTCATGGATAGTAGTTTGTTAGAACATCGGCAAGTTATCTTCTAATATAACTTTATTTTGGATAGTCAATGCAGTGTTATCTCCCTTGCTCGATCCCTTTACTTTGTATGCTTCTCACCCTACGCTTCTAGGGAGCTTGCCGGCAAAGGGACCCTTGCCGCGAGCGCTGAGTGCGGGACTTCAGCGGCCTGCTGGCAATGCCCTCGCCGGCAAGAAACCTTGCCGCAGCTAGTCGCAGCACACTTAGGTTGTTGAGCGAACTCGAAAACGAAATAAGGGCGCGACACTTGTCGCAGCTCACTTAAGCCGTTGAGCGTGCTCGAAACAAAGTAAGGGCGCGGCTAGCCACGGGTAGGTTCCTCCGCGCACAGGTTTTCCATACAAAGTGTGGTCGTTCAAGGAAGATAACTAAGAATTTTTAAAATTTTGAATGCTCAAACTTTGGCAACTTAGCTTTTGCGTTCTGTTTGCTTCCCGGCAAGGCTATCCTTCTTTGAACATCACTTGGTCCATACCACTGTCTCCTTCCCCGCCGGCAAACTTGTGCGAGAGGAACACTTCTTCTGCTTGAGAGAAAAAGGAAGAGGGGAGGAAACATAGATATGGAGCCTTGCGGCTTGTTATTGCTTAGCGGGATCGTGTGCTGCACAAAGTGTCAGATAATACATGCAATGAAAACAAGAATGCATGAAACGACAAGCTGTGCGAAGCACAAAAGTTTTACTAATGCACCGGGTCTGCGCCCGACTTTGTACAAAGGTTTACATGCAACAGCGGCAAGACTTGTACAAAAGGTGGTTGCCGGAGCGGATCACGGCAACCGCGCCTGATGGGTGAAACTTGCGAAGATGCTCAATGTTCCAGGAGTTGCTCACCGGTAAGCCTTCTTCGGTCTCAAGGAGGACAGCGCCGGGCCTTGTGACTTGTCTCACCCGATAAGGGCCTTCCCACTTCGGCGTCAACTTGTTGGAGTTCTTGGCGAACTGAACGCGCCGAAGAACAAGGTCACCTTCCTTGAGACTCCTGGCCTTGACTTTGCGGCTATGATAGCGACGCAAAGCTTGCTGGTATCGAGCAGCTTGTACAACAGCCTGGAGACGGTCCTCCTTGAGGAGCAATGCATCATCTTGCCGCAGCTGCTCCTGCTCAAGCTCATCGTAAGCGAGCACTCTAGGAGACCCGTATACGAGTTCCATGGGGAGAACTGCCTCTGCTCCATAGACAAGAGCAAAGGGTGTCTGTCCGGTGGCTCGATTTGGTGTCGTCCTGATTGACCAAAGAGCCGCCGGCAACTCCTCGATCCAGTTTCTTCCGCACTTGCGCAGCCTGTCGAAGGTTCTTGTCTTGAGTCCGCGCAGCACTTCAGCATTTGCCCTCTCCGCTTGACCATTGCTCCTCGGGTGAGCGACAGAAGCGAAGCAGACCTTGGTGCCAAGGTCTTGGACGTATTGCATGAAGGTGCGACTTGTGAATTGTGTGCCGTTGTCGGTGATGATCCTGTTAGGGATTCCGAAACAGCAAACGATCGATCTGAAGAACCTGACTGCTGACTGTGCGGTCACCTTTCTCATTGGTTCCACTTCCGGCCACTTTGTGAACTTGTCGATAGCAACGTACAAGTACTCAAAGCCCCCAACAGCGCGGGGAAAGGGGCCGAGGATGTCGAGCCCCCAGACCGAAAAGGGCCAGGACAAAGGGATCGTCTGGAGAGCTTGAGCTGGCTGGTGTATTTGCTTGGCATGGAACTAGCACGCTTCACACTTGGTTACTTGTGCAGTTGCATCTTGGAGGGCTTCTGGCCAAAAGAAACCTTGCCGAAACGCCTTCCCGGCAAGTGCTCTTGCGCCAATGTGGTGTCCACATATGCCTCCGTGTATCTCTGCCAACAGCTTTTGTCCATCTTCCCGGGAAATGCATTTCAATCTGACACCATTGAGTCTTCTTCTGTACAGTTCGTTGCCGACGAACTGGTACATACTTGACTGCCTGGTTATTCTCTCTATCTCTTCTGGTTCTTCGGGAAGTTCTCCATTTTGGAGCTTGAGGCTCAACAATGAGGACTAAAGGCATCAGTGCTGCTGCGGGAACGTCAGCTTCTACGGCAAGAACCTGCGGCTCTGCTGGAGCTGGACGTTCCCCGGCAAGCCTGCCGGAGCAAGACTTGCCGGGAATATCTGCTTCAACTGCACGAACCCTAGGGTCCGCAGGAGCAGACTGTTCCTCGGCAACTTGGTCGTCGATCTTGGGGGTCTTGGCGGCGGCTTTAGGAAGATCCGCCGGCAAGTAGTCACCGGAGACCAACTTTCTTTTCTTGCTCTGCCCAACTGATGGTGTAATGGATGGCTGAGTTAGCTTGAGCACGAAGGTCCCTGGTTCCACAGGTAGCTTCAGTGCTGCACACTTTGACAGGCCGTCTGCGATATCATTTTGAGCTCTTGGAACGTGCTCCATCTGCAGGCCTTCAAAGTGTTCTTCAAGTTTCCTTACTTCATCGACATAAGCTTCCAGCAAAGGACTCCGGTAGCTCTTGTTTACTTGTCGGACCACCAACTCTGAATCTCCCCGCACAATCAGCTTCTTGATCCCAAGTTCGGCTGCAATTCTGAGGCCGGCAAGCAAACCTTCATACTCTGCAGTATTGTTTGTCGCTTGCTCCTTGGGAAAGTGCATTTGAACAACGTACTTGAGGTGCTCCCCGGTGGGCGCTACGAATAACACACCAGCACCGGCGCCTTGCAGCGAGAAGGCACCATCGAAGTACATTATCCATTCTTTGCTTGCTTCTTTGACGGGGATGTTTGTCTCTGGAACTTCTTCGTCTGGTGTTGGTGTCCATTCTGCTATGAACTCTACCAAAGCTCTGCTCTGTATAGTTGAAGTGCTTTCAAACTTAAGACCGAAGCTTGACAGCTCCAGTGCCCACTCGACAATCCTACCTGTTGATTCTGGGTATTGCAATATCCTCTTCAGCGGAAAGCGAGTGACCACTGTTATCTCATATGCTTGGAAGTAATGGCGTAGCTTTCTCGAGGCCATGAGGTGGCCGAAAAGCAGCTTCTGTACCCCAGAGTATCTTGATCTAGCCCCCTGCAAGAGGGAACTTACAAAATAAACTGGGCGCTGCACCATCTTCTTTCGCACTTCTCCTTGTATCTGCGCAGACTCGTCCTTGTCGGGGCCGGAGCTTGTCGGGGAAGCCCCCTGCTTGTCGCTGGATGCGCTTGCCGGGGCTGTGGGCTCCTCCTCTGCCTCCCTTTCCGCTACCAACGCAGCACTAACCACTTGATTGGTTGCTGCTAAGTATAGCAGCAACTTCTCTTGCGGCTTAGGTGCGACAAGTATAGGAGTGGAGGACAGGTATCCTTTCAAGTCTTGCAGCGCTGCCTCCGCTTCCGGAGTCCATTTCATTGGACCTGCCTTTTTCAAGATTTTGAAAAACGGCAGGGCGCGTTCTGCATACTTAGAAATGAACATGCTGAGGGCAGCCACAGAACCAGCAAGTCTTCGTACATCCTTGACGCGCTTTGGAGCTCCGATCTGCTCGATGGCCTTGATCTTGTCGGGATTGGCTTCAATCCCCCTCTGGGACACAAAGAACCCGAGAAGCTTGCCGGAGGGGACTCCGAAGACGCATTTCTCGGGGTTCAGCTTGAGTTGTATCTTGCGCAGATTTGCAAAAGTCTCATCCAGGTCCTGGATCAGGGTATCCTTGTCCTTGCTCTTGACCACTATGTCATCCATGTAGGCTTCTACATTCCTGTGTATCTGTGGCTCAAAAGCAGTGTGGACCACCCTTGCAAATGTTGAGCCCGCATTCTTCAGTCCAAAGGGCATGCGTATGAAATAGTAAGTGCCACATGGAGTAATGAATGCGGTCTTCTCTTCATCTTCCTCAGCCATGAATATCTGGTGATACCCGGAGTATGCGTCAAGAAATGAAAGAAACTCACATCCAGCCGTGGAGTCAACGATCTGGTCAATGCGCGGCAAGGGAAATGGATCCTTGGGACAAGCTTTATTCACATCAGTGAAGTCTATACAAAGTCTCCATTTCCCATTAGCTTTGCGCACGACAACTGGATTGGCCAGCCACGTAGGATGAAGTACACCTCTAACAAGGCCTGCTGCTTCCAACTTCTTGATCTCTTCAGCAATGAACTCTTGGCGCTCCACCGCTTGCTTCCTGACCTTCTGCTTGACGGGCCGCGCGTGAGGACAAACAGCAAGCTTGTGCTCAATTCCCTTCCTGGGAACGCCGGGGATGTCAGACGGTTGCCATGCAAACACGTCGACATTCGCCCGCAGGAAGGCAACGAGCGCGCTTTCCTATTTGGGATCAAGCGTAGCACTAATGGTGAAGGTACCACCAGTGCCGTCCTCCTTGGCGGACACCTTCTTGGTTGCAGGTGGAGCTGCCATTCCTTTCTTGCACTTGCCGGTGGAGCTCGATGGTGCGTCCTCGACGGCAGCGCAGCACTCCGAAGAGGTGCATTTGCCGGAGTGGGCTCCAGAGCTCTTGCCGGACTTGGTCTTGGTCTTCCCCCCGGGAGCTTCAGCGGCAAGTGTCTTGCTGTCTGCCGCGGCTGCTGCGTCCCGGTAGATCTTATCGGCGCAAATAAGCGCGTCCTTCTTGTCGCCGGGGACAGAGATGACGCTTACTGGCCCTGGCATCTTGAGCATGTTATACGCATAGTGAGAGGCTGCCATGAACTTGGCGAGCGCAGGACGGCCAAGTATCCCATTGTATGGCAATTGGATATCGGCGACGTCGAAGGTGATCCTCTCAGTCCTGAAGTTTAGCTCTCCGCCAAAGGTTACTGGCAGTGTGATCTTCCCCTTCGGCTTGCTCCTTCCCGGGTTGATTCCTTGAAAAGTTCCGGTTTCCTCGAGCTCGCTGTCGGGGATCTGCAGCTTCCGGATTACGGCAGAGGAGATCAAGTTTAGGCCGGCCCCGCCATCAACCAACATCTTGGTGACCTTGAGGTTGCGGATGGTTGGCGAAACCAACATCGGCAAGCACCCGACCGCAGTTGTGCGGTCAGGGTGGTCCTCAAGGTCGAAAATGATGGGCGTGCTGGACCACTTCAGCAGCTTGCGCGACTCGACGGGTGGCTCAACTGCATTTACTTCCCGCACCCATTGCTTGACATGGCGGTGGGAAGTGTGCAGAGAGGCACCTCCATCGATGCACAATACTTCTGTGGCCTTCTGGAACTCCTGCTCGCTGTTGTCTACGTCATCCATGTCCTCGTCATCGTCTTCGTCTTCATCCTTGTCGCGGCCGCGGAGAGGTCTGTCTCCTTGTCGCTGCTTGGCCTTGCCGCGGCGTCGCCCCCGGCCATTGAATGGCCGCTTCTTGCCGGACTCACCTCCGCCTCCCTGGGCCTTTTCCTTGTCGCTTCGCTCGTATTCGGCCTTCTGATGCTCTACGAGGTATTCGACCCTCTTGCAGTTCTGGAGATCGTGGCCCTTGGTGCGGTGGATCTTGCAGTACTGCTTGTCGGAGCCGTCCTGCTTGTCGGCGGCGGCTACAGTGGCAGGCTCCTTGCTGAAGCCACCAGCCTGAGTTTTCTTGTCGCCAGCCTCCTTGCCGGACTTCTCCACAGCCAGTACTTCCTTGTTCTTCTTCTTCTTATTGTTCCGCCGCCGGTTTTTCCTTGCCGGGGCGGCATCCTCGCTGTCCGTTCCTCCTGCTCCAGTATCCTCTCCGGGGAGTCTCCTCCCTTCTTCAGCGCGCGCACACTTGTCAGCCAGAGCGTAAAGCTCGCTGACGTCCCGGATCTTGGCCATCGCCATCTCCTCCCTCATCCGGCGGTTACGCACGTTCTGGTGGAACGCGCTGATAACCGCGGCAGGGTGGACATCCGGGATGTTGTGCTGAACGCGGCTGAACCTCTGGATGTACTTTCGCAGGGACTCTCCCTCCTTCTGGGCAAGAATGTGGAGATCGCTCTCCTGGCCGTGGGGTTTGTGGCCGCCGGTGAAGGCGCCGACAAACTGGTGGCACAGGTCTGCCCAAGAAGAGATGGAGTTGTCCGGCAAGTGCATAAGCCAAGATCTGACGTTTGGCTTAAGCACGAGCGGGAAGTAATTCGCTATAATCTTCTCATCCCGTCCCCCGGCAGCCTGCACCGCAATGGTGTAGATGCTAAGGAACTCGAAGGGATGAGTCTTGCCGTCGTACTTCTCGGGTACGTCGGGCTTGAAGTTCTTCATGCTGGGCCACTGGACTTGCCGCAGCTCATGGGTGAACGCAGGGTAACCTGCCGCGTACGGCAAGTCGCCTGGTTCACCGGGCGCGTGCATATCGACAGCGGTCCCAGCGCACTGGTCGGACTGTCGTCGCGCTTCTCTTCGACGCTCGATGTGAGTTCGAGCGTCCTCTTGTCGCCTGTCGTCGAGGACTTGGCGCTGATCGCGGCGAGCTCGCGGGTCCGACGACACCGTGGAGTCGTCGTCGACGTTGATCCGGCGAGTCAGCGATTTTTGCTTCCGCGGCGGGGAGTGCACGGTAGTTGCACCCTCGGCGGTCTTGTCTCCATCAGCCTTCGCCTGGCTGACTTGTCACGGCCGTGATGTTGCCGGCTGCTGCGGCGTGTCGTTGTTGGCGAAGGCGATGAGGCTCTGGATTGTAGCCCTCCAGTCTTCGGCCTTGTCCGCCGCTGGAGGGAAGTCGAGGAGCAGCTGGGCTCTGGCTAGAGCTTCTGCTGGAGAGGAGGGAAGCGGTGGCGAGCGGTGCGAGGAGCGAGATATGCTCAGACTTCTAACAGCGTTAGAAGGAGCAGGGTCTCGCCCCGGCGACCGCGCCTTGCTCGTACCGACGCGTTGGCCTTAAGCATCCCGCGACCCGCCGGCTTGGCCACGTCCCAGCAAGCGTATGGTACCCTGGGTACCACGCCGCTGCTGGTCCGGCACCTCCTGAGAGGGGCGCGGTGCGTGCACGGACGCCGAAGTCTTGGAGTGCGCTCGGTCGTCCGTCTTGTCCTTGGACTTGGCGGCGCCGTGAGTGTTCTCGCCGGCGTCCACCCTTCCGCCAGCGTCTACCCCACCAACCGTTGGTTCTGGTGGTGGCGGGATCGACGCGGACGGGTCTCCGACCTCCGAAGCTTTCTTCTTTGGTGGCATGCTGATGTAGTCGATGAGGTTGATGAAGCTGCTGAAGATTGCGCCCGCGTGAACGCCGGATCAGGTTCGCACAACCTCGACGCCCCCTAGCTGGCGCGCCAAAGATGTCGGGGAAACTGATCGCCCACGAACACCTATGGGACCGAAGCCCCTTTTCGGTACGGCAAGGGAGCGGAGGGAGCACAAAGAGCAGATCGAGGGGCACACGCGGGCAGTTTACCCAGGTTCGGGCCGCACGGATGTGTAAAACCCTACTCCTGCCTTGGTTGTATTGAGTTCTTGTCTCGGGAGCAAGAAGATCTACAGTACTAGCTACACCGAGAGTGGGAGTGATCAAGTTTCGGAACCTCCTCTACGTTGTGCATGGGCCTCCTTTTATAGTTCAAAGGGGTCATCGACAGGTGTCAACGTAGGTGAGGATAAAAGCGTAAAATTGGTGGTAGTTGTAACAATGCATGTACAGTGTACGCACAGTGGTCTATACCTAACCCAGACAGTGGGGGACAAGGGCATTGAATGCCCGTCGCCGTCGCCACAAACAGTGTAAATAGCGTCCGTCCGGGCGTCTCCGTTCGCCACGACGGAGGCCTCATCATCGTGGCTTGCCACCGTGTACCCCCCGGCTGCACAGCCATCCGCCACGTGCCCCAGGAAGGGCCTCAGGGCGACGCGTGGCCAGGTGAGCTGGAGCGCAGGCACACAGTGTAAGCTTGCCGCGGCAAGCACCTTGCCGCGGTCGTTACCTTGCGGGGCCCGGAAGCTTGCCGCTCTCCGGGTCTTGCCGGGACGCGCGATGCGCCACGGCATGTCTTCTGAAATGCTGTTCTTTGGCCTTCCTGGCAAGCTCCTCTTGCCAGGGTCTTGTGCTGAAGGGATAATCTTGAGCCTGGAGCGGCCTTCCCGGCAAGCTCCTCTTGCCGGGGCCTTGCTTCTTAGCTTGAATACTTTGTTCTTGAATGGCTTCAAGGGAACTAGAGTGGGGCTTTGGCGAGCGCGTGGTGAGCCTGACCACGGGACGCTGCTACCGACCGTGCACAAGTCGGGATACTAAGGTACCCCTACTTTAGTACACCGACAGTGGCACTTTCTTAAGAAGATTCTTAGGAAAAGTTTCTTATTACGTATTTTCTTAAGAACTTTCTTAAGAAAAATTTCTTTGGAAGCACTTCCTTAAGAAGTTTTTTAAGGAAAGTTTCTTAGGAAGCACTTTTTAAGAAGTTTCTTATGGAATTATCATTTGGAAGAACTTTCTTAATAATTTTTTTAAGAAAAGTTTCTGCCGACGCGTTTTCTTAGGATGTTTCTTAAGGAAATTTTCTAAGGAAGCCTTTCTTTATAAGGTTCTTAAGAAAAGTTTCTACCGATACATTTTCTAAAGAAGTTTCTTAAGGAAATTTTCTTCGGAAGTCATTTCTCAAGAAACTTCTTAAGAAATTTTCTTGTGAGGCACTTTTTTAAGAAGATTCTTAGGAAAAGTTTCTTATTACGCATTTTCTTAAGAACTTTCTTAAGGAAATTTTCTTCGGAAGCACTTCCTTAAGAAGTTTCTTAAGGAAAGTTTCTTAGGAAGCACTTTTTAAAAACTTTCTTATGGAAATATTATTTGGAAGAACTTTAATTAAGAAAAGTTTCTTATGACGCATTTTCTTATGATATTTCTTAAGGAAATTTTCTTAGGAAGCCCTTTCTTTATAAGTTTCTTAAGAAAAGTTTCTTCAGATACATTTTCTAAAGAAGTTTCATAAGGAAATTTTCTCCGGAAGCACTTTCCTAAGAAACTTCTTAAGAAATTTTCTTGTGAGGCACTTTCTTAAGAAGATTCTTAGGAAAAGTTTCTTATTACCCATTTTCTTAAGAACTTTCTTAAGGAAAATTTCTATGGAAGCACTTCCTTAAGAAGTTTCTTAAGGAAAGTTTCTTAGGAAGCACTTTTTAAGAAGTTTGTTATGGAAATATTATTTGGCATAACTTTGGAAATATTATTTGGCATAACTTTATTAAGATTTTTTTTAAGAAAAGTTTCTTCCGACGGATTTTCTTCGGATGTTTCTTAAGGAAATTTTCTTAGGAAGCCCTTTCTTTATAAGGTTCTTAAGAAAAGTTTCTACCGATACATTTTCTAAACTAGTTTCTTAAGGAAATTTTCTAAAAAAGTGATTTCTTAAGAAACTTCTTAAGAAATTTCTTGTGAGGCACTTTCTCAAGAAGATTCTTAGGAAAAGTTTCTTATTACGCATTTTCTTAAGAACTTTCTTAAGGAAATTTTCTTCGGAAGCACTTCCTTAAGAAGTTTCTTAAGGAAAGTTTCTTAGGAAGCACTTTTTAAAAAGTTTCTTATGGAAATATTATTTGGAAGAACTTTCTTAAGATTTTTTTTTAAGAAAAGTTTCTTCCGACGAAGTTTCTTAAGGAAATTTTCGTAGGAAGCCCTCTCTTTATAAGTTTCTTAAGAAAAGTTTCTTCCGATACATTTTCTTAAGAAGTTTCTTAAGGAAATTTTCTTTGGAAGTCATTTCTAAAGAAACTTCTTAAGAAATTTTTTGTGAGGCACTTTCTTAAGAAAATTCTTAGGAAAAGTTTGTTATTACGCATTTTATTAAGAACTTTCTTAAGGAAAGTTTCTTCGGAAGCACTTCCTTAAAAAGTTTCTTAAGGAAAGTTTCTTAGGAGGCGCTTTTTAAGAAGTTTCTTATGGAAATATTATTTCGAAGAACTTTCTTAATAATTTTTTTAAGAAAAGTTTCTTCCGATGAATTTTCTTATGATATTTCTTAAGGAAATTTTCTTAGGAAGCCCTTTTTTTATAAGCTTATTAAGAAAAGTTTCTTTCGATACATTTTCTAAAGAAGTTTCTTAAGGAAATTTTCTTCGGAATTCATTTCTGTCTGGGGAAACTGTCCACCACGAGCACCTATGGGACCGGAGCCCCTTGTACGTTGCGGTAAGGGAGCGGAGGGAGCACGAAGAGCAGATCGAGGAGAGCACGCGGGCAGTTTACCCAGGTTCGGGCCGCGCGGACGCGTAAAACCCTACTCCTGCTTGGTTTGTATTGAGTTAGTGAGCTCGGGAGCTTGAAGGACTAGCTACACCGAGCAAGAGAGCTATCGAGGTTCCGAACCCCTTCTACGTTGTGCATGGGCCTCCTTTTATAGCTCAAGGGGTCACCGACAGGTGTCAACGTAGAAGAAGGGCAAAAATGTAACTTTGGTGGTAGTTGTAACAGTGCGGGAACAGTGCGTGAATAGTGGATGAACAGTGGTCATCACCTACTTTGACAGTGGGGGACAAGAGCATTAAATGCCCGTCGCCGTCGACCCCAAAAGCGCCCGCCCTTGCGTCTCCGTTCGCCACGGCGGTAGCCTCGTCACCGTGGAGTGCCACCGTGTCCCCCAGGCTGCACAGCCATCCGCCACGCGTCCCTGGAAGGGCCCCAGGGCGACGCGTGGGTCGATCAGCTGGAGCGCGGGCACACAATGTGAGTTCCCCCCGGCAAACACCTTGCCGGGGCCTTGACCTTGCCGGGTCCTGAAGCTTGTCGCTCCCCGGGCCCTGCCTGGGCGCAGGGTGCGCCGAGGCATGTCTTCTGAGATGCAGTCTTATGGTCTTCCTGGCAAGCTCCTCTTGCCAGGGTCTTGCGTTATTGTGATAATCTTGAGCCTGGGACGGCCTTCCCGGCAAGCTCCACTTGCTGGGGGCTTGATCTTCTGTCTTGTATACTTTGTTTTTGAATGGCTTAATAAGGACCGGAAAGGTTTCCGGCAAGCGCGTGGTAGACCCTGCCGCGGGAAGCTGCTACTGCCCGTGCACAAGTTGGGGTACTGAGGTACCCCTACCTTAGTACACCGACAGGAGCCCCCGGGCCTGGGCCACACACGGTGCCGAGCGCTGTTGGGCCAGGCCCAGAACAGTGCACGGGCACGTGCGGCCCACGGCGAGCCGTAGATTCCCTTCCGCATCCGCCGCGCCCCTCCCTAACGGCACGCGTCGATTACGGCGTCGTGGGAGAGATCGTGGCCACGTTCTTTAATGGGAAATGCGGAGCGTCCCCCAATCCCCCCTTAAAAGCAGAGGAAGCAGGGGCAGTTTCCCTCCTGCGCTTTCATTGCTTTTTCAACCTCCAGAAATCCCCCGCTGCGCTCCGCCTCCACACCTCCTCCGCCGTCTTCCACATCTGCGGCGCCGTCGAACTCCTCGCCCCTTCCCCCGCCGCCTCTGACATGGCCCCGAAGACCGAGAAGGCGAAGGCGGAGAAGGCCAAGAGGGAGAAATCCGAGCAGGCGGCAAAGCTTGCTCTTTTGCGGAAGAGGAATGTGGTCTTCGCGCCAAGGCTCGGCGCGAGGGAGCTCTGGAACAAGTATTACCTCTTCTGGGCCAAGGAGACCAAGGCGCATCCCCGGACCAGAGTCTACCCCGCCGGCGCCAAAGATCTGCTTCCCGGCGGGTATTTCTTCTTCGCTGTTTTCTTCCACTGCGGCATGTGTCCTCCATTCTCGGAGTTTTTCTGCGACATCATGAACACGTACAACCTCCACCTCTTAGACTTCACCCCCAACGCCATCCTTACGATGGCGGTTTTCGCACATCTGTGCGAAAACTACATAGGGATCTATCCAAACGTAGCACTCTTTCGACATTTCTTCATGCCTAGAGTAGAGGCCGGCGCTCCCCTCTCCGGGGGTATCTCTTGGATCTTCCGCTTGAACAAGAAGGAGTCATATCTGACAGGAGAGCTCCGCGGCAAGTGGGAGGAGTGGCGCGCAGATTGGTGCTGGATAGTGGATGACCAGCCGGAGCCTTTCACTGCGCCGCGCACAACAGCCATAGTGCGCGGCAGGGACTGGAGCGAGTTGGCCCCGGATGATGTCAAGCTCAACGTCGCCCTTGTCAGGATACTTCGTCTCCGGGTAGCCTAGTTGACCATCGGAGAGGTAGGGGCAGATTTCGTCCGCCGCCGCATTGCCCCTTTACAGGAGAGGAAAAGGCCTGCATGGGAGTTCGGCAATGCGGCGGATATTATGAGGCTGCGCCCGGGTTTGAACTTCAACTTCACGGCGCTGGAGCTGAAGGGGATGGTCCGGGAGCTTTTTAAGCACGACCCGGCCCATTCGGAGTGGTTTAGATCTCCCCGGGGAGTGGTGCCGCTGTGCAACAGCACCGCCCGGGACGCTCTGCGCGCAATGATGCCCGCGTGTGACTCCCACGGCGTCGACCCCACTTGGATAGTACCCACGCCGGATGCAATCATGAGTTTCTTCGATAATCTGGTCGAGGTGCCCAAGAACGCCGAGGAGAACAAGGGTCTCACTCGGGAAACCACGGAGCGGGATCTAGCTTATATCGCTTCCCGGATGGAAGAGGCCGCCGCAGCTGCAGCGGCAGGAGATTTTGGGTTCACCGTCGACGAGGCAGATGCTGAGGACGCGTCGTGCCAAGCCGAGGAGGCAGAGATCCGCAGACTACTCAAGCTCCCGCCCGATGAGCTCGCCAGGGTTCCTTCTCTGAGGTACGCCGGGATTCCCGGGATCGTGAGCGAGGCCGCGGCAAGAGGCAAGGTTGCCGGAGGCAGCAGAGGTGCCGGAGGGAGCGGAGGTGCCGGAGGGAGCGGAGCCGCCGGGCAGGATGCTGGACCCAGCGGGCCCACTGGGGAGGAGGAGGAAGACGTCGAAGCCGACGAAGACACCGGCGGGTCTCTAGGACTCGACGACGATGCCTCCTCGTCGTCGGAGAACTCCCCGCCTCCAGCAAGTCCCAAGCAAGCGCCGGGGAAGCACCTCCGCAAGGCGCCCACAGCGACGACGACGCAGGCGCCCCGACAGCAACCTGCTCGCCGGGCGGCGCGGGCCACCAGAGCGAGCCAAGGCGCGACGGAGGCCCCCAACGCACCAGCCGCGGCGGAGGCACCCCGCGCGCCGGCCGCGACGGAGGCGCCCCGCGCACCAGCACCTAGTGGAGGGGGATCCTCTCAGAGTGGAGCAGCTGCTCCGTCTGCTCCCCGGGCCTCGGCGCCAACGGAGGCTGGGTCCTCGCAGCCTCCAGCCCCGGAGACCGCCAAGCGCCCGAGGGAGCCTTCTCCTCCTGCTCCTCGCGCGGGAGCGCCTCAGGTGGAGTTCGACTTCTCCGCCCTGAGCGACGATGACGACGAGGAAGAGGAGTAAGCACTTGTAACTTGTAGCTTCTTCAATTCTGTCTTGATTCTTTCGTTGATGATTCTAATCTTGTTTTTGTTTTCAGGTCCCTGGCCCAGCGGGCAGCGAAGCGGGCCAAGATCCCTATGGTCGAGGTCGACGACGACTCGCCCGTCGCGGCGACAGGGGACGCGCCGGCGACGGACTTGCCGGACCCAACCGCTGCTCCGAGGAGCAGCCCCCAGCGCAACCCCCAGCGTAAGTCTGGTCTTGAGCTTCCCGCTTGGCGGGCGCGCTTGAGGTTCTCGCTTGTACTAATATCTTGCCGTCTTGCTTGTTTTGTTTGTCTTGTGCAGAAGTGGAGCCGCAGCCGCAGGAGCGCCCGGAGACTGCCTCCGGCGAGCCACCGGCTCCGCCCTCCCCGCCAAGGGTAGACTCCCCGGCGAGGGAGAACGTTCCGACGAGGACGGGCACCCCGCCAAGGGCGGGCTCCCCTCTAAGAGCGAGCAGCCCGACGAGGGCAGCCACCCCGCCAAGGGAGGGCACGGGCGGCCCTCCGCCAGCAGGGGCCACTGCTCCACCGCCAAGGGAGGACTCCCCGGCGAGGGAGCCAGTCGTCGAAGATGTCCGCGAAGGTAAATTTTGCAGCTTTATCTTCTTGGATTCGTCTTTTTGGATATTTGCTTGATAGCTTCTTTTCTTCTTCTGCTAGATCCTCCCGCGCCGGACCGGATGGAGACCGAGGTCATCGGCGAGGAGGGCGCGCAAGGGGACGGCGGCAACGCCCCTGTCGTTGAAGACATGGCAGGAGCCGACGAGCCTGCCGCGGGGGAGACTGCCCCGACCGTAGACGCAGCGGCCGGGGAGGGGGACGGCGGCCACACTGCCGGCCCGGAGGCGGCAGGAGCGTCGAGCGCTGCGCCGGCCGCCAACCCCTCCGCCGGCGAGGAGCAGTCGGGCTTCTATCTTGAGGCCCCCAATGGCGTCTTCATACAAGTGCCATGGGGGTCTTCGTCGCGAGCCCCTGTGGAGGGAGAGACTCTTGATGGAGAGGTTCTCGCCTCCGCGGGGCTGAAGATTGTTGAGGCGCCTGGCGGGAGCGATGAGCCCGAAGAGGAGAAACTTCTCCGCCAGCTCCTGGCCCTTTACCGGGCCAGGCAGGCGAAACTGGAGTCGCGAGAAGCCCTCACCGCCAAGGCCGGAGCAGATTTGGAGAGACGCGCCGCAGAGCTCCGTGCCGCCAACCAGGCTGCTCTCCGCGACTTGGCGGAGGAGCGCGAGAGGCTTGCCGGAGAGCAGCAAGAATTTCTCCTGGAGAAAGCTGAGGCCGAGGAGCAACAGCGACTTGTCGATGAAGCGTTGTCCCAGCGAGAAGGAGCGCTCAACCAGCGGAAGGTCGACCTCGACGCTCACGAGGACGACCTTACCGCCCGGGAGCAGGCCCTTGGCGGAGAGTTGAAGGAAGCGAAAGCCGCCGCGGCCACTGCAGAGACTGCCAAGAAGAACCTTGAAGCCAAGGTGGCGCAGCTGGAGGAGTACCTGAAGGCGAGCACGGAGAGGGTCACCGCGCTCAACATAGAGCGCGAGAAGGACGCCCATACCAACTCCGAGCTTCAGGTACGCCTCTCCAAACAAGGCGACAAGCTCAAAGCCGCCAAGGACTCAATTGCTGATCTGGAGTTGAAGGTCTCCACGCTGAGGGATTCACTCGACGCCGCCCGGGACCGCGAGACCAAACTGAAGGAGGAGCTCCGCAAGGAGCGGGAGCTGGTGGAGAGCACTGCCACCTCCGCGAACCTCTTCAACCAGGCGGTGGAGCAATGGACGGAGGAGCTGGTCGCCTCTGCCGCCAACATCGACAAGGAGCTAATGGCGCTGAGGGTGGAGCATCTTGTGTACTCTCCGGGCCCGAACCTCCCCCACAGCGCCAAGCTCAGTCTTTTCTTCAGGGGAGTCGCGCCGGCGCTCGCACGGCTACAGGAGAAGCTCCCCGCGCAGCTGGCCGAGGAGTCGCGCCAGCTCTGCGCGGGTACTTTGGAGCGCGTCTTGACCAAGATTGTCTACCGCAACCCCGGTATAAATCTCGTCAACGTTCTCCGCAGCTTGCCGGACGACGCAGATCAGGAGGCGCTGAAGGCGCAGGTCGCCCACATCATCGCCAAGGTGAACAAGATCTCCAGGCGTGAGGGCGATCGCGTAGATTAGACCTCCTTCTTTTTATTTCCTTTGCTGCTGCAAAGTGTGTCATGAACATGAATCTATTAGTCATTGCGACAAGTTATCCCTTGTAATATATTATCTTATTTTGATCAATCAGTGCAATGTTATCTCCCTTGCTTTGGTCCTTTACTTTGTATGCTTTTAACCCTACGCTTCTAGGGGACTTGCCGGCAAAAGGCCCTTGCCGCGAGCGCTGAGTGCTGGACTCTGAGCAGCCTGCTGGCAAAGGTCTTACCGGCAAGTAACCTTGCCACAGCTAGTCGCAACGCACTTAGCTTGCTGAGCGAACTCGAAAACGAAGTAAGGGCGCGACACTTGTCGCAGCTCACTTAAGCCGTTGAGCGTACTCGAAAACAAGATAAGGGTGCGGCTAGCCACGGGTAGGTTCCTCCGCGCACAGGTTTTTCATACAAAGTGTGGTTGTTCAAGGAAGATAACAAAAATTTAAAAATTTGAACTGCTCAAATTCTGGTAACTTAGCTTTCATATATTGCTTGTTTCCCCGACAAGGCTTCTCTTTCTTGAACAGCACTTGGTTCATCCTCCATCTCCTTCCCCCCGGCAAACTTGTGCGCGAGGAACATTCCTCCTGCTTAAGAGGGAAAGAAAATGAAGGGAGAAAACAAGTATATAGCCTTTCGGCGTGCTAATGCTTATCGGGTATGTGTGTTGCACAAGATGCCAAACAATGCATGCAAATAACGAAGAAAAGCATGGAAGAGGCAAATAGTGCGAAACACAAAAGCTTTACTGATGCACGGGATCTGCGCCCGGCTTTGTACAAAGGACTACATGCAACAGCGGCAATACTCGTACAAAAGGTGGTTGCCGGAGCGGATCACGGCAACCGCGCCTTATGGGTGAAACTTGCGAAGATGCTCTATGTTCCAGGAATTGCTCACCGGTAAGCCTTCTTCGGTCTCAAGGCGGACAGCGCCGGGCCTTGTGACTTGTCTCACCCGATAAGGGCCTTCCCACTTTGGCGTCAACTTGTTGGAATTCTTAGCGGACTGAACACGCCGAAGAACAAGGTCGCCTTCCTCGAGACTCCTGGCCTTAACCTTGCGGCTATGATAGCGGCGCAAGGCTTGCTGGTATCGAGCAGCTCGTACAGCAGCCTGGAGACATTCCTCCTCGAGGAGCAATGCATCATCTTGTCGCAGTTGCTCTTGCTCGAGCTCATCATAAGCGAGCACTCGAGGAGATCCGTATACGAGTTCCGTGGGGAGAACTGCCTCTGCTCCATAGACAAGAGCAAAGGGTGTATGTCCGGTGGCTCGACTTGGTGTCGTTCTGATTGACCAAAGAGTCGCCGGTAGCTCCTCTATCCAGTTTTTTTCCGCACTTGCGCAGCCTGTCGAAGGTCCTTGTCTTGAGCCCGCGCAGCACTTCAGCATTGGCCCTCTCCGCTTGACCGTTGCTCCTCGGGTGAGCAACAGAAGCGAAACAGACCTTGGCGCCAAGGTCTTGGACGTACTGCATGAAGGTGCGACTAGTGAACTGTGTGCCGTTGTCGGTGATGATCCTGTTAGGGATTTCGAAACGGCAAACAATTGACCTGAAGAACCTGACTGCTGACTGTGTTGTCACCTTTCTCACTGGTTCCACTTCCGGCCACTTTGTGAACTTGTCGATTGCAGCGTACAAGTACTCAAAGCCCCCGACAGCACGGGGGAAGGGGCCGAGGATATCGAGCCCCCGGACCGAGAAGGGCCAGGACAAAGGGATCGTTTGGAGAGCTTGAGCTGGCTGATGAATTTGCTTGGCATGGAACTGGCACGCTTCACACTTGGTTACTTGTGCAGTTGCATCTTGGAGGGCTTCTTGCCAAAAGAACCCTTGCCGGAACGCTTTCCCGGCAAGTGCCCTTGCGCCAATGTGGTGGCCACATATGCCTCCATGTATCTCTGCCAACAGCTTCTGTCCATCTTCTCTGGAAATGCACTTCAACCTGACACCATTGAGCCTTCTTCTGTACAGTTCGTTGTCAACGAACTGGTACATACTTGACTGTCTTGTTATCTTCTCTATTTCTTCTGGGTCGTCGGGAAGTTCTCCAGTTTGTAGAAAACGGACGATGTGTTGTGCCCATGCTGGAGCCCGAGGCTCAACAGCAAGGACTAAAGGCATGAGGGCCGCTGCGGGAACCCCAGCTTCTACGGCAAGAACCCTCGGTTCTGCCGGAGCTGATGGTCCCCCGGCAAGCTCGCCGGGGCGAGGCTTGTCGGAACGCTTGCTTCAACTGTACAGATCCGTGGATCTGCAGGAGCAAGCTGTTCCTCAGCGTTCTGATTGTTGATCTTGGGGACCTTGGCGGCGGATTCGGGAAGATCCGCCGGCAAGTAGTCGCCGGAGACCAATTTTCGCTTCTTGTTTTGCCCAACTGATGGTGTAACGGATGGCTGGGTTAGCTTGAGCAGGAAGGTCCTTGGTTCCACAGGTAACTTCATTGCAGCGCACTTTGAAAGGCCATCTGCTATATCGTTCTGAGCTCTCGGGACGTGCTCCATCTGCAGACCTTCAAAGTGCTCTTCAAGCTTTCTCACTTCATCTACATAAGCTTCCATCAAAGGGCTCTGATAACTCTTGTTGACTTGCCGGACCACCAACTGAGAATCTCCCCGCACAATCAACTTCCTGATCCCAAGTTCGGCCGCAATCCTGAGGCCGGCAAGCAAGCCTTCATACTCAGCAGTATTGTTTGTCGCTTGCTCCCTGGGAAAGTGCATCTGGATAACATACTTGAGGTGCTCTCCGGTGGGCGCTATGAGTACCACGCCGGCGCCGGCGCCTTGCAGCGAGAAGGCACCATCAAAGTACATTACCCATTCACTTGTCGCTTCATGTACGGGGACACTTGTTTCTGGAACTTCTTCATCGGGCGTTGGGGTCCATTCAGCTATGAATTCTGCCAAAGCTCGGCTCTGTATAGTTGAAGTACTCTCAAACTTGAGACCAAAGCTTGACAGCTCCAGTGCCCACTCGACGATCCTGCCTATTGCTTCTGGATTGTGCAATATCCTCTTCAACGGAAAGCGAGTGACCACTGTTATCTCATGTGCTTGGAAGTAATGGCGCAGCTTTCTCGAGGCCATGAGGAGACCGAAAAGCAACTTTTGCACCCCAGAGTATCTTGATCTAGCCCCCTGTAGAAGAGAACTTACAAAATACACTGGGCGCTGCACCATCTTCCTTCGCACCTCTCCTTGCTCCTGCGCAGAGTTTTCCTTGTCGGGGCCAGAGCTTGTCGGAGCAGCCCCCTGCTTGTCGCTAGATTCGCTTGCCGGTGGTGTATACTCTTCCTCTGCCTCCCTTTCCGCTACTAACGCAGCACTAACCACTTGATTGGTTGCTGCTAGGTACAGCAGCAACTTCTCTTGTGGCCTAGGTGCGACAAGTATTGGAGTGGAGGATAGGTATCCTTTCAAATCTTGCAGCGCTGCCTCCGCTTCCGGAGTCCATTTCATAGGACCTGCCTTCTTCAAGATCTTGAAGAAAGGTAGGGCGCGTTCTGCAGACTTTGAAATGAACCTACTGAGGGCAGTTACACAACCTGCGAGTCTTCTTACGTCCTTGACGCGCTTCGGGGCTTCGATCTGCTCGATGGCTTTTATCTTGTCGGGATTGGCCTCAATCCCCCTCTGGGACACAAAGAACCCGAGAAGCTTGCCGGAGGGGACTCCAAAGACGCACTTCTCAGGGTTCAACTTAAGCTGGATCTGGCACAGATTTGCAAATGTTTCTTCTAAGTCTTGGATCAGAGTATCTTTGCTCTTGCTCTTCACCACTATGTCATCCATGTAGGCTTCTACGTTTCTGTGGATCTGTGGCTCAAAAGCAGTGTGCACCACCCTTGCAAATGTCGAGCCTGCATTCTTCAATCCAAATGGCATGCGTATGAAGCAATATGTGCCGCATGTATTGCCGCATGGAGTAATGAATGCAGTCTTCTCTTCATCTTCCTCGGCCATAAAAATCTGGTGGTAGCCTGAGTATGCATCAAGAAAAGAGAGCAGCTCACATCCAGCAGCGGAGTCAACAATCTGGTCAATGCGCGGCAAGGGAAATGGATCCTTAGGACATGCTTTATTCACATCAGTGAAGTCTATACACAGTCTCCACTTCCCGTTGGCCTTACGCACGACAACTGGATTTGCTAACCACGTGGGATGGATCACGCCTCTAACCAGGCCAGCTGCTTCTAGCTTCTTGATTTCTTCGGCAATGAATTCTTGGCGCTCCACGGCTTGCTTCCTGACCTTCTGCTTGACGGGCCGCGCATGAGGACAAACAGCAAGCTTGTGCTCAATTACCTTCCTGGGAACGCCGGGGATGTCAGATGGTTGCCACGCAAACACATCGACATTCGCCCGCAGGAAGGCAACGAGCACGCTTTCCTATTTGCTGTCAAGTGTAGCACTGATGGTGAAGGTACCACCAGTGCCGTCCTCCTTGGCGGACACCTTCTTGGTTGCCGGTGGAGCGGCCATCCTCTTCTTGCACTTGCCGGTGGAGCTCGATGGGACGTCCTCGACGGCATCGCAGCACTCCGAAGAGGTGCGTTTGCCGGAGTGGGCCCCAGAGCACTTGCCGAACTTGGACTTGGTCTTCTTCCCCCCGAGAGCTTCAGCGGCAAGTGTGTTGCTCTCCGCTGCGGCTGCTGCGTCCCGGTATATCTTGTCGGCGCAGATAAGCGCGTCCTTCTTGTCGCCAGGGACAGAAATGACGCTTATCGGCCCCGGCATCTTGAATACGTTGTAGGCGTAGTGGGAAGCTGCCATGAACTTGGCGAGGGCAGGACGTCCAAGTATCCCATTGTATGGCAATGGGATATCGGCAACATCAAAGGTTATCCTCTCTGTCCTGAAGTTGAGCTCCCCGCCAAAGGTCACTGGCAGAGTGATCTTCCCCTTGGGCTTGCTCCTCCCCGGGTTTATTCCTTGGAACGAACCGGTCTCTTTGAGCTCGCCATCTGGGATCTGGAGTTTCTTGATCACAGCTGAGGAGATCAAGTTCAGGCCGGCCCCGCCGTCAACCAACATTTTGGTGACCTTAAGGTTGCGGATGGTTGGTGAGACCAACATCGGCAAGCACCCGACCGCGGTGGTGCGGTCAGGGTGATCCTCAAGATCAAAAATGATGGGCGTGCTGGACCACTACAGGAGCCTGCGTGACTCAACGGGTGGCTCTGCTGCGTTAACTTCCAGCACCCACTGCTTGAGTTGGCGGTGGGAAGTGTGCAGAGAGGCGCCCCCGTCGACACACAGGACTTCTGTGGCCTGTTCGCTGTTATCACCTTCCTCCATGTCGTCGTCGTCATCTTCCTCTTCATCCTTGTCGCGGCCCCGGGGAGGTCGGTCACCTTGCCGCTGCTTGGCCTTGCCGCGGCGTCCTCCCCGGCCATTGAATGGCCGCTTCTTGCTTGGCTCTCCCCCGCCACCTTGGGCCTTCTCCTTGTCGCGCCGCTCGTATTCAGCTTTCTGCTGCTCTACGAGGTACTCGACGCGCTTGCAGTTCGAAAGATCGTGACCCTTGGTGCGGTGGATCTTGCAATATTGCTTGTCGGAGCCGTCCTGCTTGTCGGCTGCCGCTACAGGGGCAGGCTCCTTGCCGGAGCCGCCAGCCTGTGCTATCTTGGCGGGAGCCTCCTTGCCGGACTTCTCGACGACCAGCACTTCCTTGCTCTTCTTCTTCCTATTGTTCCGCCGCCGGCTCTTCCTTGCCGGGGCGGCGTCCTCGCTGTCGCTTCCCCCTACGCCAGCATCCTCTCCGGGGAGTCTCCTCCCCTCTTCGGCGCGCGCGCACTTGTCGGCTAGAGCATAGAGCTCGCGGACATCCCGTATCTTGGTCATGGCCATCTCCTCACGCATGCGGCGGTTACGCACGTTCTGGTGGAACGCGCTGATAACCGCGGCAGGGTGGACGTCGGGGATATTGTGCTGCACGCGGCTGAATCGTTGGATATAGTTGCGCAGGGGCTCTCCTTCCTTCTGGGCCAAGATGTGGAGATCACTCTCCTGGCCGTGGGGTTTGTGGCCGCCCGTGAAGGCGCCAACAAATTGGTGGCACAGATCAGCCCATGAAGAAATGGAGCCTTCCGGCAAGTGCATAAGCCAAGAACGAACGTTCGGCTTAAGCACCAACGGGAAGTAATTCGCCAGTATCTTCTCGTCGCACCCCCCGGCAGCCTGCACTGCGATGGTGTAGATGCTGAGGAACTCCGAGGGGTGCGTCTTGCCGTCGTACTTCTCCGGTACGTCGGGCTTGAAAATTTTCATGCTGGGCCACTGGACGCGCCGCAGCTCACGGGTGAACGCAGGGCAACCTGCCGCATACGGCAAGTCGCCTGGTTCACCGGGCGCGTGCGTGTCGACAGCGGTCCCAGCGCGCTGATCTGATTGTCGCCGGGCTTCTCGGCGGCGCTCGATTGTCGTCCGAGCGTCTTCTTGTCGCCGGTCGTCAAGGACTTGGCGCTGGTCCCGACGAGCCCGCGGATCCGACGACGCCGTGGAGTCGTCGTCGACGTTAATCCGGCGGGGAGGCGTCTTCTTCTTCCGCGGCGGGGAGTGCACCGTGGTTGCACCCCCGGCGGTCTTGTCGCCATCGGCCTTCGTCTTCTCGACTTGCCGTGGCCGCGAGGTCGCCGGCTGCTGCGGCGTGTCGTTGTTGGCGAAGGCGATGAGGCTTTGGATCGTCGCCCTCCAGTCTTCGGCTTTGTCTGCCGCTGGAGGGAAATCGAGGAGCAGTTGCGCTCTTGCGAGTGCTTCTGCTGGAGAGGAGGGGAGCGGGGGCGAGCGGTGCGAGGAGCGGGATATGCTCGGACTTCTAACAGGGTTAGAAGGAGCAGTTTCCCGCCCCGGCGACCGCACCTTGCTCGTGCCAGGGCGGTGGCCTGGAGCATCCCGCGAGCCTCCGGTTTGCCCTTGCCCCAGCAAGCGGATGGTACCTCCTGTACCACGGCGCTGCTGGGTTGTCGTCTGCTGAGATGGACGTGGCGCGTCTACGGACACCGAGGCTCGGTCGTCCGTCTTGTCCTTAGATTTGGTGGCACCGTGAGTTTCCTCGCCGGCGACCACCCTTCCGCCGGCGTCTCCTCCACCCACCGTCGGTTCTGGTGGTGGTGGAACAGACGCAGACGGGCCTCCGACCTCCGAAGCCTTCTTCTTCGGGGCCATGTTGCTGCTGATGGAGTTGGTGAAGCTGGAGAGGTTGATGAAGAATGCACCCGCGTGAGCGCCGGATCAGGTTCGCACAACCTCGACGCCCCGTACCTGGCGCGCCAAAGATGTCGGGGGAAACTGTCCACCACGAGCACCTATGGGACAGGAGCCCCTTGTACGTTGCGGTAAGGGAGCGGAGGGAGCACGAAGAGCAGACCGAGGAGAGCACGCGGGCAGTTTACCCAGGTTCGGGCCGCGCGGACGCGTAAAACCCTACTCCTGCTTGGTTTGTATTGAGTTAGTGAGCTCGGGAGCTTGAAGGACTAGCTACACCGAGCAAGAGAGCTATCGAGGTTCCGAACGCCTTCTACGTTGTGCATGGGCCTCCTTTTATAGCTCAAGGGGTCACCGACAGGTGTCAACGTAGAAGAAGGGCAAAAATGTAACTTTGGTGGTAGTTGTAACAGTGCGGGAACAGTGCGTGAACAGTGGATGAACAGTGGTCATCACCTACTTTGACAGTGGGGGACAAGAGCATTAAATGCCCGTCGCCGTCGACCCCAAAAGCGCCCGCCCTTGCGTCTCCGTTCGCCACGGCGGTAGCCTCGTCACCGTGGAGTGCCACCGTGTCCCCCAGGCTGCACAGCCATCCGCCACGCGTCCCTAGAAGGGCCCCAGGGCGACGCGTGGGTCGATGAGCTGGAGCGCGGGCACACAGCGTGAGTTCCCCCCGGCAAACACCTTGCCGGGGCCTTGACCTTGCCGGGTCCTGAAGCTTGTCGCTCCCCGGGCCCTGCCTGGGCGCAGGGTGCGCCGAGGCATGTCTTCTGAGATGCAGTCTTATGGTCTTCCTGGCAAGCTCCTCTTGCCAGGGTCTTGCGTTATTGTGATAATCTTGAGCCTGGGACGGCCTTCCCGGCAAGCTCCACTTGCCGGGGGCTTGATCTTCTGTCTTGTATACTTTGTTTTTGAATGGCTTAATAAGGACCGGAAAGGTTTCCGGCAAGCGCGTGGTAGACCCTGCCGCGGGAAGCTGCTACTGCCCGTGCACAAGTTGGGGTACTGAGTACCCCTACCTTAGTACACCGACAATTTCTTAAGAAACTTCTTAAGAAATTTTCTTGTGAGGCACTTTCTTAAGAAGATTCTTAGGAAAAGTTTCTTATTAAGCATTTTCTTAAGAAGTTCCTTAAGGACATTTTTCTTCGGAAACACTTCCTTAAGAGGTTTCTTAAGGAAAGTTTCTTAGGAAGCACTTTTTAAGAAGTTTCTTATGGAAATTTTATTTGGAAGAACTTTCTTAAGATTTTTATTAAGAAATGTTTCTTCCGACGGATTTTCTTATGATGTTTCTTAAGGAAATTTTCTTAGGAAGCCCTTTCTTTATAAATTTCTTAAGAAACGTTTTTTCTGATACATTTTCTAAAGAAGTTTCTTAAGGAAATTTTCTTCGGAAGCACTTTCTTAAGAAACTTATTAAGAAATTTTCTTGTGAGGCACTTTCTTAAGAAGATTCTTAGGAAAAGTTTCTTATTACTCATTTTCTTAAGAACTTTCTTAAGGAAACTTTTTTTGGAAGCACTTCCTTAAGAAGTTTCTTAAGGAAAGTTTCTTAGGAAGCACTTTTTAAGAACTTTCTTATGGAAATATTATTTGGAAGAACTTTCTTAAGAATTTTTTTAAGAAAAGTTTCTTTCGACGCATTTTCTTAGGATGTTTCTTAAGGAATTTAACTTAGGAAGCCCTTTATGTATAAGGTTCTTAAGAAAAGTTTCTACCGATACATTTTCTAAAGAAGTTTCTTAAGGAACTTTTCTTCGGAAGTCATTTTTTATAAAACTTCTTAAGAAATTTTCTTGTGAGGCACTTTCTCAAGAAGATTCTTAGGAAAAGTTTCTTATTATGCATTTTCTTAAGAACTTTCTTAAGGAAATTTTGTTCGGAAGCACTTCCTTAAGAAGTTTTTTAAGGAAAGTTTCTTAGGAAGCACTTTTTAAGAAGGTTCTTATGGGAATATTATTTGGAAGAACTTTTTTAAGATTTTTTTACGAAAAGTTTCTTCCGACGCATTTTCTTATAATGTTTCTTAAGGAAATTTTCTTAGGAAGCCCTTTCTCTATAAGTTTCTTAAGAAAAGTTTTTTCCAATACATTTTCTAAAGAAGTTTCTTAAGGAAATTTACTTCGGAAGCACTTTCTTAAGAAAGTTCTTAAGAAATTTTCTTGTGACGCACTTTCTTAAGAAGATTCTTAGGAAAAGTTTCTTATTATGCATTTTCTTAAGAACTTTCTTAAGGAAATTTTCTCTGGAAGCACTTCCTTAAGAAGTTTCTTAAGGAAAGTTTCTTCGGAAGCACTTTTTAGGAAGTTTCTTATGGAAATATTATTTGGAAGAACTTTCTTAAGAATTTTTTTAAGGAAAGTTTCTTCGGAAGCACTTCCTTAAGAATTTTTTTAAGAAAAGTTTCTTTTGACGCATTTTCTTAGGATGTTTCTTAAGGAAATTTTCTTAGGAAGCCCTTTCTTTATAAGGTTCTTAAGAAAAGTTTCTACCGATACATTTTCTAAAGAAGTTTCTTAAGGAAGTTTTCTTCGAAAGTCATTTCTTAAGAAACTTCTCAAGAAATTTCATGTGAGGCACTTTCTTAAGAATATTCTTAAGAAAATTTTCTTATTACGCATTTTCTTAAGAAATTTCTTAAGGAAATTTTCGTCCGAAGCACTTCCTTAAGAAGTTTCTTAAGGAATGTTTCTTAGAAAACACTTTTTAAGAAGTTTCTTATGGAAATATTATTTGGAAGAACTTTCTTAAGATTTTTTTTTAAGAAATATTTCTTCCGATGCATTTTCTTATGATGTTTCATAAGGAAATTTTCTTAGGAAGCCCTTTCTTTATAAGTTTCTTAAGAAAAGTTTTTTCAATACATTTTCTAAAGAAGTTTCTTAAGGAAATTTTTCTTCGGAAGCACTTTCTTAAGAAATTTTCTTGTGAGGCACTTTCTTAAGAAGATTCTTAGGAAAAGTATCTTATTACGCATTTTCTTAAGAACTTTCTTAAAGAAAATTTCTTTGGAAGCACTTCCTTAAGAAGTTTCTTTAGGAAAGTTTCTTAGGAAGCATTTTTAAAGAAGTTTCTTATGGAAATATTATTTGGAATAACTTTATTAAGAATTTTTTTCAGAAAAGTATCTTCCGGCGCATTTTCTCAGGATGTTTCTTAAGGAAATTTGCTTAGGAAGCCTTTTCTTTATAAGGTTCTTAAGAAAAGTTTCTACCGATACATTTTCAAAAGAAGTTTCTTAAGGAAATTTTCTTCGGAAGTCATTTTTTAAGAAACTTCTTAAGAAATTTTCTTGTGAGGCACTTTCTTAAGAAGATTCTTAGGAAAAGTTTCTTATTACGCATTTTCTTAAGAACATTCTAAAGGAAATTTTCTTCGGAAGCACTTCCTTAAGAAGTTTCTCAAGGAAAATTTCTTAGGAAGCACTTTTTAAAAAGTTTCTTATGGAAATATTATTTAGAAGAACTTTCTTAAGATTTTTTTAAGAAAAGTTTCTTCCGACGCATTTTCTTATGATGTTTCTTAAGGAAATTTTCTTAGGAAGCCCTTTCTTTATAAGGTTCTTAAGAAAAGTTTCTACCGATACATTTTCTAAAGAAGTTTCTTAAGGAAATTTTCTTCGGAAGCACTTCCATAATAAGTTTCTCAAGGAAAGTTTCTTAGGAAGCACTTTTTAAGAAATTTCTTATGGAAATATTATTTGGAAGAACTTTCTTAAGATTTTTTTAAGAAAAGTTTCTTTCGACGCATTTTCTTATGATGTTTCTTAAGGAAATTTTCTTAGGAAGCCCTTTCTTTATAAAATTTCTTGAGAAAAGTTTTTTCCAATACATTTTCTAAAGAAGTTTCTTAAGGAAAGTTTCCTCAGAAGCACTTTCTTAAGAAATTTTCTTGTGAGGCACTTTCTTAAGAAGATTCTTAGGAAAAGTTTCTTATTATGCATTTTCTTTAGAACTTTCTTAAGGAAATTTTCTTTGGAAGCACTTCCTTAAGAAGTTTCTTAAGGAAAGTTTCTTAGGAAGCACTTTTTAAGAAGTTTCTTATGGACATATTATTTGGAAGAACTTTCTTAAGATTTTTTTTAAGAAAAGTTTCTTCCGACGCATTTTCTTAGGATGTTTCTTAAGGAAATTTTCTCAGGAAGCCTTTCTTTATAAGGTTCTTAAGAAAAGTTTCTACCAATACATTTTGTAAAGAAGTTTCTTAAGGAAATTTTCTTCTGAAGCACTTTCTTAAGAAACTTCTTAAGAAATTTTCTTGTGAGGCACTTTCTTAAGAAGATTCTTAGGAAAAGTTTCTTATTACGAACTTTCTTAAGAACTTTCTTAAGGAAATTTTCTTCGGAAGCACTTCCTTAAGAAGTTTCTTAAGGAAAGTTTCTTAGGAAGCACTTTTTAAAAAGTTTCTTATGGAAATATTATTTGGAAGAACTTTCTTAAGATTATTTTTAAGAAAAGTTTCTTCCGACGCATTTTCTTATGATATTTCTTAAGGAAATTTTCTTAGGAAGCCCTTTTTTATAAGCTTCTTAAGAAAAGTTTCTTCCGATACATTTTCTAAAGAAGTTTCTTAAGGAAATTTTCTTCAGAATTCATTTCTTAAGAAACTTCTTAAGAAATTTTCTTGTGAGGCACTTTCTTAAGAAGATTCTTAGGAAAAGTTTCTTATTACGCATTTTCTTAAAAAAAATTCTTAAGGAAATTTTCTTCGGAAGCACTTCCTTAATAAGTTTCTTAAGGAAAGTTTTTTAGGAAGCACTTTTTAAGAAGTTTCTTATGGAAATATTATTTGGAAGAACTTTATTAAGATTTCATCTGACGCATTTTCGTTTGATGTTTCTTAAGAAAAGTTTCTTCTGACGCATTTTCGTTTGATGTTTCTTAAGGAAATTTTCTTAGGAAGCCCTTTCTTTATAAGTTTCTTAAGAAAAGTTTTTTCCAATACATTTTCTAAAGAAGTTTCTTAAGGAAATTTAGCTCGGAAGCACTTTCTTAAGAAACTTCTTAAGAAATTTTCTTGTGAGGCACTTTCTTAAGAAGATTCTAATGAAAAGTTTCTTATTACACATTTTCTAAAGAACTTTCTTAAGGAAATTTTCTTCGGAATCACTTCCTTAAGATGTTTCTTAAGGAAAGTTTCTTAGGATGCACTTTTTAAGAAGTTTATTATGGAAATATTATTTGGAACAACTTTCTTAAGATTTTTTTTAAGAAAAATTCCTTCCGATGCATTTTCTTGTGATGTTTCTTAAGGAAATTTTCTTAGGAAGCCCTTTCTTTATAAGTTTCTTAAGAAAAGTTTTTTCCAATACATTTTCTAAAGAAGTTCATTAAGGAAATTTTCTTCGGAAGCACTTTCTTAAGAAGATTCTTAGGAAAAGTTTCTTATTACGCATTTTCTTAAAAACTTTCTTAAGGAAAATTTCTTTGGAAGCACTTCCTTAAGAAGTTTCTTAAGGAAAGTTTCTTAGGAAGCACTTTTTAAGAAGTTTATTATGGAAATATTATTTGGAATAACTTTATTAAGAATTTTTTTAAGAAAAGTTTCTTCCGACGCATTTTCTTAGGATGTTACTTAAGGAAATTTTCTTAGGAAGCCCTTTCTTTATCAGTTTCTTAAGAAAAGTTTCTTCAGATACATTTTCTAAAGAAGTTTCTTAAGGAAATTTTCTTCGGAAGCACTTTCTTAATAAACTTCTTAAGAAATTTTCTTGTGAGGCACTTTCTTTAGAAGATTCTTAGGAAAAGTTTCTTATTACACATTTTCTTAAGAACTTTCTTAAGGAAAATTTCTTTGGACACTTCCTTAAGAAGTGTCTTAAGGAAAGTTTCTTAGGAAGCACTTTTTAAGAAGTTTCTTATGGAAATATTATTTGGAATAACTTTATTAAGAATTTTTTTAAGAAAAGTTTCTTCCGACACATTTTCTTAGGATGTTTCTTAATGAAATTTTCTTAGGAAGCCCTTTCTTTATAAGTTTCTTCAGAAAAATTTCTTCCGATACATTTTCTAAAGAACTTTCTTAAGGAAATTTTCTTTGGAAGCACTTTCTTAATAAACTTCTTAAGAAATTTTCTTGTGTGGCACTTTCTTAAGAAGATTCTTAGGAAAAGTTTCTTATTACGCATTTTCTTAAGAACTTTCTTAAGGAAATTTTCTTCGGAAGCACTTCCTTAAGAAGTTTCTTAAGGAAAGTTTCTTAGGAAGCACTTTTTGAGAAGTGTCGGGGAAACTGATTGCCCCCGAACACCTATGGGACCGGAGCCCCTTTTCGGTACGGCAGGGGGGCGGAGGATGCACAAAGAGCACATCGAGGCAAACACGCGAGCAGTTTACCCAGGTTCGGGCCGCACGGATGCGTAAACCCCTACTCCTGCCTTGGTTTGTATCGCGTTCTTGGCTCGGGAGCGAGAAGAACTACAGTGCTGATCGCTAACAGGACCGAGCGTGAGAGTGATCGATGATCGGCACCTCCTCTACGTTGCTCATGGGCCTCCTTTTATAGGTCAAAGGGGTCACCGACAGGTGGCAACGTAGTCGAGGGTAAAAATGTAAAATGGGTGGTAGTTGGAACAGTGTTTGTATAGTGCTCTATACCTAACTCTGACGGCAGGGGACAAGGGCATTAAATGCCCGTCGCCGTCGCTCCAAACAGTGCAAAAAGCGTCCGTCGGGGCGCCACCGTCCGCCACGGCGGTGGCCTTGTCATCGCATCTTGCCACCGTGTCCCTCAGGCTGCACAGCCTTCCGCCACGTGCGCCTGGAAGGGTCCCAGGGCGGTGCGTGGGCGGATGAGCTGGAGCGCGGGTGCTTAGTGGGAGTTTCCCGCAGCATATACCTTGCCGCGGTCGCTACCTTGTCGTGCCTGGGAGCTTGTCGCTCTCAGGGCCTTGCCGGGACGCGTTGCGCGTCGCGGCAAGTCTCTTGAGATGCCATGCTTGGCCTCCCCGGCAAGGTCTCCTTGCCAGGGTCTTGTGTCAAAGAAGTGGTCTTGAGCCTCGAGCGGCCCTCCCGGCAAGCTCCTCTTGCCGGTGCCTTGTTTCTTTAACTTGAATACTTTGTTCTTGAATGGCTTCGAAAGAACCACGGTGGATCTTGGTGGCCGCGCGGCAAGCCCTGCCACGAGACGCTGCGACTGTCCGTGCACAAGTTCGGGATACTAAGGTACCCCTACTTTAGTACACCGACAGGAGCCCCCGGGCCTGGGCCATACACGGTGCCGAGCGCTGTTGGGCCAGGCCCAAAACAGTGCACGGGCAAGCGCGGCCCGCGGCACGCCGTATCCCACTCCGTATCCACTGCGCCCCTCCCTAACGGCATGCGTCGATCGCGGCGTCGTGGGGGAGATCGTGGCCTAATTCTTTATTGTGGAAATGCGGAACGTCCCCCCCTTAAAAGCAGGGAAAACAGGGGCAGTTCCTTCCATTCGCCCGTTGCTTCTTCATCCTCCAGAAACTCCCGCTGCTCCCCTCCTCCCCGAAGGTCGAAAGAGAGCAGCGCTCCGCCCCCCTCCGCCGCCGCCAGCATCACCAGCGCCGTCGACTTCCCCCATCGTCCCCGCCATGGCCCCGAAGGGCGAGAAGGCGAAGGCCGCGAAGACTGACAAGGCGCTGCGGCTAGCAGCAATGCAGAAGAAGATGGCGGTCTTCCCACCAAGGCTTGATGCGGAGGAGCTGAAAGACACTTTCTACCTCTTCTGGTCGAGGGAGACAAAGGCGCACCCGCGCACCAAGGTACTCCTCACCGTGGCCTGCGAGATGTTCCCGGGTGGCTATGCCTTTTTTGCTCTGTTCTTCTACTGCGGGCTCTGCCCGCCCTTCTCGGAGTTCTTCTGCGACATCATGAATACCTACGGGTTTCATCTCCTCGACTCCACCCCAAACACCGTCTTGACCATGGCCATTTTCGCACATCTGTGTGAAAATTTTGTCGGAGTTTACCCCAATGTAGCTCTTTTCCGCCATTACTTTATACCTCGAGTCGAGTCAGGGTCACCTCTGTCTGGCGGAATCTCTTGGATTTTTAGGCTCCATAAGAAAGAGGCTTACTTGACGGGGGAGCTCCGCGGCGAGTGGGATGAGTGGAGGGCCAACTGGTGTTGGATTATAGAGGATGACCCGCATCCATTCACTTCCCGGCGCCAAACCGCAGTAGTACGTGGCAATGACTGGAGTGACCTGGCCCCCGAGGACGACAAGCTGAAGATAGCCACTACTCGGATCCTTCGTCTCCGGCAAGCCGGGCTCACTGTAGGTGCCGTCGGGGCAGACTTTCTCCGCCGCCGCATTGCTCCCCTGCAGGAGAGGAAGAGGGCTGCTTGGGAGTTCGAGAATGCGGCAGACATCATGAGGCTACGCCCGGGCCTCAATTACAACTTCACTGTTTTGGAGCTGAACACAATGCTCCAAGCGCTATTCAAGTACGACTCCGCCCACCCTGAGTGGTTTGCGTTGCCGCCGGGCGTAGTTCCATTGTGCAATAGCTCTGCGCTTAGTGCCGTCCGCGCGGCGATGCCGCTATGCGATTCCCACGGGATCGACCCCACTTGGCGGGAACCTTCCGACGAAGCCGTGCAGACGTTCTTCGACAACCTGGTGGAGTTGCCAATCGACGCCGACGAGAAGAGGGGACTCACCCGTGACACCACCGACCAGGAGATGGCCTATATTGCCACTAGGTTGGAAGAGGCAGCTGCAGCCAGGGCAGCGGGCGAGTTCTGGTATACTGTGGAGGAGGCGGAGGCGGCGGAGGCGACAAGCCTCGCCGAGGAGGAAGAGCTTCGCAGAGCGGGAAAGCTTGCCGGGCGACTCGCCGAGACAAGCGAGCCCACCGACCAGGGCGCTGAGTCGAGCGGGCCCGCCGAGCAGGGCGTCGGGTCGAGCGATCCTGCCGAAGACTCAGGCGGCTCGCTGAACCTCGGCTCCTCATCTTCCTCGTCGGGCAGCTCGCCACCTCCAGCAAGTCCTCCAGCTCAGACAAGGAGGCGCCTCCGCAAGGCCGCCGACGTGACGGGGCGGCAGGTGGGCCAGCAGCCGCAGCGCGGCCCGACACGCGCCACCGCGACGAGCAAGGCCGCCAAGGGAGTGCCTCGTGCTTCCACGACAACAGGAGGGGGATCTTCCCGGACCGGCGCCTCGGCTCCAACCGCTCCTCGCTCCTCGGCGGCAACCGGAGCGGGGTCTTCCCAGACCGCCGTCCCTGCTCCCGCCAAGCGGCCAAGGGAGCCCACTCCTCCGCCTCCTCGCACCGGAGTGCGCGAGCCGGATTTTGATTTCTCGGCGCTCAGCTCCGACGATGAGGAGGAAGAAGAGTAAGTCTTCATACTTCTTGTTTTTCTTCCATTTTCAACTTATACTTTGCCTTGTATCTCCTTTATTTAATCCTGATCCTGTCTTCCTTCCAGAACTCTGGCCCAGAGGGCGGCGAAGAGGGCCAAAGTCCCGGTGATCGTCATCGAGGACGAGCCCGCAGCTTCGGCGGGGGGTGCACCTGCGTCAAGCTTGCCGGACCCGGCAGCTGTTCTCTAGAGCAGCCCCCAGCGCAGCCCCCAGCGTAAGTGTAGTTTTCTTTTCCGCTTGTCGGGCGCGCTTGGGCCTTCTATCTTTGCTGATGTTTTGTTTGTTGACTTGTGCAGAAACGGAGCAGCAGCAGCAGGAGCGCCAGGAGACCGCCCCCGACGCGCCGCACGTCTCGACCGCACCGCCAAGGGGAAGCTCCCCGGCAAGGGAGGACACTCCGCCAAGGACGAGTACCCCGCCAAGGGCGAGCACCCCGCCAAGGGCGAGTGCTCCGCCAAGGGCGAGTACGCCGCCAAGGGACGGCGCCAGCGGCCCTCCGCCGGCGGGAGCTACCACCACGCCGCCGAGGGAGAACTCCCCGGCAAGGAACCCCACTGAAGAAGGGGCCCGCGCAGGTAAACCTTGGACTTTTCTTCTTTTGATCTTCTTTTTTGGATATTTGCTTGACTATTTTTCTTTCTTCTTCTTTTCTTCTGTCAGACCCGTCCGCCGCAGAGCCGATGGAGACGGAGGTCGCTGTCGAGGAGGACGCGCGCGGCAACACTGGCGACGCCGCCGCTACCGAAGAGGCGGCCGGTGCTGACGAGCCCGCCACCAACGAGGCCGCCAAGCTGCTGGCGCGGCTGCTGAGGAGGGATCCGGCAGTCGCACTGACGGCCCTAAGGCCGCAGGAGCGTCAGACGCTGCGCCGGCTGCCGATCCCTCTGCTGCCGCGGCCGAGTCAGGCGCCTATCTGGAGGCCGGCAACAGAGTCTTCATCCAGCTCCCGTGGGCGTCCACGTCGAGGGCGCCTACGGAGGGGGAGGTCTTCGACGGGGAGGTCCTTGCCTCTGCCGGATTGAAGCTCGTCGACGCGCCAAGCAGCAGCAGCAAGCCCTAGGAGGAGCGGCTGCTGCGCAAGCTCCTGGCTCTGTACCGCGCATGGCAGGCCAAGCTGGAGTCCTGAGAGGCTCTGGCCGCCAAGGCGGGCGCCGACTTGGAGAAGCGTGCCTAAGAGCTCCGAGCCAACAACCAAGCAGTTCTCCGATCCTTGGCGAAGGAGCGGGAGCAGCTTGCCGAGGCGCATCAGGCCTTCATTCTTGAGAAGGCTGAAGCAGAGGAGCAGCAATGGCTCGCCGCCGAGGAGTTGTCCCGGCGAGAGGGCGAACTGACGCAACGGAAGGTCGACCTCGACAGCCACGAGGACGAGCTTTCCGCGCGTGAACAGTCTCTTGGCGGAGCTCTGCAGGAAGCAAAGGATGCTGCTGCGGCTGCCGAGACCGCCAAGAGGGACTTGGAGATGAGGGTGGCGCAGCTGGAGGCCAACTTGAAGACGAGCGACAAGAAGGTTGCCGCACTTGTGCTCGAGAGGGAGAAGGACGCCCACAGCCACTCCGAGCTGCAGGTCCGCCTCTCCGACAAGGGCAAGGAGCTCGCCGTCGCCAAGGACTCCATTGCTGATTTAGAGTTGAAGCTGTCCACCCTCACCAGAACGCTCGACGGCGCCAGAGAGTGGGAGGCGAACCTGAAGGAGGAGCTCAGGGCCGAAAAGGCGCTGTTGGACAGCGCCGCCATCTCCCAAAACAACTTCAGGCTGACGGTGGAGCACTAGACAGAGGGTCTTGTTGCCGCCGCTGCCGACGTCGACAAGGAGCTGGCGGAGCTGGGGGCGGAGCACCTCGGGTACTCCACCGACGAGAATCTCCCTCACAGCGCCAAGTTGAGTTTGTTCTTCAGGGGGGTGGCGCCGGCCCTCCAGCAGCTCCGGGAAAGGATCCCAAAGCAGCTGGCGGAAGAGTCGCGCAGGCTCTGTGCGGGGGCTCTCGAGAAGGTGTTGATGAAGATAGCGCACCGCAACCCAGGCCTCAACCTCACCAACGTCCTCAGGAGCTTGCCGCCGGACGTTGACCAGGAGGCGCTCAAGGCCCTTGTCGCGCCTATTGTGAATAAGATGGGTGGCATCAAGAGGGTCGAAGGCGACCGCGTGGATTAGTCTTGTTCACTTTCTTCTTTCCTTGTCGCTGCCAACTACGTTATGAACAATAGTCTATTACAACTGTGACAAGTTGCTTTGTAATATAACTTTATCTTAGGCACTGAATGCAATGTTATTTCCTCTACTTGACTTCCTTGCTTTGTATGCTTTTACCCTACGCTTTTAGGGAACTTGCCGGCGTAGGTACCCTTGTCGCGAGCGCTGAGTGCGGAACTTCAGCAGCCTGCTGGCAATTTCGTTGCCGACAAGAAACCTTGTCGCAGCTAGTCGCAGCACACTTAGGTTGTTGAGCGAACTCGAAAACGAAGCAAGGGCGCGACATTAGTCGCAGCACACTTAAGTCGTTGAGCGTGCTCGAAACAAAGTAAGGGCGCGGCTAGCCACGAGTTGGTTCCTCCGCGCACAGGTTTTCCATAGTAAGCGAGGTCGTTCAAGGAAGATAACTTAAAAATTTAAAAATTTGATCGCTCAAACTTTGGCAACTTAGCTTTTGTGTCGCTTGCTTCCCGGCAAGGCAAGGGTCTCTTGAACGGCACTTGGTCCATACCACTATCTCCTTCCCCCCTGGCAAACTTGTGCGCGAGGGAAGCTTCTTCTGCTTGAGAGAAAAGAAAGGAGAGAAAACAGAGATATGGAGTCTTGTGGCTCGTTATTGCTTACCGGGGATAGGTGCTGCACAAAGTGTCAGATAGTACATGCAAGAAAATGAAAAGGCATGAAATGACAAGTTGTGCGATGCACATAAGCTTTACTGATGCACGGGGTCTGCGCCCGGCTTTGTACAAAGGATTACATGCAACAGCGGCAAGACTTGTACAAAAGGTGGTTGCCGGAGCGGATAACGGCAACCGCGCCTTACGGGTAAATTTTGCGAAGATGCTCAATGTTCCAGGAGTTGCTCACCGGCGAGCCATCTTCGGTCTCTAGGCGGGCTGCGCCGGGCCTAGAGACTTGTTTCACCCGATAAGGGCCTTCCCACTTCGGCGTCAACTTGTTGGAATTCTTGGCGGACTGAACGCGCTGAAGAACAAGGTCGCCTTCCTCGAGACTTCTGGCTTTAACCTTGCGGCTAAGGTAGCGGCGCAAAGCTTGCTGGTACCGAGCAGCTCGTACAGCAGCCTGAAGATGGTCCTCCTCGAGGAGCAGCGCATCATCTTGCCGCAGCTGCTCTTGCTCGAGCTCATCGTAAGCGAGCACTCGAGGCGACCCGTATACGAGTTCCGTGGGGAGAACCGCCTCTGCTCCATAGACAAGAGCAAAGGGTGTCTGCCTGGTGGCTCGATTTGGCGTCGTCCTGATCGACCAAAGAACCACCAATAGCTCCTCGATCTAGTTTCTTCCGCACTTGTGCAGCTTGTCGAAAGTTCTTGTCTTGAGTCCGCGCAGCACTTCAGCGTTTTCCCTCTCCGCTTGACTGTTGCTTCTCGGGTGGGCAACAGTAGCGAAGCAGACCTTGGCGCCAAGGTCTTGGGCATATTGCATGAAGGTGCGACTTGTGAATTGCGTACCATTGTCGGTGATGATCCTGTTAGGGACCCCGAAACGGCAAACAATCGACCTGAAGAACTTGACTGCTGACTGTGCGGTCACCTTTCTCACCGGTTCCATTTTCGGCCACTTTGTGAACTTGTCGATGGCAACGTACAAGAACTCAAAGCCCCCGACTATGCAGGGAAAGGGGCTTTCTTGGCGCCAGCCTCCTTGCCGGACTGCTCCACGACCAGCACTTCCTTGTTCTTTTTCTTCCTGTTGTTCCGCCGCCGGTTCTTCTTTGCCGGGGCGGCATCCTCACTATCCGATCCCCCTGCTCCAGTATCCTCTCCGGGGAGTTTCCTCCCCTCCTCAGCACGTGCGCACTTGTCGGCCAGGGCATAAAGCTCACTAACATCTCGGATCTTGCACATCGCCATTTCTTCCCTCATCCTGCGGTTACGCACGTTCTGGTAGAACGCGCTGATAACCGCGGCAGGGTGGACGTCTAGGATGTTGTGCTGGATGCGGCTGAATCTCTGGATATACTTTCGCAGGGACTCTCCTTCCTTCTGGGCGAGTATGTGAAGGTCGCTCTCCTGGCCATGGGGCTTGTGGCCACCTGTGAAGGCGCCGACAAACTGATCACACAGGTCGGCCCAAGAAGAGATGGAGTTCTCCGGCAAGTGCATGAGCCAAGATCTGACGTTTGGCTTGAGCACTAGCGGGAAGTAGTTTGCGAGTATCTTCTCGTCTCGTCCCCCGGCAGCCTGCACCGCGTTGGTGTAGATGCTGAGGAACTCCGACGGATGAGTCTTGCCGTCGTACTTCTCGGGTACGTCGGGCTTGAAGTTTTCATGCTGGGCCACTGGACTTGCCGCAGCTCATGGGTGAACGCAGGACAACCTGCCGCGTACGGCAGGTCGCCTGGTCCCCCTGGCGCTTGCATGTCGACAGCGGGCCCAGCGCGCTGGTCTGATTGACGTCGCGCTTCTCTTCGACGCTCGATGCGAGTTCGAGCGTCCTCTTGCTGTCGATCGTCGAGGACTTGGCGCTGATCGCGGCGAGCTCGCGGATCTGATGACGTAGTGGAGTCGTTGTCGATGTTGATCCGACGAGTCGGCGATTTTGGCCTCCGGGGCAGGGAGTGCACGGTGGTTGCACCCCCGGCAGTCTTGTCGCCGTCGGCCCGCGCCTGGCTAACTTGCCGCGGCCGTGAGGTCGTCGGCTGCTGCGGCGTGTCGTTGTTAACGAAGGCGATGAGGCTCTGGATGGTGGCCCTCCAGTCGTCGACCTTGTCTGTCGCTGGAGTGAAGTCGAGGAGCAGTTGAGCTCGAGCTAGAGCTTCTGCTGGAGTGGCGGGGGGCGGCGGCGAGCGATGCGAGGAGCGAGATATGCTTGGACTTCTAACTGCGTTAGAAGGAGCAGCGTCTCGTCCCGGCGACCGCGCCTTGCTCGTGCCAACATGTTGGCCTTGAGCGTCCCCCGAACCACCAGCTTGAACTTGGCCCAGCAAGCGTATGGTACCTTGCGTACCACGCCGCTGCCAGTCCCGCGCCTCCTGAGACGGGTGCGGCGCATGCACGGACGCCGAGGTCTTGGAGTGCGCCCGGTCGTCCGTCTTGTCCTTGGACTTGGCGGCGCCGTGAGTTTCCTCGCCGGCGTCCGTCCTTCCGCCAGCGTCTACCCCACCAACCATTGGCTCCGGTGGTGGCGGGATTGACGTGGACGGGCCTGCTACCTCCAAAGCTTTCTTCTTCGGCGGCATGTCGATGAAGTTGGTGGAGATTTCGCTCGCGTGAATGCCAGATCAGGTTTACACAACCTCGACGCACTCCCTACCTGGCGTGCCAAAGATGTCGGGGAAACTGATCGCCCACGAACACCTATGGGACCGGAGCCCCTTTTCGGTACGGCAGGGGGGCGGAGGATGCACAAAGAGCAGATCGAGGCAAACACGCGAGCAGTTTACCCAGGTTCGGGCCGCACGGATGCGTAAAACCCTACTCCTGCCTTGGTTTGTATTGCGTTCTTGGCTCGGGAGCGAGAAGAACTACAGTGCTGATTGCTAACAGGACCGAGCGTGAGAGTGATCATGACCGGCACCTCCTCTACGTTGCTCATGGACCTCCTTTTATAGGTCAAAGGGGTCACCGACAGGTGGTAACGTAGTCGAGGGTAAAAATGTAAAATAGGTGGTAGTTGGAACAGTGTTTGTATAGTGCTCTATACCTAACTGTGATGGTAGGGGACAAGGGCATTAAATGGCCGTCGCCATCGCTCCAAACAGTGCAAAAAGCGTCTGTCGGGGCGCCACCATCCGCCATGACGGTGGCCTTGTCATCGCATCTTGCCACCGTGTCCCTCAGGCTGCACAGCCTTCCGCCAGGTGCGCCTGGAAGGGTCCCAGGGCGGCGCGTAGGCGGATGAGCTGGAGCGCGGGCGCTTAGTGGGAGTTTGCCGCGGCATATACCTTGCCGCGGTCGCTACCTTGTCGTGCCTGGGAGCTTGTCGCTCTCAGGGCCTTGCCGGGACGCGTGGCGCGTCGCGGCAAGTCTCTTGAGATGCCATGCTTGGCCTCCCCGGCAAGCTCTCCTTGCCAGGGTCTTGTGTCAAAGAAGTGGTCTTGAGCCTCGAGCGGCCCTCCCGGCAAGCTCCTCTTGCCGGTGCCTTGTTTCTTTAACTTGAATACTTTGTTCTTGAATGGCTTCGACAGAACCACAGTGGATCTTGGCGGCCGCACGGCAAGCCCTGCCACGGGACGCTGCGACTGTCCGTGCACACGTTCGGGATACTAAGGTACCCCTACTTTAGTACACCGACAAGAAGTTTCTTAGGAAATATTATTTGGAAGAACTTTCTTAAGAATTTTTTTAAGAAAAGTTTCTTCCGACGCATTTTCTTATCATGTTTCTTGAGGAATTTTTCTTAGGAAGCCCTCTCTTTATAAGTTTCTTAAGAAAAGTTTCTTCCGATACATTTTCTAAAGAAGTTTCTTAAGGAAATTTTCTTCGGAATTCATTTCTGAAGAAACTTCTTAAGAAATTTTCTTGTGAGGCACTTTCTTAAGAAGATTCTTAGGAAAAGTTTCTTATTACGCACTTTCTTAAGAACTTTCTAAAGGAAATTTTCTTCGGAAGCACTTTCTTAAGAAGTTTCTTAAGGAAAGTTTCTTAGGAAGCACTTTTTAAAAAGTTTCTCTTGGAAATATTATTTGGAAGAACTTTCTTAAGAATATTTTTAAGAAAAGTTTCTTCCGACGCATTTTCTTATGTTATTTCTTAAGGAAATTTTCTTAGGAAGCCCTTTCTTTATAAGTTTCTTAAGAAAAGTTTATTCCAATACATTTTCTAAAGAAGTTTCATAAGGAAATTTTCTTCAAAAGCACTTTCTTAAGAAACTTCTTAAGAAATTTTTCTGTGAGGCACTTTCTTATGAAGATTCTTAGGAAAAGTTTCTTATTATGCATTTTCTTAGGAAATTTCTTAAGGAAATTTTCTCTGGAAGCACCTCCTTAAGAAGTTTCTTAAGGAAACTTTCTAAGATAGCACTTTTTAAGAAGTTTCTTATGGAAATATTATTTGGAAGAACTTTCTTAAGAATATTTTTAAGAAAAGTTTCTTCCAAACGCATTTTCTTAGGATCTTTCTTAAGGAAATTTTCTTAGGAAGCCCTTTCTTTATAAGGTTCTTAAGAAAAGTTTCTACTGATACATCTTCTAAAGAAGTTTATTAAGGAAGTTTTCTTCGAAAGTCATTTCCTAAGAAAATTCTTAAGAAATTTTGTGTGAGGCACTTTCTTAAGAATATTCTTAAGAAATTTTCTTATGACGCATTTTCTTAAGAACTTTCTTAAGGAAAGTTTCTTAGGAAACACTTTTTAAGAAGTTTCTTATGGAAATATTATTTGGAAGAACTTTCTTAAGATTTTTTTTAAGAAAAGTTTCTTGTGACGCATTTTCTTATGATGTTTCCTAAGGAAATTTTCTTAGGAAGCCCTTTCTCTATAAGTTTCTTAAGAAAAGTTTATACCAATACATTTTCTAAAGAAGTTTCTTAAGGAAATTTACTTCGGAAGCACTTTCTTAAGAAACTTCTTAAGAAATTTTCTTATATGGCACTTTCTTAAGAAGATTCTTACGAAAGTTTCATATTACGCATTTTCTTAAGAACTTTCTTAAGGAAATTTTCTTCGGAAGCACTTCCTTAAGAAGTTTCTTAGGAAGCACTTTTTGAGTAGTTTCTTAGGAAATATTATTTGGAAGAACTTTCATAAGAATTTTTTTAAGAAAAGTTTCTTCCGACGCATTTTCTTATCATGTTTCTTAAGGAAATTTTCATAGGAAGCCCTCTCTTTATAAGTTTCTTAAGAAAAATTTCTTCCGATAGATTTTCTAAAGAAGTTTATTAAGGAAATTTTCTTGGGAATTCATTTCCGAAGAAACTTCCTAGATATTTTCTTGTGAGGCACTTTCTTAAGAAGATTCTTAGGAAAAGTTTCTTATTACGCATTTTCTTAAGAACTTTCTAAAGGAAATTTTCTTCGGAAGCACTTCCTTAAGAAGTTTATCAAGGAAAATTTCTTAGGAAGCACTTTTTAAGAAGTTTCTTATGGAAATATTATTTGGAAGAACTTTCTTAAGATTTTTTTTAAGAAAAGTTTCTTACGACACATTTTCTTATGATGTTTCTTAAGGCAATTTTCTTAGGAAGCCCTTTCTTTATAAATTTCTTATGAAATGTTTTTCCAATACACTTTCTTAAGATGATTCTTAAGAAGTTTTCTTGTGGGGCACTTTCCTAAGAAGATTCTTAAGGAAAGTTTCTTAGGAAGCACTTTTTAAGAAGTTTCTTATGGAAATATTATTTGGAAGAACTTTCTTAAGAATTTTTTTAAGAAAAGTTTCTTCTGACGCATTTTCTTAGGATGTTTTTTAAGGAAATTTTCTTAGGAAGCCCTTTCTTTATAAGGTTCTTAAGGAAAGTTTCTATCGATACATTTTCTAAAGAAGTTTCTTAAGGCAATTTTCTTCGGAATCATTTCTTAAGAATTTCTTGTGAGGCACTTTCTTAAGAAGATTCTTAGGAAAAGTTTCTTATTACGCATTTTCTTAAGAACTTTCTTAAGGAAATTTTCTTTGGAAGCACTTTCTTAAGAAGTTTCTTAAGGAAAGTTTCTTAGGAAGCACTTTTTAAAAAGTTTCTTATGGAAATTTTATTTGGAAGAACTTTCTTAAGATTTTTATTAAGAAATGTTTCTTCCGACGGATTTTCTTACGTTGTTTCTTAAGGAAATTTTCTTAGGAAGCCCTTTCATTATAAATTTCTTAAGAAAAGTTTTTTTGATACATTTTCTAAAGAAGTTTCTTAAGGAAATTTTCTTTGGAAGCACTTTCTTAAGAAACTTATTAAGAAATTTTCTTGTGAGGCACTTTCTTTAGAAGATTCTCAGGAAAAGTTTCTTATTACGCATTTTCTTAAGAACTTTCTTAAGGAAACTTTCTTTGGAAGCACTTCCTTAAGAAGTTTCTTAAGGAATGTTTCTTAGAAAGCACTTTTTAAGAAGTTTCTTATGGAAATATTATTTGGAAGAACTTTCTTAAGATTTTTTTAAGAAAAGTTTCTTTCGACGCATTTCTTAGCATGTTTCTTAAGGAAACTATCTTAGGAAGCCCTTTATGTATAAGGTTCTTAAGAAAAGTTTCTACCGATACATTTTCTAAAGAAGTTTCTTAAGAAACTTTTCTTCGGAAGCACTTTCTTAAGAAACTTCTTAAGAAATTTTCTTAAGGAAACTTTCTTTGGAAGCACTTCCATAAGAAGTTTCTTAAGGAAAGTTTCTTTGGAAGCACTTTTTAAAAAGTTTCTTATGGAAATATTATTTGGAAGAACTTTCTTAAGAATTTTTTTAAGAAAAGTTTCTTCCGAGGCATTTTCTTATGATATTTCTTAAGGAAATTTTCTTAGGAAGCCCTTTCTTTATAAGTTTCTTAAGAAAAGATTCTTTCGATACATTTTCTAAAAAAGTTTCATAAGGAAATTTTCTTCGGAAGCACTTTCTTAAGAAACTTCTTAAGAAAATTTCTTTTGTGGCACTTTCTTAAGAAGATTCTTAGGAAAAGTTTCTTATTACGCATTTTTTTGAGAACTTTCTTAAGGAAATTTTCTTCGGAAGGACTTCCTTAAGATGTTTCTTAAGGAAAGTTTCTTAGGAAGCACTTTTTGAGAAGTTTCTTAGGAAATATTATTTGGAAGAACTTTCTAAAAAAAATTAAGAAAAGTTTCTTCCAACGCATTTTCTTATCATGTTTCTGAAGGAAATTTTCCTAGGAAGCCCTCTCTTTATAAGTTTCTTAAGGAAATTTTCTTCGGAATTCATTTCCGAAGAAACTTCTTAAGAAATTTTCTTGTGAGGCACTTTCTTAAGAAAAGTTTCTTCCGACGCATTTTCTTATGATATTTCTTAAGGAAATTTTCTTAAGAAGCCCTTTATTTATAAGTTTCTTAAGAAAAGTTTCTTCCGATACATTTTCTAAAGAAGTTTCTTAAGGAAATTTTCTTTGGAAGCACTTCCTTAAGAAACTTATTAAGAAATTTTCTTGTGAGGCACTTTCTTTAGAAGATTCTCAGGAAAAGTTTCTTATTACGCATTTTCTTAAGAACTTTCTTAAGGAAACTTTATTTGGAAGCACTTCCTTAAGAAGTTTCTTAAGGAAAGTTTCTTAGAAAGCACTTTTTAAGAAGTTTCTTATGGAAATATTATTTGGAAGAACTTTCTTAAGAATTTTTTTAAGAAAAGTTTCTTTCGACGCATTTCTTAGCATGTTTCTTAAGGAAACTATCTTAGGAAGCCCTTTATGTATAAGGTTCTTAAGAAAAGTTTCTACCGATACATTTTCTAAAGAAGTTTCTTAAGGAACTTTTCTTCGGAAGCACTTTCTTAAGAAACTTCTTAAGAAATTTTCTTAAGGAAACTTTCTTTGGAAGCACTTCCATAAGAAGTTTCTTAAGGAAAGTTTCTTAGGAAGCACTTTTTAAAAAGTTTCTTATGGAAATATTATTTGGAAAACTTTCTTAAGAATTTTTTTAAGAAAAGTTTCTTCCGAGGCATTTTCTTATGATATTTCTTAAGGAAATTTTCTTAGGAAGCCCTTTCTTTATAAGTTTCTTAAGAAAAGATTCTTTCGATACATTTTCTAAAAAAGTTTCATAAGGAAATTTTCTTCGGAAGCACTTTCTTAAGAAACTTCTTAAGAAAATTTCTTTTGTGGCACTTTCTTAAGAAGATTCTTAGGAAAAGTTTCTTATTACGCATTTTTTTAAGAACTTTCTTAAGGAAATTTTCTTCGGAAGGACTTCCTTAAGATGTTTCTTAGGAAGCACTTTTTGAGAAGTTTCTTAGGAAATATTATTTGGAAGAACTTTCTTAAAAAATTAAGAAAAGTTTCTTCCAACGCATTTTCTTATCATGTTTCTGAAGGAAATTTTCCTAGGAAGCCCTCTCTTTATAAGTTTCTTAAGGAAATTTTCTTCGGAATTCATTTCCGAAGAAACTTCTTAAGAAATTTTCTTGTGAGGCACTTTCTTAAGAAAAGTTTCTTCCGACGCATTTTCTTATGATATTTCTTAAGGAAATTTTCTTAGGAAGCCCTTTCTTTATAAGTTTCTTAAGAAAAGATTCTTTCGATACATTTTCTAAAAAAGTTTCATAAGGAAATTTTCTTCGGAAGCACTTTCTTAAGAAACTTCTTAAGAAAATTTCTTTTGTGGCACTTTCTTAAGAAGATTCTTAGGAAAAGTTTCTTATTTCGCATTTTTTTAAGAACTTTCTGAAGGAAATTTTCTTCGGAAGGACTTCCTTAAGATGTTTCTTAGGAAGCACTTTTTGAGAAGTTTCTTAGGAAATATTATTTGGAAGAACTTTCTTAAAAAAATTAAGAAAAGTTTCTTCGAACGCATTTTCTTATCATGTTTCTGAAGGAAATTTTCCTAGGAAGCCCTCTCTTTATAAGTTTCTTAAGGAAATTTTCTTCGGAATTCATTTCCGAAGAAACTTCTTAAGAAATTTTCTTGTGAGGCACTTTCTTAAGAAAAGTTTCTTCCGACGCATTTTCTTATGATATTTCTTAAGGAAATTTTCTTAGGAAGCCCTTTCTTTATAAGTTTCTTAAGAAAAGTTTCTTCCGATACATTTTCTAAAGAAGTATCTTAAGGAAATTTTCTTTGGAAGCACTTTCTTAATAAACTTCTTAAGAAATTTTCTTGTGTGGCACTTTCTTAAGAAGATTCTTAGGAAAAGTTTCTTATTACGCATTTTCTTAAGAACTTTCTTAAGGAAATTTTCTTCGGAAGCACTTCCTTAAGAAGTTTCTTAAGGAAAGTTTCTTACGAAGCACTTTTTGAGAAGTTTTTAGGAAATATTATTTGGAAGAACTTTCTTAAGAATTTTTTTAAGAAAAGTTTCTTCCGATGCATTTTCTTATGATATTGCTTAAGGAAATTTTCTTAGGAAGCCCTTCCTTTATAAGTTTCTTAAGAAAAGTTTATTCCAATACATTTTCTAAAGAAGTTTCGTAAGGAAATTTTCTTCGGAAGCACTTTCTGAAGAAACTTCTTAAGAAATTTTTCTATGAGGCACTTTCTTAAGAAGATTCTTAGGAAAAGTTTCTTATTATGCATTTTCTTAAGAAATTTCTTAACGAAATTTTCTCTGGAAGCACCTCCTTAAGAAGTTTCTTAAGGAAACTTTCTGAGGTAGCACTTTTTAAGAAGTTTCTTATGGAAATATTATTTGGAAGAACTTTCTTAAGAATTTTTTTAAGAAAAGTTTCTTCCGACGCATTTTCTTAGGATCTTTCTTGAGGAAATTTTCTTAGGAAGCCCTTTCTTTATAAGGTTCTTAAGAAAAGTTTCTACTGATACATCTTCTAAAGAAGTTTCTTAAGGAAGTTTTCTTCGAAAGTCATTTCCTAAGAAAATTCTTAAGAAATTTTGTGTGAGGCACTTTCTTAAGAATATTCTTAAGAAATTTTCTTATTACGCATTTTCTTAAGAACTTTCTTAAGGAAAGTTTCTTAGGAAACACTTTTTAAGAAGTTTCTTATGGAAATATTATTTGAAAGAACTTTCTTAGGATTTTTTAAGAAAAATTTCTTGTGACGCATTTTCTTATGATGTTTCCTAAGGAAATTTTCTGAGGAAGCCCTTTCTCTATAAGTTTCTTAAGAAAAGTTCATACCAATACATTTTCTAAAGAAGTTTCTTAAGGAAATTTACTTCGGAAGCACTTTCTTAAGAAACTTCTTAAAAAAATTCTTGTATGGCACTTTCTTAAGAAGATTCTTATGAAAGTTTAATATTACGCATTTTCTTAAGAACTTTCTTAAGGAAATTTTCTTCGGAAGCACTTCCTTAAGAAGTTTCTTAAGGAAAGTTTCTTAGGAAGCATTTTTTGAGTAGTTTCTTACGAAATATTATTTGGAAGAACTTTCTTAAGAATTTTTTTAAGAAAAGTTTCTTCCGACGCATTTTCTTATCATGTTTCTTAAGGAAATTTTCTTAGGAAGCCCTCTCTTTACAAGTTTCTTAAGAAAAGTTTCTTCCGATACATTTTCTAAAGAAGTTTCTTAAGGAAATTTTCTTGGGAATTCATTTCCGAAGAAACTTCTTAGAAATTTTCTTGTGAGGCACTTTCTTAAGAAGATTCTTAGGAAAAGTTTCTTATTGCGCATTTTCTTCAGAACTTTCTAAAGGAAATTTTCTTCGGAAGCACTTCCTTAAGAAGTTTCTCAAGGAAACTTTTTTAGGAAGCACTTTTTATGAAGTTTCTTATGGAAATATTATTTGGAAGAACTTTCTTAAGATTTTTTTAAGGAAAGTTTCTTACGACGCATTTTCTTATGATGTTTCTTAAGGCAATTTTGCTAGAAGCCCTTTCTTTATAAATTTCTTAAGAAATGTTTTTCCAATACACTTTCTTAAGAAGTTTCTTAAGAAATTTTCTTGTGAGGCACTTTCTTAAGAAGATTCTTAGGAAAAGTTTCTTATTACGCATTTTCTTAAGAACTTTCTTAAGGAAATTTTCTTTGGAAGCACTTCCTTAAGAAGTTTCTTAAGGAAAGTTTCTTAGGAAGCACTTTTTAAGAAGTTTCTTATGGAAATATTATTTGGAAGAACTTTCTTAAGATTTTTTTAAGAAAAGTTTCTTCCGACACATTTTCTTAGGATGTTTTTTAAGGAAATTTTCTTAGGAAGCCCTTTCTTTATAAGGTTCTTAAGAAAAGTTTCTATCGATACATTTTCTAAAGAAGTTCCTTAAGGAAATTTTCTTCGGAAGTCATTTCTTAAGAAACTTCTTAAGGAAATTTACTTAGGAAGCCCTTTCTTTATAAGATTCTTAAGAAAAGTTTCTTCCGACGCATTTTCTTATGATGTTTCTTAAGGAAATTTTCTTAGGAAGCCCTCTCTCTATAAGTTTCTTAAGAAAAGTTTCTTCCGATACATTTTCTTAAGAAGTTTCTTAAGGAAATTTTTTGTGAGGCACTTTCTAAAGAAAATTCTTAGGAAAAGTTTGTTATTACGCATTTTATTAAGAACTTTCTTAAGGAAAGTTTCTTCGGAAGCACTTCCTTAAAAAGTTTCTTAAGGAAAGTTTCTTAGGAGGCACTTTTAAGAAGTTTCTTATGGAAATATTATTTCGAAGAACTTTCTTAAGAATTTTTTTAAGAAAAGTTTCTTCCGACGAATTTTCTTATGATATTTCTTAAGGAAATTTTCTTAGGAAGCCCTTTTTTTATAAGCTTATTAAGAAAAGTTTCTTCCGATACATTTTCTAAAGAAGTTTCTTAAGGAAATTTTCTTTGGAATTCATTTCTTAAGGAACTTCTTAAGAAATTTTCTTGTGAGGCACTTTCTTAAGAAGATTCTTAGGAAAAGTTTCTTATTACGCATTTTCTTAAGAAGTTCCTTAAGGAAATTTTCTTCGGAAACACTTCCTTAAGAAGTTTCTTAAGGAAAGTTTCTTAGGAAGCACTTTTTAAGAAGTTTCTTATAGAAATTTTATTTGGAAGAACTTTCTTAAGATTTTTATTGAGAAATGTTTCTTCCGACAGATTTTCTTATGTTGTTTCTTAAGGAAATTTTCTTAGGAAGCCCTTTCTTTATAAATTTCTTAAGAAAAGTTTTTTCCGATACATTTTCTAAAGAAGTTTCTTAAGGAAATTTTCTTTGGAAGCACTTTCTTAAGAAACTTATTAAGAAATTCTCTTGTGAGGCACTTTCTTTAGAAGATTCTTAGGAAAAGTTTCTTTTTACGCATTTTCTTAAGAACTTTCTTAAGGAAACTTTCTTTCGAAGCACTTCCTTAAGAAGTTTCTTAAGGAAAGTTTCTTAGGAAGCACTTTTTAAGAAGTTTCTTATGGAAATATTATTTGGAAGAACTTTCTTAAGAATTTTTTTAAGAAAAGTTTCTTTCGACGCATTTTCTTAGCATGTTTCTTAAGGAAATTATCTTAGGAAGCACTTTATGTATAAGGTTCTTAAGAAAAGTTTCTACAGATACATTTTCTAAAGAAGTTTCTTAAGGAACTTTTCTTCGGAAGCACTTTCTTAAGAAACTTCTTAAGAAATTTTCTTAAGGAAACTTTCTTTGGAAGCACTTCCATAAGAAGTTTCTTAAGGAAAGTTTCTTAGGAAGCACTTTTTAAAAAGTTTCTTATGGAAATATTATTTGGAAGAACTTTCTTAAGAATTTTTTTAAGAAAACTTTCTTCCGAGGCATTTTCTTATGATATTTCTTAAGGAAATTTTCTTGGGAAGCCCTTTCTCTATCAGTTTCTTAAGAAAAGATTCTTTCGATACATTTTCTAAAAAAGTTTCATAAGGAAATTTTCTTTGGAAGCACTTTCTTAAGAAACTTCTTAAGAAATTTTCTTTTGTGGCACTTTCTTAAGAAGATTCTTAGGAAATGTTTCTTATTACGCATTTTCTTAAGAACTTTCCTAAGGAAATTTTCTTCGGAAGGACTTCCTTAAGATGTTTCTTAAGGAAAGTTTCTTAGGAAGCACTTTTTGAGAAGTTTCTTAGGAAATATTATTTGGAAGAACTTTCTTAAAAAAAATTAAGAAAAGTTTCTTCCGACGCATTTTCTTATCATGTTTCTTATGGAAATTTTCCAAGGAAGCCCTCTCTTTATAAGTTTCTTAAGGAAATTTTCTTCGGAATTCATTTCCGAAGGAACTTCTTAAGAAATTTTCTTGTGAGGGACTTTCTTAAGAAGATTCTTAGGAAAAGTTTCTTATTACGCATTTTCTTAAGAAGTTCCTTAAGGAAATTTTCTTCGGAAACACTTCCTTAAGAAGTTTCTTAATGAAAGTTTCTTAGGAAGCACTTTTTAAGAAGTTTCTAATGGAAATTTTATTTGGAAGAACTTTCTTAAGATTTTTATTAAGAAATGTTTCTTCTGACGGATTTTCTTATGTTGTTTCTTAAGGAAATTTTCTTAGGAAGCCCTTTCTTTATAAATTTCTTAAGAAAAGTTTTTTCCGATAAATTTTCTAAATAAGTTTCTTAAGGAAATTTTCTTTGGAAGCACTTTCTTAAGAAACTTGTTAAGAAATTTTCTTGTGAGGCACTTTCTTTAGAAGATTCTTAGGAAAAGTTTCTTATTACGCATTTTCTTAAGAACTTTCTATCGGTGTAATAAAGTAGGGGTACCTTAGTATCCCGACTTGTGCACGGGCAGTAGCAGCGTCCCGTGGTAGGGCTTGCCACGCGCTCGCCAAGGCCCACCCTAGTTCCTTTTGAGCCATTCAAGAACAAAGTATTCAAGTTAAGAAACAAGACCCCGGCAAGAGGAGCTTGCCGGGAAGGCCGCTCCAGGCTCAAGACCACCCCTCTAGCGCAAGACCATGGCAAGAGGAGCTTGCCAGGAAGACCGAAGAACAGCATTTCAGAAGACTTGCCGTGGCGCATCGCGCGCCCCGGCAAGGCCCGGAGAGCGACAAGCTTCCGGGCGTGGCAAGGTAGCGACCGCAGCAAGGTGCTTGCCGCGGCAAGCTTCCACTGGGTGCCCGCGCTCCAGCTCATCCGGCCACGCGTCGCCCTGGGGCCCTTCTAGGGGCAGGTGGCGGAAGGCTGTGCAGCCTAGGGGACACAGTGGCAGGCCAAGATGACGAGACCTCCGTCGTGGCGAACGGAGACGCCCGGACGGACGCTTTTTACACTATTTGGGGCGACGGCGACGGGCATTCAATGCCTTTGTCCCCCACCGTCAGGGTTAGGTACAAAACACTGTACATGCACTGTTACAACTACCACCACTTTTACGTTTTTACCCTCAACTACGTTGCCACCTGTCGGTGACCCCTTTGACCTATAAAAGGAGGCCCATGCCCAACGTAGAGGGGGTTCCGAAGTTTGATTACTCCCACGCTCGGTGTAGCCGGTACTGTAGATCTTGTTGCTCCCGAGCCAAGAACTCAATAACAAAACCAAGGCAGGAGTAGGGTTTTACGCATCCGTGCGGCCCGAACCTGGGTAAACTGCTCGCGTGCGCGCCTCGATCCGCTCTTTGTGATCCCTCTGCTCCCTTGCCGTACCGAAAAGGGGCCCCGGTCCCATAGGTGTTCATGGGCGATCAGTTTCCCCGACATCTTTGGCGCGCCAGGTAGGGGGCGTCGAGGTTGTGCGAACCTGATCCGGCGTTCACGCGGGCGTAATCTTCAGCAGCTTCCTCAACTTCAGCAACCTCATCGACTACATCGGCATGCCGCCGAAGAAGAAGGCTTCGGAGGTCGGAGGCCCGTCTGCGTCGATCCCACCACCACCAGAACCAACGGTTGGTGGGGTAGACGCTGGCGGAAGGACGGACGCCGGCGAGGAAACTCACGGTGCCGCCAAGTCCAAGGAGAAGACGGACGACCGAGCTCACTCCAAGACCTCGGCGTCCCTCTCAGGAGGTGCCGGACCCCTCTCAGGAGGTGCCGGACCAGCGACGGCGTGGTACGCAGGGTACCATCCGCTTGCTGGGTCAAGGACAAGTTGGCGGGTCGCGGGACGCTCAAGGCCAACGCGCTGGCACGAGCAAGGCGCGGTCGCCGGGGCGAGAACCTGCTCCTTCTAACGCGGTTAGAAGTCCGAGCATATCTCGCTCCTCGCACCGCTCGCCACCGCTCCCCTCCACTCCAGCAGAAGCTCTCGCTAGAGCTCAGCTGCTCCTCGACTTCCCTCTAGCGGCAGACAAGGCCGAAGACTGGAGGGCCACCATCCAAAGCCTCATCGCCTTCGCCAACAACGACACGCCGCAGCAGCCGGCAACATCACGGCCGCGGCAAGTCAGCCAGGCGCGGGCTGATGGAGACAAGACCGCCGGGAGTGCAACTACCGTGCACGACCCGCCACGGAAGCAGAAATCGCCGACTCGCCGGATCAACATCGACGACGACTCCACGGCGTCGTTGGATCCACGAGCCCGCCGTGATCAATGCCAAGTCCTCGACGACAGGCGACAAGAAGACGCTCGGACTCACATCGAGCGTCGAAGAGAAGCGCGACGACAGTCCGACCAGCGCGCTGGGACCGCTATCGACATGCACGCGCCCGGTGAACCAGGCGACTTGCCGTACGCGGCAGGTTGCCCTGCGTTCACCTGAGAGCTGCGGCAAGTCCAGTGGCCCAGCATGAAGAACTTCAAGCCCGAAGTACCCGAGAAGTATGACGGCAAGACCCATCCGTCGGAGTTCCTCAGCATCTACACCATTGCGGTGCAGGCTGCCGGGGGACGGGATGAGAAGATTCTGGCGAATTACTTCCCGCTTGTGCTCAAGCCCAATGTCAGATCTTGGCTCATGCACTTGCCGGAGAACTCCATCTCTTCTTGGGCACACTTGTGCCACCAGTTTGTCGGCGCCTTCACGGGCGGTCACAAGCCCCACGGCAAGGAGAGCGATCTTCACATTCTAGCCCAGAAGGAAGGAGAGTCCCTGCGGAAATACATCCAGAGATTCAGCCGCGTCCAGCACAACATCCCGGACGTCCACCCTGCCGCGGTTATTAGCGCGTTCCATCAGAACGTGCGTAACCATCGGATGAGGGAGGAGATGGCGATGTGCAAGATACGAGACGTCAGTGAGCTTTACGCTCTGGCTGACAAGTGCGCACGCGCTGAAGAGGGGAGGAGACTCCCCGGAGAGGATGTTGGAGCAGGGGGAACAGACAGTGAGGATGCCGCCCCGGCAAGGAAAAACCGGCGGCGGAACAATAAGAAGAAGATGAACAAGGAAGTACTTGCTGTCGAGCAGTCCGGCAAGGAGGCTGGCGCCAAGAAAGTTCAGGCTGGTAGCTCCGGCAAGGAAGCTGCCCCTATAGCAGCCGCCGACAAGCAGGACGGCTCCGACAAGCAATACTGCAAGATCCACCGTACCAAGGGCCACGATCTCCAGAACTGCAAAAGGGTCGAATACCTCGTCGAGCAGCAGAAGGCTGAGTACGAGCGACGCGACAAGGAGAAGGCCCAAGGAGGTGGAGGAGAGTCCGGCAAGAAGCGGCCATTCAATGGCCGGGGAGGACGCCGCGGCAAGGCCAAGCAGCGGCAAGGAGATAGACCTCCCCGCGGCCGCGACAAGGACGAAGACGAAGATGACGACGAAGACATGGACGACGGAGACAACAGCGAGCAAGAGTTCCAGAAGGCCACAGAAGTTTTGTGCGTCGAAGGAGGTGCCTCTCTGCATACTTGCCACCGCCAACTCAAGCAATGGGTGCGGGAAGTCAATGCAGCAGAGCCACCCGTCAAGTCGCGCAAACTCCTGAAGTGGTCCAGCACGCCCATCATCTTCGACATTGAGGACCATCCTGACCGCACAACCGCGGTCGGTTGCTTGCCGATGTTGGTTTCCCCAACCATCCGCAACCTCAAGGTCACCAAGATGCTGGTTGACGGCTGGGCCGGCCTGAACCTGATCTCCTCCGCTGTGATCTGGAAGCTGCAGATCCCCGACAGCGAGCTCGAAGAGACCGGCACGTTCCAAGGGATCAACCCGGGAAGGAGCAAGCCGAAGGGGAAGATCACATTGCCAGTAACCTTTGGCGGAGAGCTAAACTTCAGGACTGAGAGGATCACATTCGACGTTGCCGATATCCCATTGCCATACAATGGGATACTTGGCCGTCCAGCGCTCGCCAAGTTCATGGCAGCCTCTCACTACGCCTACAACATGCTCAAGATGCCAGGGCCGATAAGCGTCATCTCTGTCCCCGGCGACAAGAAGGACGCGCTTATTTGCGCCGACAAGATCTACCGGGACGCAGCAGCCGCCACAGACAGCAAAACACTTGCCGCTGATGCTCCCAGGGGGAAGAACAAGACCAAGTCCGGCAAGATCTCTGGGGCCCACTCCGGCAAACGCACCTCTTCAGAGTGTTGTGCTGCCGTCGAGGACGCGCCATCGAGCTCCACAGGCAACTGCAAGAAGGGAATTGCAGCTCCACCTGCAACCAAGAAGGTGTCCGCCAAGGAGGACGGCACTGGTGGTACTTTCACCATCAGTGCCACGCTCGATCCTAAATAGGAAAGCGCGCTCGTTGCTTTCCTGCGGGCGAATGTCGACGTGTTTGCATGGCAACCGTCTGACATCCCCGGTGTTCCCAGGAAAGTAATTGAGCACAAGCTTGCCGTTTGTCCTCATGCGCGGCCCGTCAAGTAGAAGGTCAGGAAGCAAGCGGTGGAGCCCCAAGAGTTTATTGCTGAAGAAATCAAGAAGTTGGAAGCGGCAGGCCTTGTTAGAGGTGTTCTTCATCCCACGTGGCTGGCCAACCCTGTTGTCGTGCGCAAAGCTAATGGGAAGTGGAGGCTTTGTATAGACTTCACTGATGTGAATAAAGCTTGTCCCAAAGATCCATTTCCCTTGCCGCGCATTGACCAGATCGTTGACTCCACGGCTGGATGTGAGTTGCTTTCGTTTCTTGATGCATACTCCGGGTACCACCAGATATTCATGGCTGAGCAAGATGAAGAGAAGACCGCGTTCATTACTCCATGTGGCACTTATTGCTTCATACGCATGCCCTTTGGATTGAAGAATGCGTTTTCAACGTTAGCAAGGGTAGTCCAAACTGCTTTTGAGCCACAGATACACAGGAATGTAGAAGCTTACATGGATGATATAGTGGTCAAGAGCAAGGACAAAGATACCCTGATTCAAGACCTAGAATAAACCTTTGCAAACCTGCGCAAGATACAACTCAAGCTCAACCCCGAGAAGTGCGTCTTCGGAGTCCCCTCCGGCAAGCTTCTCGGGTTCTTTGTGTCCCAGAGGGGGATTGAAGCTAATCCCGACAAGATCAAAGCCATCGAGCAGATCATAGCCCCGAAGCGCGTCAAGGATGTACGGAGACTTGCTGGTTGTGTGGCTGCCCTCAGCAGGTTCATTTCTAAGTCTGCGGAATGCACCCTGCCGTTTTTCAAAATCTTGAAGAAGGCAGGTCCAATGAAATGGACTCCGGAAGCGGAGGCAGCGCTGCAAGACTTGAAAGGGTACCTGTCCTCCACTCCAATACTTGTCGCACCTAGGCCACAAGAGAAGTTGCTGATGTACTTAGCAGCGACCAATCAAGTGGTTAGTGCTGCGTTGGTAGCGGAAAGGGAGGCAGATGAGGGGCCCACAGCCCCGGCAAGCACATCCAGCGACAAGCAGGGGGCTTCCCGACAAGCTCTGGCCCCGACAAGGATGAGTCTGCGCAGATGCAAGGAGAAGTGCGAAAGAAGATGGGGCAGCGCCCAGTTTATTTTGTCAGCTCCCTCTTGCAGGGGGCTAGGTCAAGGTACTCTGGGGTGCAGAAGCTGCTTTTCCGTCTCCTCATGGCCTCGAGAAAGCTGCGCCATTACTTCCAAGCACATGAGATAACAGTGGTCACTCGCTTTCCGCTCAAAAGGATACTGCAAAACCCAGAGGCAACAGGGAGGATTGTCGAGTGGGCACTGGAGTTGTCGAGCTTTGGTCTCAAGTTTGAAAGTACTTCAACTATCCAGAGCAGAGCCTTGGCAGAGTTCATAGCAGAATGGACACCAACGCCAGAAGAAGAAGTTCCAGAGACAAGCATCCCCGTCAAAGAAGCGAGCAAAGAATGGGTAATGTACTTCGATGGAGCCTTCTCGCTGCAAGGCGCCGGTGCTGGTGTGCTGCTTGTCGCACCCACCGGAGAACTCCTCAAGTACGTTGTCCAGATGCACTTTCCCAAGGAGCAAGCAACAAACAATACTGCAGAGTATGAAGGTTTGCTTGCCGGCCTCAGAATTGCAGCAGAACTTGGGATCAAGAAGCTGATTGTGCGGGGAGATTCGCAGTTGGTTGTCAGACAAGTGAACAAGAGCTACCAGAGCCCATTGATGGAAGCTTACGTCAACAAAGTGAGAATGCTTGAAGAACACTTTGAAGGCCTACAGATGGAGCACGTTCCGAGGGCTCAAAATGACATTGCAGACGGCCTGTCAAAGTGTGCTGCATTGAAGCTACCTGTGAAACCAGGAACCTTCATGCTCAAGCTAACTCAGCCATCCGTAACACCATCAATTGGGCAAAGGAAGAAGAGAAAGTTGGTCTCTGGCGACTACTTGCCGGCGGAACTTCCTGAAGCCGCCGCCAAGGTCCCCAAGATCAACGACCAAGTTGCTGAGGAACAGTCTGCTCCTGCGGACCCTAGGGTTCGTATAGTTGAAGCAGGTGTTCCCGGCAAGTCTTGCCCCGGCGAGCTTGCCGGGGAACGTCCAGCTCCGGCAGAGCCGCAGGTTCTTGCCGTAGAAGCTGACGTTCCCGCAGCAGCACTAATGCCTTTAGTCCTTGTTGTTGAGCCTCAAGCTCCAACCTGGGCACAGCAAATTGTCCGTTTTCTTCAAACTGGAGAAATTCCCGATGAGCCAGAAGAAATAGAAAGAATAACCCGGCAGTCAAGTATGTATCAGTTCGTTGGCAATGAGCTATACAGAAGAAGGCTCAATGGTGTTAGACTGAAGTGCATCCCCCGGGAAGATGGGCAGAAGCTGTTGGCAGAGATACATGGAGGCATATGTGGACACCACATTGGCGCAAGAGCACTTGCTAGCAAGGCTTTCCGGCAAGGTTTCTTTTGGCCAGAAGCCCTCCAGGATGCAACTACACAAGTAACCAAGTGTGAAGCGTGCCAGTTCCATGCCAAGCAAATACATCAGCCAGCTCAAGCTCTCCAGACGATCCCTTTGTCCTGGCCCTTTTAGGTCTGGGGGCACGACATCCTCGGCCCCTTGCCCCGGACAGTCGGGGGCTTTGAGTACTTGTACGTCGCTATCGACAAGTTCACAAAGTGGCCGGAAGTGGAACCAGTGAGAAAGGTGACCGCACAGTCAGCAGTCAGGTTCTTCAGGTCAATTGTTTGCCGTTTCGGAATCCCTAACAGGATCATCACCGACAACGGCACACAGTTCACAAGTCGCACCTTCATGCAGTACGTCCAAGACCTTGGCGCCAAGGTCTGCTTCGCTTCTGTTGCTCACCCGAGGAGCAACGGTCAAGCGGAGAGGGCAAACGCTGAAGTGCTGCGCGGGCACAAGACAAGAACTTTCGACAGGCTGCACAAGTGCGGAAGAAACTAGATTGAGGAGTTGCCGGCGGCTCTTTGGTCAATCAGGACGACACCAAATCGAGCCACCGGACAGACACCCTTTGCTCTTGTCTATGGAGCAGAGGCAGTTCTCCCCACGGAACTCATATACGGGTCTCCTCGAGTGCTCGCTTACGATGAGCTCGAGCAAGAGCAGCTGCGGCAAGATGATGCACTGCTCCTCGAGGAGAACCGTCTTCAGGCTGCTATACGAGCTGCTCGATACCAGCAAGCTTTGCGCCGCTACCATAGCCGCAAAGTTAGAGCCAGAAGTCTCGAGGAAGGCGACCTTGTTCTTCGGCGCGTTCAGTCCGCCAAGAATTCCAACAAGTTGATGCCGAAGTGGGAAGGTCCTTATCGGGTGAGACAAGTCACAAGGCCCGGCGCTGTCCGCCTTGAGACCGAAGAAGGCTTACCGGTGAGCAACTCCTGGAACATTGAGCATCTTCGCAAGTTTCACCCATGAGGCGCGGTTGCCGTGATCCGCTTCGGCAACCACCTTTTGTACAAGTCTTGCCGCCATTGCATGTAAACTTTTGTACAAAGCCGGGCGCAGACACCGTGCATCAGTAAAACTTTTGTGCTTCGCACGACTTGTCATTTCATGCCTTTCCGTTTTCTTGCATGTGTTATCTGACACTTTGTGCAGCACACACCCCCGGTAAGCAATGACAAGCCACAAGGACTCCATATCTGTGTTTCCTCCTTTTTTTCCTTTTTTTCTCAAGCAGAAGAACTCTTCCTCGTGCACAAGTTTGCCGGGGGGAAGGAGACAGTGGTATGGACCAAGTGCTGTTCAAGAAAGGAAAGCCTTGCCGGGAAGCAAACAACACAAAAGCTAAGTTGCCAAAGTTTGAGCATTCGAATTTTTAAAATTCTTAGTTATCTTCCTTGAACGACCACATTTTGTATGGAAAACCTGTGCGCGGAGAAACCTACCCGTGGCTAGCCGCGCCCTTACTTTGTTTCGAGCACGCTCAACGGCTTAAGTGAGCTGCGACAAGTGTCGCGCCCTTACTTCGTTTTCGAGTTTGCTCAACAATCTAAGTGTGCTGCGACTAGCTACGGCAAGGTTTCTTGCCGGTAGGGACATCGCCAGCAGGCTGCTCAAGTTCCGCACTCGGCGCTCGCGGCAAGGGTCCCTTTGCCGGCAAGTTCCCTAAAAGCGTAGGGTAAAAGCATACAAAGTGAAGAAATCGAACAAGGGGAATAACACTGCATTGACTACCCAAAATAAAGTTATATTACAAGATGACTTGTCGCTGTTCTAACAAACTACTGTCCGTGACTTAATTGACAACGACAAGGGAAGCAGAAAGAAGAAAGCCTAATCTATGCGGTCTCCGTCAACTCTCCTGATCTTGCCCACCTTGGCCACGATGTGGGCGACACGAGCCTTCAGCGCTTCCTGGTTAGCGTCGGGCGGCAAGGTCCGGAGGACGTTGTCAAGACTGATCCCGGGGTTGCGATGGACGATCTTCGTCAGCACTCGCTCCACAGTACCCGTGCAAAGCCTGCGCGCCTCGTTCGCCAGCCGCGTGGGGAGCCTTTCCCGTAGCTGCGCGAGGGCCGGCGCCACTTCTCTGAAGAACAAACTCAGCTTGGCGCTGTGGGGGAGGTTCTCGTCCGGGGAGTACAAGAGGTGCTCCGTCCCCAGCGCCATCATCTCCTTGTCGATGTTGGCGGCGGAGGTGATGAGCTCCTCGGTCCACTGCTCCACCATCTGCCTGAAGTTGTTCTGCGTGAGGGCGGCGCTCTCTAACAGTGCCCTCTCAGCCTGGAGATCTTCCTTCAGCTTTGTCTCGCGGTTCCGGGCGCCGTCAAGTGACTCAGTGATGGTGGACAGTTTCAGCTCCAAGTCCGCGATGGAATCCTTGGCGGCGGTGAGTTCCTGGCCCTTGTCGGAGAGGCGGACTTGCAGCTCCGAGTGGGTGTGGGCATCTTTCTCCCTCGCCAACATGAGCGCGGCAATCCTCTCCTCGCTCGTCTTCAAGCTCGTCTCCAACTGCGCCACCCTCGCCTCCAAGTCCCTCTTGGCGGTCTCTGCGGCAGCAGTGGCGTCCCTCGCCTTCTGCAGAGCCCCGCCAATGGACTGCTCGCGCGCGGTACGGTTGTCCTCATGGCTATCGAGGTCGACCTTCCGCTGCCTGAGCTCTCCTTCCCGCCGAGACAGATCCTCGGCGGCTAGTCGTTGCTGCTCCTCAACCTCGGCCTTCTCGAGGATGAACGCTTGGTGCGCCTCGGCAAGCTCCTCCCTCTCCTCCGCCAAGGACCGGAGGGCCGCCTGGTTGGCGGCGCGGAGCTCCTCGGCGCGCTTCTCCAAGTCGACGCCAGCCTTGGCAGCCAAAGCCTCTCGGGACTCCAGCTTGGCCTGCCTGGCATGATACAAGGCCAGAAGCCGGCGCAGGAGCTGCTCCTCCTCGGGCTCGCTGCTGCTGCCGGGCGCGTCGACAAGTCTCAGCCCGGCGGAGGCAAGGACTTCTCCATCAAAGCTCTCCCCCTCCACGGGCGCCCTTGACGAAGATGCCCACGGGACATGGATGAAGACCCCGTTGGCGGCCTCCAGATAAACACCCGGCCCAGTTGCGGCGGCGGAGGGGTCGGCGGCCGGTGCAGCGTCCGACGCTCCTGCGACCTCAGGGCCGTCAGTGCGGTCGCCTGTCCCCTCCTCGGCTGCCGCGTCAGTGGCCATCCCTTCAGCGGTGGTGGCGTCGCCAGCATTGCCGCGCGCGTCCTCCTCGGCGATGGCCTCTGTCTCCATCGGCTCCGGGGCGGGCGGATCTGACAGAAGAAAAAGAAAAGAAGAATCGTCAAGCAAATATCCAAAAAGAAGAATTCAAGAGAAGGAAAGTATAAGGGTTACCTGCGCGGGCCTCTTCCTCTACGGGGATCCTTGCTGGGGAGTTCTCCCTTGGCGGCGTAGTAGTGGCCCCCGCCGGCGGAGGGCCGCTGGCGCCTTCCCTTGGCGGGTTGCCCACCCTTGGCGGCGTGCTCGCCCTTGGCGGGGTACTCGCCCTTGGCGGAGTACCCGCCCTTCGTGGAGCGCTCTCCCTCGCCGGGGAGCTCCTCCTTGGCGGGGAGGGTGGGACGAGCGGCTCGTCCGGAGCAGTCTCTTGACGCTCCTGAGGCCGCGGCTCCACTTCTGCACAAGCCAACAAGCAAACAAGACATTAGCAAGGATAAGAAGCCCACGCGCGCCCGACAAGTGAAGAAGTAAACAAGGGACTTACGCTGGGGGCTGCCCTGCGGGGCAGCTGGCTGGTCCGGCAAGCTTGTCGCCAGCGCATCCCCTGCCGCTGCGACGGGCTCGTCCTCGAGATCGACCACCGGGATCTTGGCCCTCTTCGCCACCCTTTGGGCCAGGGTCCTGAAAGACAAACATCAAGCAGAATAAGACAAGGAAGATTCAAGACAAGAGCAACAAAAAATCAAAAGAAATAAGAGTTGCAAGTGCTTACTCTTCCTCCTCCTCGTCGGAACTAAGGACGGAGAAGTCGAAGTCCGCCTCGCGCGTCCCGGCGCGAGGAGCTGGAGGGGTAGGCTCCCTCGGGCGCTTAGCGGGCTCCGGAGCCGTGGGTTGAGAAGACCCCGCTCCGGTCGTCGCCGAAGACCGAGGGGCGGAAGGAACGCCAGAACCAGTTCGGGAAGATCCCCCTCCGCCTGCCGCTGAGGCGCGGGGCGCCCCCTTGACGGCCCTGCTCGTCGTGGTGGCACGCGTCGAGCGATGCTGCTGCTGCTGTTGGGGCGCCGGCTGCCTCGCCGTGTCAGTGGCCTTGCGGAGGCGTTTCTTTGGCTGAGGCGGAGGACTTGGCGATGGCGGAGAATTCTCCGAGGATGAGGAGGCGTCGTCGAGGCCCAGCGACCCGCCCGAATCTTCATTGAAATCGCCCGATTCGGCGTCCTCCTCGGCGGGCTCACTTGACTCTGTGCCCTGCCCGGCAGCCTCGCTCGTCCCGGCAGGCTCCCCGGCAGGCTCCCCGGCAGGCTTCAACAACTTGAGGATCTCTTCCTCCTCGGCCCTACTCACTGCATCCGCTGCATCTGCCTCGTCCAAGGAATACCCAAACTCGCCCGCGGCATCGGCTACGGCCGCCTCCTCCATCCTGGTGGCGATATACGCCAAATCCCGGTCGGTGGTGTCGCGGGTGAGACCCTTCTTCTCATCAAGATTGATCGGCAGCTCAACCAAGCTGTCGAAGAAGGCTTGTGCAGTTTCGTCAGAAGGCGCCAGCCAAGTGGGATCAACCCCGTGGGAGTCGCACAGCGGCATTGCCGCGCGGATGGCACTAAGAGAAGAGTTGTTACATAGTGGAACTACTCCCTGCGACGGGGCAAACCACTCCGGGTGCTTGGGGTCATGCTTGAATAGCTCCCGGATCATCCCCTTGAGCTCCAGGACAGTGAAGTTGTAGTTGAGGCCGGGGCGTAGCCTCATACAGTCTGCCGCGTTGCCGAACTCCCAAGCAGACCGCTTCCTCTCCTGCAAGGGAGCGATGCGCCGGCGAAGGAAATCTGCCCCGACCTCACCTACAGTAAGATTGGCTTGCCGGAGGCGGAGGATCCTAGTGAGGGCAACCTTCAGCTTCTCGTCCTCCGGGGCCAGGTCACTCCAATCCTTGCTGCGCACTATTGCAGCTCGGCACGGGGAGGTAAATTGCTGAGGTTCATCTTCCATAACCCAGCACCAATCGGCCCTCCACTCCTCCCACTTGCCGCGGATCTCTCCAATCAAGTACGCCTCTTTCTTGTTGAGCCTAAAGATCCAAGAGATGCCACCAGACAGAGGAGATCCAGACTCTACTCAAGGTGTGAAGAAATGGCGGAAGAGAGCTTCGTTGGGGGTGACTCCGACAAAGTTGTGCGAAAACGGCCAAGGTTAAGACTGCGTTCGAGGTGAAATCTAGAAGATGGAATCCATACGTGTTCATAACGTCACAGAAGAACTCGGAGTATGGAGGGCAGAGACCGCAATGGAAGAACATAGCAAAGTAATAGTAACCTTCCGGATACATGTCGCAGGCTTCGGCGGGGAGAACTCTGGTGCGCGGGTGAGCCTTCGTCTCCCTCGACCAGAACAAGTAGTACTTGTCCTTCAACTCCCTCGCGCCGAGCCTCGATGGGAAGACCACCATCCTCTTCCGCATTGCTGCTAGCTTCGCCGCCCGCTCGGACTTCGCGTTTTTCGCCTTGTCGCTCTTCGGGGCCATGGCGGGGACGGCGAGTGGGGTCGGCGGCGCTGGGGAGGTCGGCGGCGGCGGAAGAGGGGTGGAGCTCGGCTCTCTTTCGACCTTTGAGGAGGAGAAGAGCGGCGGGGGTTTCTGGAGGTTGAAGACGCAATGGAGCAATGGGGGAAACTGCCCCTGTTTCCTCTCCTTTTAAGGGGGAGTGGGGGACGTTCCGCATTTTCCCATTAAAGAAATAGGCCACGATCTCTCCCATGACGCCGCAATCGACGCGTGCCGTTAGATAGGGATGCGGCGGATACGGAGTGGGATACGACACGCCGTGGGCCGCGTGTGTCCGTGCACTGTTTTGGGCTTGGCCCAACAGCGCTCGGCACCGTGTGTGGCCCAGGCCCGGGGGCTCCTGTCGGTGTACTAAAGTAGGGGTACCTTAGTATCCCGACTTGTGCACGGGCAGTAGCAGCATCCCATGGCAGGGCTTGCCACGCGCTCGCCAAGGCCCACCCTAGATCCTTTTGAGCCATTCAAGAACAAAGTATTCAAGTTAAGAAACAAGACCCTGGCAAGAGGAGCTTGCCGGGAAGGCCGCTCCAGGCTCAAGACCACCCCTCTAGCGCAAGACCCTGGCAAGAGGAGCTTGCCAGGAAGACCGAAGAACAGCATTTCAGAAGACTTGCCGTGGCGCATCGCGTGCCCCGGCAAGGCCCGGAGAGCGACAAGTTTCCGGGCGCGGCAAGGTAGCGACCGCGGCAATGTGCTTGCCGCGGCAAGCTTCCACTGGGTGCCCGCGCTCCAGCTCATCCGGCCACGCGTCGCCCTGGGGCCCTTCCAGGGGCACGTGGCGGAAGGCTGTGCAGCCTGGGGGACACGGTGGCAAGCCACGATGACGAGACCTACGTCGTGCCGAACGGAGACGCCCAGACGGACGCTTTTTACACTATTTGGGGCGACGGCGACGGGCATTCAATGCCTTTGTCCCCCACCGTCAGGGTTAGGTACAAAACACTGTACATGCACTGTTACAACTACCACCACTTTTACGTTTTTACCCTCAACTACGTTGCCACCTGTCGGTGACCCCTTTGACCTATAAAAGGAGGCCCATGCACAACGTAGAGGGGGTTCCGAAGTTTGATCACTCCCACGCTCGGTGTAGCCGCAACTGTAGATCTTCTTGCTCCCGAGCCAAGAACTCAATAACAAAACCAAGGCAGGAGTAGGGTTTTACGCATCCGTGCGGCCCGAACCTGGGTAAACTGCTCGCGTGCGCACCTCGATCCGCTCTTTGTGCTCCCTCCGCTCCCTTGCCGTACCTAAAAGGGGCCCCGGTCCCATAGGTGTTCGTGGGCGATCAGTTTCCCCGACACTTTCTTAAGGTAACTTTCTTTGGAAGCACTTCCTTAAGAAGTTTCTTAAGGAAAGTTTCTTAGGAAGCACTTTTTAAGAAGTTTCTTATGGAAATATTATTTGGAAGAACTTTCTTAAGAATTTTTTAAGAAAAGTTTCTTTCGACGCATTTTCTTAGGATGTTTCTTAAGGAAATTATCTTAGGAAGCCCTTTATGTATAAGGTTCTTAAGAAAAGTTTCTACCGATACATTTTCTAAAGAAGTTTCTTAAGGAACTTTTCTTCGGAAGCACTTTCTTAAGAAACTTCTTAAGAAATTTTCTTAAGGAAACTTTCTTTGGAAGCACTTCCATAAGAAGTTTCTTAAGGAAAGTTTCTTAGGAAGCACTTTTTAAAAAGTTTCTTATGGAAATATTATTTGGAAGAACTTTCTTAAGAATTTTTTTAAGAAAAGTTTCTTCCGAGGCATTTTATTATGATATTTCTTAAGGAAATTTTCTTAGGAAGCCCTTTCTTTATAAGTTTCTTAAGAAAAGATTCTTTCGATACATTTTCTAAAAAAGTTTCATAAGGAAATTTTCTTCGGAAGCACTTTCTTTAGAAACTTCTTAAGAAATTTTCTTTTGTGGCACTTTCTTAAGAAGATTCTTAGAAAAAGTTTCTTATTACGCATTTTCTTAAGAACTTTCCTAAGGAAATTTTCTTCGGAAGGACTTCCTTCAGGTGCTTCTTAAGGAAACACTTTTTGAGAAGTTTCTTAGGAAATATTATTTGGAAGAACTTTCTTAAAAAAATTAAGAAAAGTTTCTTCCGACGCATTTTCTTATCATGTTTCTTAAGGAAATTTTCCTAGGAAGCCCTCTCTTTATAAGTTTCTTAAGGAAATTTTCTTCGGAATTCATTTCTGAAGAAACTTCTTAATAAATTTTCTTGTGAGGCACTTTCTTAAGAAGATTCTAAGAAAAAGTTTCTTATTACGCATTTTCTTAAGAACTTTCTAAAGGAAATTTTCTTCGTAAGCACTTCCTTAAGAAGTTTATCAAGGAAAATTTCTTATGAAGCACTTTTTAAGAAGTTTCTTATGGAAATATTATTTGTAAGAACTTTCTTAAGATTTTTTTTAAAGAAAAGTTTCTTCCGACGAATTTTATTATGATGTTTCTTAAGGAAATTTTCTTAGGAAGCCCTTTCTTTATAAATTTCTTAAGAAATGTTTTTCCAATACATTTTCTAAAGAAGTTTCTTAAGGGAATTTTCTTCGGAAGCACTTTCTTAAGAAACTTCTTAAGAAATTTTCTTGTGAGGCACTTTCTTAAGAAGATTCTACGGAAAAGTTTCTTATTACGCATTTTCTTAAGAACTTTCTTAAGGAAATTTTCTTTGGAAGCACATCCTTAAGAAGTTTCTTAAGGAAAGTTTCTTAGGAAGCACTTTTTAAGAAGTTTCTTATGGAAATATTATTTGGAAGAACTTTCTTAAGAATTTTTTTAAGAAAAGTTTCTTCCGACGCATTTTCTTAGGATGTTTTTTAAGGAAATTTTCTTAGGAAGCCCTTTCTTTATAAGGTTCTTAAGAAAAGTTTCTACCGATACATTTTCTAAAGAACCTTCTTAAGGAAATTATCTTCGGAAGCACTTCCTTAAGAAGTTTCTCAAGGAAAGTTTCTTAGGAAGCACTTTTTAAGAAGTTTCTTATGGAAATATCATTTGGAAGAAATTTCTTAGGATTTTTTTTAAGAAAAGTTTCTTTCGACGCATTTTCTTATGATGTTTCTTAAGGAAATTTTATTAGGAATCCCTTTCTTTATAAATTTCTTAAGAAAAGTTTTTTCCAATACATTTTCTAAAGAAGTTTCTTAAGGAAATTTTCTTCGGAAGCACTTTCTTAAGAAACTTCTTAAGAAATTTTCTTGTGAGGCACTTTCTTAAGAAGATTCTTAGGAAAAGTTTCTTATTACGCATTTTATTAAGAACTTTCTTAAGGAAATTTTCTTTGGAAGCACTTCCTTAAGAAGTTTCTTAAGGAAAGTTTCTTAGGAAGCACTTTTAAGAAGTTTCTTATGGAATTATCATTTGGAAGAACTTTCTAAAGTATTTTTTTAACAAAAATTTCTTCCGACACATTTTCTTAGGATGTTTCTTAAGGAAATTTTCTCAGCAAGCCTTTATTTATAAGGTTCTTAAGAAAAGTTTCTACCGATACATTTTCTAAAGAAGTTTCTCAAGGAAGTTTTCTTCGGAAGTCATTTCTTAAGAAACTTCTTAAGAAATTTTCTTTTGAGGCACTTTCTTAAGAAGATTCTTAGGAAAACTTTCTTATTACGCATTTTATTAAGAACTTTCTTAAGGAAATTTTCTTCGGAAGCACTTCCTTAAGAAGTTTCTTAAGGAAAGTTTCTTAGGAAGCACTTTTTAAAAAGTTTCTTATGGAAATATTATTTGGATGAACTTTCTTAAGAATTTTTTTAATAAAAGTTTCTCCGACGCATTTTCTTATGATATTTCTTAAGGAAATTTTCTGAGGAAGCCCTTTCTTTATAAGTTTCTTAAGAAAAGTTTTTCCGATACATTTTCTAAAGAAGTTTCATAAGTAAATTTTCTTCGGAAGCACTTTCTTAAGAAACTTCTTAAGAAATTTTCTTGTGAGGCACTTTCTTAAGAATATTCTTAAGAAAACTTTCTTATTACGTGTTTTCTTAAGAACTTTCTTAAGGAAAATTTCTATGTAAGCACTTCCTTAAGAAGTTTCTTAAGGAAAGTTTCTTAGGAACCACTTTTTAAGAAGTTTCTTATGGAAATATTATTTGGAATAACTTTATTAAGAATTTTTTTAAGAAAAGTTTCTTCCGACGCATTTTCTTAGTATGTTTCTTAAGGAAATTTTCTTAGGAAGCCCTTTCTTTGAAAGGTTCTTAAGAAAAGTTTTTTCCAATACATTTTCTAAAGAAGTTTCTTAAGGAAGTTTTCTTCGGAAGCACTTTCTTAATAAACTTCTTAAGAAATTTTCTTGTGTGGCACTTTCTTAAGAAGGTTCTTAGGAAAAGTTTCTTATTACGCATTTTCTTAAGAACTTTCTTAAGAAAAATTTCTTTGGAAGCACTTCCTTAAGAAGTTTCTTAAGGAAAGTTTCTTAGGAAGCACTTTTTTAGAAGTTTCTTATGGAATTATCATTTGGAAGAACTTTCTTAATAATTTTTTAAGAAAAGTTTCTGCCGACGCGTTTTCTTAGGATGTTTCTTAAGGAAATTTTCTTAGGAAGCATTTCTTTATAAGGTTCTTAAGAAAAGTTTCTACCGATACATTTTCTAAAGAAGTTTCTTAAGGAAATTTTCTTCGGAAGTCATTTCTCAAGAAACTTATTAAGAAATTTTCTTGTGAGGCACTTTCTTATGAAGATTCTTAGGAAAAGTTTCTTATTACACATTTTCTTAAGAACTTCCTTAAGGAAATTTTCTTCGGAAGCACTTCCTTCAGAAGTTTCTTAAGGAAAGTTTCTTAGGAAGCACTTTTTAAAAAGTTTCTTATGGAAATATTATTTGGAAGAACTTCAATTAAGAAAAGTTACTTCCGACGCATTTTCTTATGATATTTCTTAAGGAAATTTTCTTAGGAAGCCCTTTCTTTACAAGTTTCTTAAGAAAAGTTTCTTCCGATACATTTTCTAAAGAAGTTTCATAAGGAAATTTTCTCCGGAAGCACTTTCTTAAGAAACTTCTTAAGAAATTTTCTTGTGAGGAACTTTCTTAAGAAGATTCTTAGGAAAAGTTTCTTATTACGCATTTTCTTAAGAACTTTCTTAAGGAAAATTTCTTCGGAAGCACTTCCTTAAGAAGTTTCTTAAGGAAAGTTTCTTAGGAAGCACTTTTTAAAAAGTTTCTTCTGGAAATATTATTTGGAAGAACTTTCTTAAGAAACTTCTTAAGAAATTTTCTTGTGAGGCACTTTCTTAAGAAGATTCTTAGGAAAACTTTCTTATTACGCATTTTCTTAAGAACTTTCTTAAGGAAATTTTCTTTGGAAGCACTTCCTTAAGAAGTTTCTTAAGGAAAGTTTCTTAGGAAGCACTTTTTAAGAAGTTTCTTATGGAAATATTATTTGGCATAACTTTATTCAGAATTTTTTTAAGAAAAGTTTCTTCCGACGCATTTTCTTAGGATGTTTCTTAAGGAAATTTTCTTAGGAAGCTCTTTCTTTATAAGGTTCTTAAGAAAAGTTTCTACCGATACATTTTCTAAACTAGTTTCTTAAGGAAATTTTTTAAAAAAGTCATTTCTTAAGAAACTTCTTAAGAAATTTCTTGTGAGGCACTTTCTCAAGAAGATTCTAAGGAAAAGTTTCTTATTACGCATTTTCTTAAGAACTTTCTTAAGGAAATTTTCTTCGGAAGCACTTCCTTAAGAAGTTTCTTAAGGAAAGTTTCTTAGGAAGCTCTTTTTAAAAAGTTTCTTATGGAAATATTATTTGGAAGAACTTTCTTAAGATTTCCTTTAAGAAAAGTTTCTTCCGACGAATTTTCTTATGATGTTTCTTAAGGAAATTTTCGTAGGAAGCCCTCTCTTTATAAGTTTTTTAAGAAAAGTTTCTTCCGATACATTTTCTTAAGAAGTTTCTTAAGGAAATTTTCTTCGGAAGTCATTTCTTAAGAAACTTCTTAAGAAATTTTTTGTGAGGCACTTTCTTAAGAAAATTCTTAGGAAAAGTTTGTTATTACGCATTTTATTAAGAACTTTCTTAAGGAAAGTTTCTTCGGAAGCACTCCCTTAAAAAGTTTCTTAAGGAAAGTTTCTTAGGAGGCACTTTTTAAGAAGTTTCTTATGGAAATATTATTTCGAAGAACTTTCTGAAGAATTTTTTAAGAAAAGTTTCTTCCGATGAATTTTCTTATGATATTTCTTAAGGAAATTTTCTTAGGAAGCCCTTTTTTATAAGCTTATTAAGAAAAGTTTCTTCCGATACATTTTCTAAAGAAGTTTCTTAAGGAAATTTTCTTCGGAATTCATTTCTTAAGGAACTTCTTAAGAAATTTTCTGGTGAGGCACTTTGTTAAGAAGATTCTTCGGAAAAGTTTCTTATTACACATTTTCTTAAGAAGTTCCTTAAGGAAATTTTCTTCGAAAACACTTCCTTAAGAGGTTTCTTAAGGAAAGTTTCTTAGGAAGCACTTTTTAAGAAGTTTCTTATGGAAATTTTATTTGGTAGAACTTTCTTAAGATTTTTATTAAGAAATGTTTCTTTCGACGGATTTTCTTATGATGTTTCTTTAGGAAATTTTCTTAGGAAGCCCTTTCTTTTTAAATTTCTTAAGAAAAGTTTTTTCTGATACATTTTCTAAAGAAGTTTCTTACGGAAATTTTCTTCGGAAGCACTTTCTTAAGAAACTTATTAAGAAATTTTCTTGTGAGGCACTTTCTTAAGAAGGTTCTTAGGAAAAGATTCTTATTACTCATTTTCTTAAGAACTTTCTTAAGGAAACTTTCTTTGGAAGCACTTCCTTAAGAAGTTTCTTAAGGAAAGTTTCTTAGGAAGCACTTTTTAAGAAGTTTCTTATGAAATATTATTTGGAAGAACTTTCTAAAGAAGTTTCTTTGGAAGCACTTCCTTAAGAAGTTTCTTAGGAAGCACTTTTTAAGAAGTTTCTTAGGAAGCACTTTTTAAAAAGTTTCTTATGGAAATATTATTTGGAAGAACTTTCTTAAGATTTTTTTTAAGAAAAGTTTCTTCCGAGGCATTTTCTTATGATATTTCTTAAGGAAATTTTCTTAGGAAGCCCTTTCTTTATAAGTTTCTTAAGAAAAGATTCTTTCGATACATTTTCTAAAAAAGTTTCATAAGGAAATTTTCTTCGGAAGCACTTTCTTAAGAAATTTTCTTTTGTGGCACTTTCTTAAGAAGATTCTTAGGAAAAGTTTCTTATTACGCATTTTCTTAAGAACTTTCTTAAGGAAATTTTCTTCGGAAGGACTTCCTTAAGATGTTTCTTAAGGAAAGTTTCTTAGGAAGCACTTTTTAGAAGTTTCTTAGGAAATATTATTTGGATGAACTTTCTTAAAAAAAATTAAGAAAAGTTTCTTCCGACGCATTTTCTTAAGGAAATTTTCCTAGGAAGCCCTCTCTTTATAAGTTTCTTAAGGAAATTTTCTTCGGAATTCATTTCCGAAGAAACTTCTTAAGAAATTTTCTTGTGAGGCACTTTCTTAAGAAGATTCTTAGGAAAAGTTTCTTATTACGCATTTTCTTAAGAACTTTCTAAAGGAAATTTTCTTCGAAGGCACTTCCTTAAGAAGTTTCTCAAGGAAAATGTCTTAGGAAGCACTTTTTAAGAAGTTTCTTATGGAAATATTATTTGGAAGAACTTTCTTAAGATTTTTTTTAAAGAAAAGTTTCTTTCGACGAATTTTATTATGATGTTTCTTAAGGAAATTTTCTTAGGAAGCCCTTTCTTTATAAATTTCTTAAGAAATGTTTTTCCAATATATTTTCTAAAGAAGTTTCTTAAGGAAATTTTCTTCGGAAGCACTTTCTTAAGAAACTTCTTAAGAAATTTTCTTGGGAGGCACTTTCTTAAGAAGATTCTAAGGAAAAGTTTCTTATTACGCATTTTCTTAAGAACTTTCTTAAGGAAATTTTCTTTGGAAGCACATCCTTAAGAAGTTTCTTAAGGAAAGTTTCTTAGGAAGCACTTTTTAAGAAGTTTCTTATGGAAATATTATTTGGAAGAACTTTCTTAAGAATTTTTTTAAGAAAAATTTCTTCAGAGGCATTTTCTTATGATATTTCTTAAGGAAATTTTCTTAGGAAGCCCTTTCTTTATAAGGTTCTTAAGAAAAGTTTCTACCGATACATTTTCTAAAGAACTTTCTTAAGGAAATTTTCTTCGGAAGCACTTCCTTAAGAAGTTTCTCAAGGAAAGTTTCTTAGGAAGCACTTTTTAAGACGTTTCTTATGGAAATATCATTTGGAAGAAATTTCTTAAGATTTTTTTTAAGAAAAGTTTCTTTCGACACATTTTCTTATGATGTTTCTTAAGTAAATTTTCTTAGGAAGCCCTTTCTTTATAAATTTCTTAAGAAAAGTTTTTTCCAATACATTTTCTAAAGAAGTTTCTTAAGGAAATTTTCTTCGGAAGCACTTTCTTAAGAAACCTCTTATGAAATTTTCTTGTGAGGCACTTTTTTAAGAAGATTCTTAGGAAAAGTTTCTTATTACGCATTTTCCTAAGAACTTTCTTAAGGAAATTTTCTTTGGAAGCACTTCCTTAAGAAGTTTCTTAAGGAAAGTTTCTTAGGAAGCACTTTTTAAGAAGCTTCTTATGGAATTATCATTTGGAAGAACTTTCTAAAGAATTTTTTTAAGAAAAGTTTCTTCCGACACATTTTCTTAGGATGTTTCTTAAGGAAATTTTCTCAGGAAGCCTTTATTTATAAGGTTCTTAAGAAAAGTTTCTACCGATACATTTTCTAAAGAAGTTTCTTAAGGAAATTTTCTTCGGAAGTCATTTCTTAAGAAACTTCTTAAGAAATTTTCTTTTGAGGCACTTCCTTAAGAAGATTCTTAGGAAAAGTTTCTTATTACGCATTTTCTTAAGAACTTTCTTAAGGAAATTTTCTTCGGAAGCACTTCCTTAAGAAGTTTCTTAAGGAAAGTTTCTTAGGAAGCACTTTTTAAAATGTTTCTTATGGAAATATTATTTGGATGAACTTTCTTAAGAATTTTTTTAAGAAAAGTTTCTTCCGACGCATTTTCTTATGATATTTCTTAAGGAAATTTTCTTAGGAAGCCCTTTCTTTATAAGTTTCTTAAGAAAAGTTTTTTCCAATACATTTTCTAAAGAAGTTTCCTAAGTAAATTTTCTTCGGAAGCACTTTCTTAAGAAACTTCTTAAGAAATTTTCTTGTGAGGCACTTTCTTAAGAAGATTCTTAAGAAAAGTTTCTTATTATGCGTTTTCTTAAGAACTTTCTTAAGGAAAATTTCTATGTAAGCACTTCCTTAAGAAGTTTCTTAAGGGAAGTTTCTTAGGAAGCACTTTTTAAGAAGTTTCTTATGGAAATATTATTTGGAATAACTTTATTAAGAATTTTTTTAAGAAAAGTTTCTTCCGACGCATTTTCTTAGTATGTTTCTTAAGGAAATTTTCTTAGGAAGCCCTTTCTTTGAAAGGTTCTTAAGAAAAGTTTTTTCCAAAACATTTTCTAAAGAAGTTTCTTAAGGAAGTTTTCTTCGGAAGCACTTTTTTAATAAACTTCTTAAGAAATTTTCTTGTGTGGCACTTTCTTAAGAAGATTCTTAGGAAAAGTTTCTTATTACGCATTTTCTTAAGAACTTTCTTAAGAAAAATTTCTTTGGAAGCACTTCCTTAAGAAGTTTCTTAAGGAAAGTTTCTTAGGAAGCACTTTTTAAGAAGTTTCTTATGGAATTTTCATTTGGAAGAACTTTCTTAATAATTTTTTAAAGAAAAGTTTTTGCCGACGCGTTTTCTTAGGATGTTTCTTAAGGAAATTTTCTTAGGAAGCCTTTCTTTATAAGGTTCTTAAGAAAAGTTTCTACCGATACATTTTCTAAAGAAGTTTCTTAAGGAAATTTTCTTCGGAAGTCATTTCTCAAGAAACTTCTTAAGAAATTTTCTTGTGAGGCACTTTCTTAAGAAGAATCTTAGGAAAAGTTTCTTATTACGCATTTTCTTAAGAACTTTCTTAAGGAAATTTTCTTCGGAAGCACTTCCTTAAGAAGTTTCTTAAGGAAAGTTTCTTAGGAAGCACTTTTTAAAAAGTTTCTTATGGAAATATTATTTGGAAGAACTTCAATTAAGAAAAGTTTCTTCCGACGCATTTTCTTATGATATTTCTTAAGGAAATTTTCTTAGGAAGCCCTTTCTTTATAAGTTTCTTAAGAAAAGTTTCTTCCGATACATTTTCTAAAGAAGTTTCATAAGGAAATTTTCTCCGGAAGCACTTTCTTAAGAAACTTCTTAAGAAATTTTCTTGTGAGGAACTTTCTTAAGAAGATTCTTAGGAAATGTTTCTTATTACGCATTTTCTTAAGAACTTTCTTAAGGAAAATTTCTATGGAAGCACTTCCTTAAGAAGTTTCTTAAGGAAAGTTTCTTAGGAAGCACTTTTTAAGATGTTTCTTATGGAAATATTATTTGGCATAACTTTATTAAGAATTTTTGTAAGAAAAGTTTCTTCCGACGCATTTTCTTAGGATGTTTCTTAAGGAAATTTTCTTAGGAAGCCCTTTCTTTATAAGGTTCTTAAGAAAAGTTTCTACCGATACATTTTCTAAACTAGTTTCTTAAGGAAATTTTCTAAAAAAGTCATTTCTTAAGAAACTTCTTAAGAAATTTCTTGTGAGGCACTTTCTCAAGAAGATTCTTAGGAAAAGTTTCTTATTACGCATTTTCTTAAGAACTTTCTTAAGGAAATTTTCTTCGGAAGCACTTCCTTAAGAAGTTTCCTAAGGAAAGTTTCTTAGGAAGCACTTTTTAAAAAGTTTCTTATGGAAATATTATTTGGAAGAACTTTCTTAAGATTTTTTTTAAGAAAAGTTTCTTCCGACGAATTTTCTTATGATGTTTCTTAAGGAAATTTTCGTAGGAAGCCCTCTCTTTATAAGTTTCTTAAGAAAAGTTTCTTCCGATACATTTTCTTAAGAAGTTTCTGTCGGGGGAAACTGTCCGCCACGAACACCTATGGGACCGGAGCCCCTTGTTTGTGCGGTAAGAGGGCGGAGGGAGCACGAAGAGCAGATCGTGGAGATCACGCAGGCAGTTTACCCAGGTTCGGGCCGCGATGGACGCGTAAGACCCTACTCCTGCTTAGTTTGTATTGAGTTGGAGAGCTCGGGAGCTTGAAGAACTAGCTACACCGAGCGTATGAGCGATCTAGGTTCCGAACCATTTCTACGTTGTGCATGGGCCTCCTTTTATAGTACAAGGGGTCACCGACAGGTGTCAACGTATGAGAAAGGGTAAAAATGTAAAAGAGGTGGTAGTTGTAACAGTGCGGGAATAGTGGAGCTACAGTGTATGAACAGTGGTCGCTACCTACTTTGACTGTGGGGGACAAGAGCATTGAATGCCCGTCGCCGTCGACCCCAAAAGCGCCCGCCCTTGCGTCTCCGTCTGCCACGGCGATGGCTTTTCCACCGTGGTGTGCCACCGTGTCCCCCAGGCTGCACAGCCATCCGCCACGCGTCCCTGGAATGGCCGCAGCGCGACGCGTGGTTCGATGAGCTGGAGCGCGGGCACACAGCACAATTCTCCCCCGCAAGCACCTTGCCGGGGTCTTGACCTTGCCGGGCCCGGGAGCTTGTCGGGCTCTGAAGCTTGTCGCTCCCCGGGCCCTGCCGGGGCGCATATCGCGCCGAGGCATGTCTTCTGTAATATAATCTTCTAGTCTTCCTAGCAAGCTCCTCTTGCCAGGGCCTTGCGTGAGTGACGTAATCTTGAGCCTGGAACGGCCTTCCCGGCAAGCTCCACTTGCCGGGGTCTCGATCTTCTGTCTTGTATACTTTGTTTTTGAATGGTTTTATATGGAGCAGGAAGGTCTCCGGCAAGCGCGTGGTAGGCCCTGCCGCGGGAAGCTGCTACTGTCCGTGCACAAGTTGGGGTACTGAGGTACCCCTACCTTAGTACACCGACAGGAGCCCCCGGGCCTGGGCCACACACGGTGCCGAGCGCTGTTGGGCCAGGCCCAAAACAGTGCACGGACACGCGTGGCCCACGGCACGCCGAATCCACTTCCGCATCCGCCGCGTCCCCCCGTAACGGCACGCGTCGATTGCGGCGTTGTGGGATGGGACGTGGCCACATTCTTTTAATGGAAAGAGCGAAACGCCCCCCCCC
>LR738712.1:567751988-567839134 GCA_902687465.1 Secale cereale
CCACTTCCCCATAAAAGCAGAGGAAGCAGGAGCGGTTCCCCTCCTACGCCTTCATTGCTTCTTCTTCCATCTCCAGAGATCCTCTTTGCGCTCCGCCTCCACACCTCCTCCGCCGCCGTCCGCATCTGCGGCGCCGCCGGACTCTTCGCCCCCCCTTCCCTCGCCGCCTCCGCCATGGCCCCGAAGACCGAGAAGGCGAAGGCGGAGAAGGCCAAGAAGGAGAAATCTGACCAGGCGGCGAGGCTTGCTCTGCTGCGGAAGCGGAACGTCGTCTTCGCGCCAAGGCTCGGCGCGCGGGAGCTCTGGAACAAGTATTACTTGTTCTGGGCCAAGAAGACCAAGGCGCACCCCCGCACCCGAGCCTATCCGGCCGCCGCCAAGGACAACTACCCCGGCGGGTACTTCTTCTTCGCAGCTTTCTTCCACTGCGGCCTCTGTCCCCCTTTTTCCGACTTTTTCTGTGATATAATGCACACCTACGGCCTCCATCTTCTAGACTTCACCCCCAACGCCATCCTCACGATGGCGGTTTTCGCACATATGTGCGAAAACTATATTGGGATATACCCAAACGTAGCGCTGTTTAGGCACTTCTTCACCCCTAGAGTAGAAGCCGGCACTCCCCTCTCCGGGGGGATTTCTTGGGTCTTCCGCTTGAATAAGAAGGAGTCCTACTTGCCGGGGGAGCTCCGCGGCAAGTGGGAGGAGTGGCGTGCAGACTGGTGTTGGATTGTCGAGGACGAGCCGCAGCCCTTCACCGCGCCGCGCACAACGGCTATCGTGCGCGGCAGGGACTGGAGTGAGTTGGATTCAGACGACGGCAAGCTCGACGTCGCCCTCATCAGAATTCTTCGTCTTCGAGTAGCAAGGTTGTCTGTCGGAGAAGTAGGCACAGATTTCCTCCGCCGCCGCATCGCCCCTCTTCAAGATAGGAAGAGGCCAGCCTAGGATTACGGCAACGCGGCGGACATAATGAGGCTGCGCCCCGGGCTCAACTTCAACTTCACATCATTGGAGCTGAAGGGGATGGTCCGGGAACTATTTAAGCATGACCCGGCCCACCCGGAGTGGTTCAGAGCTCCCCGGGGAGTGGTGCCCCTCTGCAACAGCACGGCCCGGGATGCCCTTCGTGCCATGATGCCCGCGTGTGACTCGCATGGTATCGACCGCACGTGGATTCCGCCCAAGCCAGACGTCATCCTGAACTTCTTCGACAACCTGGTGGAGGTGGCGAAGAACAAGGACGAGATCCGGGAGCTCACACGGGACACCACCGACCAAGAGATAGCGTACATAGCTTCTCGGGTTGAAGAGGCCGCTGCAGCCGCAGCGGCAGGAGAATTTGGCTTTACGCCCGAGGAGGCAGAGGCTGCGGAAGCGTCCTGCCAAGCGGAAGAGGCGGAGATCCGCAGGCTGCTGAAGCTTCCTCCCGACGAGCTCGCCGGGGTCCCTTCCTTGAGGCACTCCGGGATCACGGGAATCCTGACCGAGGCCGCGGCGAGAGGCAGCGCCGCCGGAGGAAACAGAGGCGCCACAGGGAGCGGAGGCGCTGGAGGGAGCGGGGGCGCCGGAGGGGGAGCGGCCACAGTGGAGGGCGCTGGGCCCAGCAGGCCTGCCGAGGAGGAGGAGGAGGAGGAGGACGCCGGGGCCGCCGAAGACTCCGACGGATCCCTTGGGCTCTACGCCGACGAACTCTCCTCGTCGTCAGAGACCTCCCCGCCTCGGGCAAGCCCTAGGCGCTCTCCGCTGAAGCGTCTCCGCAAGACGGCGACGGGGACGAGGGCGCAGGCGCCCCGGCAACAACCAACTCGCCGGGCAGCGCGAGCTTCCCGGGGGAGCCAAGCTGCGACGGGGGCCAGGCGCACCAACCACGGCGGAGGCGGCCCGCATGCAGGCCACGGCAGAGGCGCCCCGCAAGCAGGCCACGGCAGAGGCGCCCCGCAAGTCTGCGCCGAGCGGAAGGGAGTCCTCACAGAGCGGAGCGGCGGCTCCGCCCGCTCCCCGGGCCTCGGCTACCACAGGGGCTGGGTCTTCGCAGCCCCCAGCTCCAGGGACCGCCAAGCGCCCGAGGGAGTCTTCGCCTCCTGCTCCCCGCGTGGACGCGCCTCAGGTGGAGTTTGACTTCTCCGCCTTGAGCGACGACGACGACGAGGAGGAACAGGAGTAAGAATTTGAGGTTTTGCGTCTTCTTTAACTTCGTCTTGATTTTTTTGCTGATGCTGATTTTGCTCTCTGTTTTGATCTCAGGACCTTGGCCCAGCGAGTGGCAAAGAAGGCCAAGATGCCCGTGGTCGAGGTCGCGGACGACTCGCCCGTCGCGGCGACTGGAGACGCGGCGAAGGCGAGCCTGCCGGACCCTAGCGCTGCTCCGAGGAGCAGCCCCCAGCGCAGCCCCCAGCGTAAGTCTGGGTTCTATACTTCCACTTGTCGGATGCGCTTGAGAATTCTGTCTTGTGCTGACATCTTGATATTTTTGTCTTGTCTTGATTGTCTTGTGCAGAGGTGGAGCCACAACCGCAGGAGCGCCCGGAGGTCGCTCCCGAGGAGCCGCAGGTCCCGCCGTCCCCGCCAAGGCCGAACTCCCCGGCGAGGGAGAGCACTCCGCCAAGGGCGGGTACTCCGCCAAGGGCGAGTACCCCGCCAAGGGTGAGCAGCCCGGCGAGGGCGGCCACTCCGCCAAGGCAGAGCTCCCCGGCGAGGGAGCCCGCCGCTGATGACGTCCGTCGAGGTGAGTTCCGTCACTTTGTCTTCTTGGATTCGTCTCTTTTTGGATATTTGCTTGAACTTCTTTTACTTTTTCTTCTTCTAGATCCTCCTCCCCCCGAGCAGATGGAGACGGAAGTCATCGTCATCGAGGAGGAGGGCGCGCAGGGCGGCGGCGGCGACGCCCCTGTCGCTGAGGACACGGCGGGAGCCGCCGAGCCGGCTGCGGAGGAGACCGCTCCGGCCGCGGATGCGGCGGACGGGGAGGGGGACGGCGGCCAAACTGCCGCCCGGAGGCGGCAGGAGCGTCGAGCGCTGCGCCGGCCGCCGGCCCCTCCACCGAGAAGGAGCCATCTGCCTACTACCTAGAGGCCCCCAATGGCGTTTACATCCAGGTGCCGTGGGGTTCTTCTTCGCGAGCCCCCGCGGAGGGCGAGGCCTTTGATGGAGAGGTCCTCGCCTCCGCAGGTCTGAAGATCGTCGAGGCGCCCGGCGGAAGCGAAGGGCCCGAGGAGGAGAAGCTGCTTCATCAGCTCCTGGCCCTTTACCGGGCCAGCCAGGCGAAGCTTGCTTCCCGGGAGGCCCTTGCCGCCAAGGCCGCCGTTGAGATGGAGAAGCGCGCGGCGGAGCTCCGCGCCGCCAACCAGGCTGCCCTCCGCGACGTGGCGGAGGAGCGCGAGAGGCTCGCCGGGGAGTACCAGGAATGGTTGCTGGAGAAGGCTGAAGCCGAAGAGCAGCAGCGACTTGCCGGGGTGGAGCTGTCCCGGCGAGAAGGAGAGCTCGCCCAACGGAAGGTCAAGCTCGACTCCCACGAGGAAGACCTTGCTGCTCGGGAGCAGGCCCTTGGCGGAGAGCTGAAGGAGGCGAAAGCCGCCGCGGCTGCCGCGGAGACCGCCAAGGAGGAGCTCGCGGCCAAGGTTGCGCAACTGGAGGAGTCGTTGAAGGCGAGCGTGGAGAGGGTCACCGCGCTCAACACGGAGCGCGAGAAGGACGCCCACACCAACTCCGAACTCCAGGTGCGCCTCTCCAAGCAGGGCGACGAGCTAAAGGCCGCCAAGGACTCCATTGAGGATCTGGAGCTGAAGGTTTCCACGTTAATGGACTCGCTCGACGCCGTCCGGGACCGGGAAACCAAGCTGAAGGAGGAGCTCCGCAAGGAGCGAGGCTTGGTGGAGAGCGCCAATACGGCAGCTGAGAACTTCCGCCGGACCGTCGAGGTGTGGACCGACGACCTGGTGTCTTCTGCATCCAACATCGATCAAGAACTGCTGGCGCTGAAGGTTGAGCATCTCATCTACTCTCCGGATCCAAACCTCCCTCACAGCGCCAAGCTCAGCCTCTTCTTCAGAGGGATCGCGCCGGCCCTTGCAGATCTTCGGAAGAAGCTCCCCGCGCAACTGGCCGAGGAGTCGCGTCAGCTCTGCGCGGGAACCTTGGAGCGCGTCCTGACGAAGATTGTATACCGCAATCCCGGCATAAACCTCACCAACGTTCTCCGCAGCCTGCCGGCCGACGCGAACACGGAGGCGCTGAAGGAGCAGGTCGCCCATATCATCGCCAAAGTGAACAAGATCTCCAGGATCGAGGGCGACCGCGTGGATTAGGCCTCCTTTTTCTTTATCTCTTTTGTTGCTGCATAGGGTGTTATGAACTCATTAATCATTGCGACAAGTTATCCTTTGTAAGATATTTGTCTTATTTTAATCAATCAGTGCAATGTTATCTTCCTTGTCTTGGTCATCTACTTTGTATGTTTTTCACCCAACGCTTCCAGGGAGCTTGCCGGCAAGGGTCCTTTGCCGCGAGCGCTGAGTGCTGGACTCTGAGCAGCCTGCTGGCCAAGGTCTCACCGGCAAGCAACCTTGCCGCGGCTAGTCGCGACGCACTCAGCTTGTTGAGTGAACTCGAAAACGAACCAAGGGTGCGACACTTGTCGCAGCTCACTTGAGTCGTTGAGCGTACTCGAAAACAAGATAAGGGTGCAGCTAGCTACGGGTAGGTTCCTCCGCGCACAGGTTTTCCATACAAAGTGTGATTGTTCAAGGAAGACAGCTAAAAATTAAAAATTTGAACTGCTCAAATTCTAATAACTTAGCTTTCATATCTTGCTTGCTTCTTGGTAAGGCTTCTCTTTCTTGAACAGCACTTGGTTCCTCTTCCATCTTCTTCCCCCCGGCAAACTTGTGCGCGAGGAACATTCCTTCTGCTTAAGAGGCAAGGAAAAAGAAGAGGGAAACAAGTATATGGCCTTTCGGCGTGCTAATGCTTACCGGATATGCATGTTGCACAAGATGCCAAATAACACATGCAAATAACAGAGAAAAGCATGTAAAAGGCAAATAGCGCAAAACACAAAAACTTTACTGATGCACGGGGTCTGCGCCCAGCTTTGTACAAAGGGTTACATGCAACAGCGGCAAAGCTTGTACAAGAGGTGGTTGCCGGAGCGGATCACGGCAACCACGCCTTATGGGTGAAACTTGCGAAGATGCTCTATGTTCCAGGAGTTGCTCACCGGTAAGCCTTCTTCGGTCTCAAGGCGGACAGCGCCGGGCCTCGTGACTTGTCTCACCCGATAAGGGCCTTCCCACTTTGGCGTCAACTTGTTGGAATTCTTGGCGGACTGAACACGCCGAAGAACAAGGTCGCCTTCCTCGAGACTCCTGGCCTTGACCTTGCGGCTATGATAGCGGCGCAAGGCTTGCTGGTATCGAGCAGCTCGTACAGCAGCCTGGAGACGTTCCTCCTCGAGGAGCAATGCATCATCTTGTCGCAGTTGCTCTTGCTCGAGCTCATCATAAGCGAGCACTCGTGGAGATCCGTATACGAGTTCCGTGGGGAGAACTGCCTCTGCTCCATAGACTAGAGCAAAGGGTGTCTGTCCGGTGGCTCGACTTGGTGTCGTTCTGATTGACCAAAGAGCCGCCGGTAGCTCCTCTATCCAGTTTCTTCCGCACTTGTGCAGCCTGTCAAAGGTTCTTGTCTTGAGTCCGCGCAGCACTTCAGCATTGGCCCTCTCCGCTTGACCGTTGCTCCTCGGATGAGCAACAGAAGCGAAACAGACCTTGGCGCCAAGGTCTTGGACGTACTGCATGAAGGTGCGGCTAGTAAATTGTGTACCGTTGTCGGTGATGATCCTGTTGGGGATTCCGAAACGGCAAACAATTGACCTGAAGAACCTGACCGCTGACTGTGCTGTCACCTTTCTCACTGGTTCCACTTCTGGCCACTTTGTGAACTTGTCGATCGCAACGTACAAGTACTCAAAGCCCCCGACAGCTCGAGGGAAAGGGCCGAGGATATCGAGCCCCCAGACCGAGAAGGGCCAGGACAAAGGGATTGTTTGGAGAGCTTGAGCTGGCTGATGAATTTGCTTTGCATGGAACTGGCACGCTTCACACTTGGTTACTAGTGAAGTTGCATCTTGGAGGGCTTCTTGCCAGAAGAACCCTTGCCGGAAAGCTTTCCCGGCAAGCGCCCTTGCGCCAATGTGGTGGCCGCATATGCCTCCGTGTATTTCTGCCAACAACTTCTGTCCATCTTCCCTGGAGATGCACTTCAATCTGACACCGTTGAGTCTCCTTCTGTACAGCTCGTTATCCACGAACTGGTTCATACTTGACTGCCTGGTTATCTTCTCTATTTCTTCTGGGTCGTCGGGAAGTTCTCCAGTTTGCAGAAAACGGACGATCTGCTGTGCCCATGCCGGAGCCTGGGGCTCAACGGCAAGGACTAAAGGCATGAGGGCCGCTGCGGGGACCTCAGCTTCTACGGCAAGAACCTCTGGCTCCGCCGGAGCTGATGGTCCCCCGGCAAGCTCGCCGGGGCAAGGCTTGTCGGGAACACTTGCTTCAACTGCACAGATCCTCGGACCTACAGGAGCAGACTGTTCCTCAGCGCTCTGGTCTTTGATCTTGGGGACCTTGGCGGCGGTTTCAGGAAGATCCGCCGGCAAGTAGTCGCCGGAGACCAACTTCCTCTTCTTGGACTGCCCAATTGATGGTGTAACGGACGGTTGAGTTAGCTTGAGCAAGAAGGTTCCTGGTTCCACAGGTAACTTCATCGAAGCACACTTTGAAAGGCCATCTGCGATGTCATTCTGAACTCTTGGGACGTGCTCCATTTGCAGACCTTCAAAGTGCTCTTCAAGCTTCCTCACTTCATCTACATAAGCTTCCATCAAAGGGCTCTGGTAGCTCTTGTTAACCTTCCGGACCACCAACTGAGAATCTCCCCGTACAATCAGCTTCCTGATCCCAAGTTCGGCCGCAATCCTGAGGCCGGCGAGCAAACCTTCATATTCAGCAGTGTTGTTTGTCGCTTGCTCTCTTGGGAAGTGCATCTGGATAACATACTTGAGGTGCTCCCCGGTGGGCGCGATGAGTACCACGCCAGCACCGGCGCCTTGCAGTGAGAAGGCACCATCAAAATACATTACCCATTCACTTGTCGCTTCTTGTACGGGTGCACTTGTTTCTGGAATTTCCTCGTCGGACGTTGGGGTCCACTCGGCTATGAATTCTGCCAAAGCTCGACTCTGTATGGTTGAGGTACTTTCAAACTTGAGTCCAAAGCTCGACAGCTCCAGTGCCCACTCAACGATCCTGCCTGTTGCTTCTGGATTGTGCAATATCCTCTTCAGTGGAAAGCGAGTGACCACTGTTATCTCATGTGCCTGGAAGTAATGGCGCAGCTTTCTCGAGGCCATGAGGAGGCCGAAAAGCAACTTCTGCACCCCAGAGTATCTTGATCTAGCCCCCTGCAAGTGGGAGCTTACAAAATACACTGGGCGCTGCACCATCTTCTTCCGCACTTCTTCCTGTTCCTGCGCAGGGTTGTCCTTGTCGGGGCCAGAGCTTGTCGGAGCAGCCCCCTGCTTGTCGCTGGACTCGCTTGCCGGTGGTGCAGACTCCTCGTCGGCCTCCCTCTCCGCTACTAACGCAGCACTAACCACCTGGTTGGTTGCCGCTAGGTACAGCAGCAACTTTTCCTGTGGTCTAGGCGCGAAAAGTATTGGAGTGGAGGATAGGTATCGTTTCAAATCTTGCAGCGCTGCCTCCGCTTCCGGAGTCCACTTCATGGGACCTGCCTTCTTCAAGATTTTGAAGAAAGGTAGGGCACGTTTTGCAGACTTCGAAATGAACCTACTGAGAGCAGCCACACAACCTGCAAGTCTTCTGACATCCTTGACGCGCTTCGGGGCCTCGATCTGCTCAATGGCTTTAATCTTGTCGGGGTTAGCTTCAATCCCCCTCTGTGACACAAAGAACCCGAGAAGCTTGCCGGAGGGGACTCCAAAGACGCACTTCTCGGGGTTCAACTTGAGCTGTATCTTGCGCAGGTTCTGAAATGTCTCTTCCAGATCTTGGACCAGGGTATCTTTGCTCTTACTCTTCACCACGATGTCATCCATGTAAGCCTCTACATTTCTGTGGATCTGTGGCTCGAAAGCAGTGTGCAATACCCTTGCAAAAGTTGATCCTGCATTCTTCAGTCCAAATGGCATGCGTATGAAGCAATAAGTGCCACATGGAGTGATAAATGCAGTCTTCTCTTCATCTTCTTTGGCCATAAAGAGCTGGTGGTAGCCTGAATATGCATCAAGAAAAGAGAGTAGCTCACATCCAGCGGTGGAGTCAACGATCTGGTCAATACGCGGCAAAGGGAATGGATCCTTGGGACATGCTTTATTCACGTCGGTGAAGTCTATACACAATCTCCACTTCCCATTGGCCTTGCGCACGACGAATGGGTTTGCTAACCACGTCGGATGGACCTACTGAGAGCAGCCACACAACCTGCAAGTCTTCTGACATCCTTGACGCGCTTCGGGGCCTCGATCTGCTCAATGGCTTTAATCTTGTCGGGGTTAGCTTCAATCCCCCTCTGTGACACAAAGAACCCGAGAAGCTTGCCGGAGGGGACTCCAAAGACGCACTTCTCGGGGTTCAACTTGAGCTGTATCTTGCGCAGGTTCTGAAATGTCTCTTCCAGATCTTGGACCAGGGTATCTTTGCTCTTACTCTTCACCACGATGTCATCCATGTAAGCCTCTACATTTCTGTGGATCTGTGGCTCGAAAGCAGTGTGCACTACCCTTGCAAATGTTGATCCTGCATTCTTCAGTCCAAATGGCATGCGTATGAAGCAATAAGTGCCACATGGAGTGATAAATGCAGTCTTCTCTTCATCTTCTTCGGCCATAAAGATCTGGTGGTAGCCTGAATATGCATCAAGAAAAGAGAGTAGCTCAAATCCGGCGGTGGAGTCAACGATCTGGTCAATACGCGGCAAAGGGAATGGATCCTTGGGACATGCTTTATTCACGTCGGTGAAGTCTATACACAGTCTCCACTTCCCATTGGCCTTGCGCACGACGACTGGGTTTGCTAACCACGTCGGATGGATCACACCTCTAACTAGGCCTGCTGCCTCTAGCTTCTTGATTTCTTCAGCAATGAACTCTTGGCGCTCCACGGCTTGCTTCCTCACTTTCTGCTTGACGGGCCGCGCATGAGGACAAACAGCAAGCTTGTGCTCAATTACCTTCCTGGGAACACCGGGGATGTCAGATGGTTGCCAGGCAAACACATCGACATTCGCCCGCAGGAAGGCAACGAGCGCGCTTTCCTATTTGCTGTCAAGCGTGGCACTGATGGTGAAGGTACCACCAGTGCCGTCCTCCTTGGCGGACACCTTCCTGGTTGCCGGAGGAGCGGCCATCCCCTTTCTACACTTGCCGGTGGAGCTCGATGGAACGTCCTCGACGGCAGCGCAGCACTCCGAAGAGGTGCGGTTGCCGGAGTGGGTCCCAGAGCACTTGCCGGACTTGGTCTTCGTCTTCTTCCCCCTGGGAGCTTCAGCGGCAAGTGTATCCTTCTCTGCCGTAGCTGCTGCATCCCGGTAGATCTTGTCGGCGCAGACAAGCACATCTTTCTTGTCGCCATGGACAGTGATGACGCTTATCGGCCCCGGCATCTTGAGTACGTTGTAGGCATAGTGGGAAGCCGCCATGAACTTGGCGAGGGCGGGACGGCCGAGTATTCCATTATACGGCAATGGAATATCGGCGACGTCGAATGTGATGCGCTCAGTTCTGAAGTTGAGCTCCCCGCCAAAGGTCACCGGCAGAGTGATCTTCCCCTTGGGCTTGCTCCTTCCCGGGTTGATTCCTTGGAAAGAACCGGTCTCTTCGAGCTCGCCATCTGGGATTTGGAGTTTCTTGATCACAGCAGAGGAGATCAAGTTCAGCCCGGCCCCGCCGTCAACCAACATTTTGGTGACCTTGAGGTTGCGGATGGTGGGTGAAACCAGCATCGGCAAGCACCCGACCGCAGTGGTGCGGTCAGGGTGATCCTCAAGGTCGAAAATGATGGGCGTGCTGGACCATCTGAGGAGCCTGCGCGACTCCACGGGCGGCTCTGCTGCATTCACCTCGCGCACCCACTGCTTGAGCTGGCGGTGGGAGGTGTGCAGAGAGGCGCCACCGTCGACGCACAGGACTTCCGTGGCATTCTGGAACTCCTGCTCGCTGTTATCCTCATCCTCCATGTCTTCATCGTCGTCTTCTTCATCCTTGTCGCGGCCCCGGGGAGGTCGGTCACCTTGCCGCTGCTTGGCCTTGCCGCGGCGTCCTCCCCGGCCATTGAATGGCCGCTTCTTGCTTGGCTCTCCTCCGCCACCTTGGGCCTTCTCCTTGTCGCGCCTCTCGTACTCAGCTTTCTGCTGCTCGACGAGGTACTCGACGCGTTTGCAGTTGGAGAGGTCGTGGCCCTTGGTGCGGTGGATCTTGCAGTATTGCTTGTCGGAGCCGTCCTGCTTGTCGGCTGCCGCTACAGGGGCAGGCTCCTTGCCGGAGCCGCCAGCCTATGTTTGCTTGGTGGGAGCCTCCTTGCCAGACTTCTCGACGGCAAGCACTTCCTTCTTGTTCTTCCTCCTGTTGTTCCGCCGCCGGCTCTTCTTTGCCGGGGCGGCGTCGTCGCTGTCGCTTCCTCCTGCGCCAGCATCCTCCCCGGGGAGTCTCCTCCCCTCTTCTGCGCGTGCGCACTTATCAGCCAGAGCATAAAGCTCGCTGACATCCCGTATCTTGGTCATGGCCATTTCTTCACGCATGCGGCGGTTACGCACGTTCTGGTGGAACGCGCTGATAACCGCGGCAGGGTGGACGTCGGGGATGTTGTGCTGCACACGACTGAAGCGTTGGATGTACTTGCGCAGGGATTCTCCTTCCTTCTGGGCCAGAATGTGGAGATCGCTCTCCTGGCCGTGGGGTTTGTGGCCGCCCGTGAAGGCGCCAACAAACTGGTGGCAAAGGTCTGCCCAAGAAGAAATGGAACCTTCCGGCAAGTGCATAAGCCAGGAACGAACGTTCGGCTTTAGCACGAGTGGGAAGTAGTTCGCCAAAATCTTCTCGTCGCGCCCCCCGGCAGTCTGCACCGCGATGGTGTAAATGCTGAGGAATTCCGAGGGGTGCGTCTTGCCGTCGTACTTCTCTGGTACGTCGGGCTTGAAGTTCTTCATGTTGGGCCACTGGACGCGCCGCAGCTCGCGGGTAAACGCGGGGCAACCTGCCGCGTACGGCAAGTCGCCTGGTTCACCGGGCGCGCGCGCGTCGACAGTGTTCCTAGCTCTCTGGTCTGATTGTCGCCGAGCTTCTCGGCGGCGCTCGATTGTTGTTCGAGCGTCTTCTTGTCGCCGGTCGTCAAGGACCTGGCGCTGGTCCCGACGAGCCCGCGGATCCGACGATGCCGTGGAGCCGTCGTCGGCGTTGTTCCGGCGGGGCGGCGTCTTCTGCTTCCGCGGCGGGGAGTGCACGGTGGTTGCACCCCCGGCGGTCTTATCGCCGTCGGCCTTCGTCTTCTCGACTTGTCGCGGCCGCGAGGTCGCCGGCTGCTGTGGAGAGTCATTGTTGGCGAAGGCGATCAGGCTCTGGATGGTGGCCCTCCAGTCTTCGGCCTTGTCTGCCGCTGGAGGGAAGTCGAGGAGCAGTTGCGCCCTTGCGAGCGCTTCCGCTGGAGTGGAGGGGAGCGGGGGCGAACGGTGCGAGGAGCGGGATATGCTCGGACTCCTAACAACGTTAGAAGGAGCAGGGTCCCGCCCTGGCGACCGCGCCTTACTCGTGCCCGGACGATGGCCCGGAGCGTCCCGCGAACCTCCGGTTTGCCCTTGGCCCAGCAGGCGGATGCCACCTCCTGTGGCATGGCGCTGCTGGGTTGTCGTTTGCTGAGATGGACGCGGCGCGTCCACGGAGACCGAGGCTCGGTCGTCCGTCCTGTCCTTGGATTTGGTGGCGTCGCGAGTGTCCTCGCCGGCGACCACCCTTCCGACGGCGTCTCCCCCGCCCACCGTTGGCTCTGGTGGCGGCGGATGAGACGCAGACGGGCCTGCGACCTCCGAAGCCTTCTTCTTCGGGGCCATGGCGCAGTTGCTGATGAAGTTGCTGATGAAACTGGAGAGGTTGATGAAGAATACGCCCGCGTGAACGCCGGATCAGATTCGCACAACCTCGACGCCCCCTACCTGGCGCGCCAAAGATGTCGGGGGAAACTGTCCGCCACGAACACCTATGGGACCGGAGCCCCTTGTTTGTGCGGTAAGAGGGCAGAGGAGCACGAAGAGCAGATCGTGGAGATCATGCAGGCAGTTTACCCAGGTTCGGGCCGCGATGGACGCGTAAAACCCTACTCCTGCTTAGTTTGTATTGAGTTGGAGAGCTCGGGAGCTTGAAGAACTAGCTACACCGAGCGTATGAGCGATCTAGGTTCCGAACCTTTTCTACGTTGTGCATGGGCCTCCTTTTATAGTGCAAGGGGTCACCGACAGGTGTCAACGTAGGAGAAAGGGTAAAAATGTAAAAGAGGTGGTAGTTGTAACAGTGCGGGAATAGTGGAGCTACAGTGTATGAATAGTGGTCGCTACCTACTTTGACAGTGGGGGACAAGAGCATTGAATGCCCGTCGCCGTCGACCCCAAAAGTGCCCGCCCTTGCGTCTCCGTCTGCCACGGCGATGGCTTTTCCACCGTGGTGTGCCACCGCGTCCCCCAGGCTGCACAGCCATCCGCCACGCGTCCCTGGAATGGCCCCAGCGCGACGCGTGGTTCGATGAGCTGGAGCGCGGGCACACAGCACAATTCTCCCCGGCAAGCACCTTGCCGGGGTCTTGTCCTTGCCGGGCCCGGGAGCTTGTCGGGCTCTGAAGCTTGTCGCTCCCCGGGCCCTGCCGGGGCGCATATCGCGCCGAGGCATGTCTTCTGTAATATAATCTTCTAGTCTTCCTGGCAAGCTCCTCTTGCCAGGGCCTTGCGTGAGTGAGGTAATCTTGAGCCTGGAACGGCCTTCCCGGCAAGCTCCACTTGCCGGGGTCTCGATCTTCTGTCTTGTATACTTTGTTTTTGAATGGTTTTATATGGAGCAGGAAGGTCTCCGGCAAGCGCGTGGTAGGCCCTGCCGCGGGAAGCTGCTACTGTCCGTGCACAAGTTGGGGTACTGAGGTACCCCTACCTTAGTACACCGACAGTTTCTTAAGGAAATTTTCTTCGGAAGTCATTTCTTAAGAAACTTCTTAAGAAATTTTTTGTGAGGCACTTCTTAAGAAAATTCTTAGGAAAAGTTTGTTATTACGCATTTTATTAAGAACTTTCTTAAGGAAAGTTTCTTCGGAAGCACTTCCTTAAAAAGTTTCTTAAGGAAAGTTTCTTAGGAGGCACTTTTTAAGAAGTTTCTTATGGAAATATTATTTCGAAGAACTTTCTGAAGAATTTTTTTAAGAAAAGTTTCTTCCGACGAATTTTCTTATGATATTTCTTAAGGAAATTTTCTTAGGAAGCCCTTTTTTATAAGCTTATTAAGAAAAGTTTCTTCCGATACATTTTCTAAAGAAGTTTCTTAAGGAAATTTTCTTCGGAATTCATTTCTTAAGGAACTTCTTAAGAAATTTTCTTGTGAGGCACTTTGTTAAGAAGATTCTTCGGAAAAGTTTCTTATTACGCATTTTCTTAAGAAGTTCCTTAAGGAAATTTTCTTCGAAAACACTTCCTTAAGAGGTTTCTTAAGGAAAGTTTCTTAGGAAGCACTTTTTAAGAAGTTTCTTATGGAAATTTTATTTGGTAGAACTTTCTTAAGATTTTTATTAAGAAATGTTTGTTCCGACGGATTTTCTTATGATGTTTCTTCAGGAAATTTTCTTAGGAAGCCCTTTCTTTTTAAATTTCTTAAGAAAAGTTTTTCTGATACATTTTCTAAAGAAGTTTCTTACGGAAATTTTCTTCGGAAGCACTTTCTTAAGAAACTTATTAAGAAATTTTCTTGTGAGGCACTTTCTTAAGAAGGTTCTTAGGAAAAGATTCTTATTACTCATTTTCTTAAGAACTTTCTTAAGGAAACTTTCTTTGGAAGCACTTCCTTAAGAAGTTTCTCAAGGAAAGTTTCTTAGGAAGCACTTTTTAAGAAGTTTCTTATGAAATATTATTTGGAAGAACTTTCTTAAGAATTTTTTTAAGAAAAGTTTCTTTCGACGCATTTTCTTAGGATGTTTCTTAAGGAAATTATCTTAGGAAGCCCTTTGTGTATATGGTTCTTAAGAAATGTTTCTACCAATACATTTTCTAAAGAAGTTTCGTAAGGAACTTTTCTTCGGAAGCACTTTCTTAAGAAACTTCTTAAGAAATTTTCTTAAGGAAACTTTCTTTGGAAGCACTTCCATAAGAAGTTTCTTAAGGAAAGTTTCTTAGGAAGCACTTTTTAAAAAGTTTCTTATGGAAATATTATTTGGAAGAACTTTCTTAAGATTTTTTTAAGAAAAGTTTCTTCCGAGGCATTTTCTTATGATATTTCTTAAGGAAATTTTCTTAGGAAGCCCTTTCTTTATAAGTTTCTTAAGAAAAGATTCTTTCGATACATTTTCTAAAAAAGTTTCATAAGGAAATTTTCTTCGGAAGCACTTTCTTAAGAAATTTTCTTTTGTGGCACTTTCTTAAAAAGATTCTTAGGAAAAGTTTCTTATTACGCATTGTCTTAAGAACTTTCTTAAGGAAATTTTCTTCGGAAGGACTTCCTTAAGATGTTTCTTAAGGAAAGTTTCTTAGGAAGCACTTTTTAGAAGTTTCTTAGGAAATATTATTTGGAAGAACTTTCTTAAAAAAAATTAAGAAAAGTTTCTTCCGACGCATTTTCTTAAGGAAATTTTCCTAGGAAGCCCTCTCTTTATAAGTTTCTTAAGGAAATTTTCTTCGGAATTCATTTCCGAAGAAACTTCTTAAGAAATTTTCTTGTGAGGCACTTTCTTAAGAAGATTCTTAGGAAAAGTTTCTTATTACGCATTTTCTTAAGAACTTTCTAAAGGAAATTTTCTTCGAAGGCACTTCCTTAAGAAGTTTCTCAAGGAAAATGTCTTAGGAAGCACTTTTTAAGAAGTTTCTTATGGAAATATTATTTGGAAGAACTTTCTTAAGATTTTTTTTAAAGAAAAGTTTCTTCCGACGAATTTTATTATGATGTTTCTTAAGGAAATTTTCTTAGGAAGCCCTTTCTTTATAAATTTCTTAAGAAATGTTTTTCCAATACATTTTCTAAAGAAGTTTCTTAAGGAAATTTTCTTCAGAAGCACTTTCTTAAGAAACTTCTTAAGAAATTTTCTTGTGAGGCACTTTCTTAAGAAGATTCTAAGGAAAAGTTTCTTATTACTCATTTTCTTAAGAACTTTCTTAAGGAAATTTTCTTTGGAAGCACATCCTTAAGAAGTTTCTTAAGGAAAGTTTCTTAGGAAGCACTTTTTAAGAAGTTTCTTATGGAAATATTATTTGGAAGAACTTTCTTAAGAATTTTTTTAAGAAAAGTTTCTTCCGACGCATTTTCTTAGGATGTTTTTTAAGGAAATTTTCTTAGGAAGCCCTTTCTTTATAAGGTTCTTAAGAAAAGTTTCTACCGATACATTTTCTAAAGAACTTTCTTAAGGAAATTTTCTTTGGAAGCACTTCCTTAAGAAGTTTCTCAAGGAAAGTTTCTTAGGAAGCACTTTTTAAGACGTTTCTTATGGAAATATCATTTGGAAGAAATTTCTTAAGATTTTTTTTAAGAAAAGTTTCTTTCGACGTATTTTCTTATGATGTTTCTTAAGTAAATTTTCTTAGGAAGCCCTTTCTTTATAAATTTCTTAAGAAAAGTTTTTTCCAATACATTTTCTAAAGAAGTTTCTTAAGGAAATTTTCTTCGGAAGCACTTTCTTAAGAAACTTCTTATGAAATTTTCTTGTGAGGCACTTTTTTAAGAAGATTCTTAGGAAAAGTTTCTTATTACGCATTTTCTTAAGAACTTTCTTAAGGAAATTTTCTTTGGAAGCACTTCCTTAAGAAGTTTCTTAAGGAAAGTTTCTTAGGAAGCACTTTTTAAGAAGTTTCTTACGGAATTATCATTTGGAAGAACTTTCTAAAGAATTTTTTTAAGAAAAGTTTCTTCCGACACATTTTCTTAGGATGTTTCTTAAGGAAATTTTCTCAGGAAGCCTTTATTTATAAGGTTCTTAAGAAAAGTTTCTACCGATACATTTTCTAAAGAAGTTTCTTAAGGAAATTTTCTTCGGAAGTCATTTCTTAAGAAACTTCTTTAAGAAACTTCTGAAGAAATTTTCTTTTGAGGCACTTCCTTAAGAAGATTCTTAGGAAAAGTTTCTTATTATGCATTTTCCTAAGAACTTTCTTAAGGAAATTTTCTTCGGAAGCACTTCCTTAAGAAGTTTCTTAAGGAAAGTTTCTTAGGAAGCACTTTTTAAAATGTTTCTTATGGAAATATTATTTGGATGAACTTTCTTAAGAATTTTTTTAAGAAAATTTTCTTCCGACGCATTTTCTTATGATATTTCTTCAGGAAATTTTCTTAGGAAACCCTTTCTTTATAAGTTTCTGAATAAAAGTTTTTTCCAATACATTTTCTAAAGAAGTTTCCTAAGTAAATTTTCTTCGGAAGCACTTTCTTAAGAAACTTCTTAAGAAATTTTCTTGTGAGGCACTTTCTTAAGAAGATTCTTAAGAAAAGTTTCTTATTATGCGTTTTCTTAAGAACTTTCTTAAGGAAAATTTCTATGTAAGCACTTCCTTAAGAAGTTTCTTAAGGAAAGTTTCTTAGGAAGCACTTTTTAAGAAGTTTCTTATGGAAATATTATTTGGAATAACTTTATTAAGAATTTTTTTAAGAAAAGTTTCTTCCGACGCATTTTCTTAGTATGTTTCTTAAGGAAATTTTCTTAGGAAGCCCTTTCTTTGAAAGGTTCTTAAGAAAAGTTTTTTCCAAAACATTTTCTAAAGAAGTTTCTTAAGGAAGTTTTCTTCGGAAGCCCTTTTTTAATAAACTTCTTAAGAAATTTTCTTGTGTGGCACTTTCTTAAGAAGATTCTTAGGAAAAGTTTCTTATTACGCATTTTCTTAAGAACTTTCTTAAGAAAAATTTCTTTGGAAGCACTTCCTTAAGAAGTTTCTTAAGGAAAGTTTCTTAGGAAGCACTTTTTAAGAAGTTTCTTATGGAATTATCATTTGGAAGAACTTTCTTAATAATTTTTTTAAGAAAAATTTCTGCCGACGCGTTTTCTTAGGATGTTTCTTAAGGAAATTTTCTTAGGAAGCCTTTCTTTATAAGGTTCTTAAGAAAAGTTTCTACCGATACATTTTCTAAAGAAGTTTCTTAAGGAAATTTTCTTCGGAAGTCATTTCTCAAGAAACTTCTTAAGAAATTTTCTTGTGAGGCACTTTCTTTAGAAGATTCTTAGGAAAAGTTTCTTATTACGCATTTTCTTAAGAACTTTCTTAAGGAAATTTTCTTCGGAAGCACTTCCTTAAGAAGTTTCTTAAGGAAAGTTTCTTAGGAAGCACTTTTTAAAAAGTTTCTTATGGAAATATTATTTGGAAGAACTTCAATTAAGAAAAGTTTCTTCCGACGCATTTTCTTATGATATTTCTTAAGGAAATTTTCTTAGGAAGCCCTTTTTTTATAAGTTTCTTAAGAAAAGTTTCTTCCGATACATTTTCTAAAGAAGTTTCATAAGGAAATTTTCTCCGGAAGCACTTTCTTAAGAAACTTCTTAAGAAATTTTCTTGTGAGGAACTTTCTTAAGAAGATTCTTAGGAAAAGTTTCTTATTACGCATTTTCTTAAGAACTTTCTTAAGGAAAATTTCTATGGAAGCACTTCCTTAAGAAGTTTCTTAAGGAAAGTTTCTTAGGAAGCACTTTTTAAGAAGTTTCTTATGGAAATATTATTTGGCATAACTTTATTAAGAATTTTTTTAAGAAAAGTTTCTTCCGACGCATTTTCTTAGGATACTTCTTAAGGAAATTTTCTTAGGAAGCCCTTTCTTTATAAGGTTCTTAAGAAAAGTTTCTACCGATACATTTTCTAAACTAGGTTCTTAAGGAAATTTTCTAAAAAAGTCATTTCTTAAGAAACTTCTTAAGAAATTTCTTGTGAGGCACTTTCTCAAGAAGATTCTTAGGAAAAGTTTCTTATTACGCATTTTCTTAAGAACTTTCTTAAGGAAATTTTCTTCGGAAGCACTTCCTTAAGAAGTTTCCTAAGGAAAGTTTCTTAGGAAGCACTTTTTAAAAAGTTTCTTATGGAAATATTATTTGGAAGAACTTTCTTAAGATTTTTTTTAAGAAAAGTTTCTTTCGACGAATTTTCTTATGATGTTTCTTAAGGAAATTTTCGTAGGAAGCCCTCTCTTTATAAGTTTCTTAAGAAAAGTTTCTTCCGATACATTTTCTTAAGAAGTTTCTTAAGGAAATTTTCTTCGGAAGTCATTTCTTAAGAAATTTTTTGTGAGGCACTTTCTTAAGAAAATTCTTAGGAAAAGTTTGTTATTACGCATTTTATTAAGAACTTTCTTAAGGAAAGTTTCGTCGGAAGCACTTCCTTAAAAAGTTTCTTAAGGAAAGTTTCTTAGGAGGCACTTTTTAAGAAGTTTTTTATGAAAATATTATTTCGAATAACTTTCTTAAGAATTTTTTTAAGAAAAGTTTCTTCCGACGAATTTTCTTATGATATTTCTTAAGGAAATTTTCTTCGGAAGCCCTTTTTTTATAAGCTTATTAAGAAAAGTTTCTTCCGATACATTTTCTAAAGAAGTTTCTTAAGGAAATTTTCTTCGGAATTCATTTCTGTCGGTGTACTAAAGTAGGGGTACCTTAGTATCCCGACTTGTGCACGGGCAATAGCAGCGTCCCGTGGTCTGGCTCACCACGCGCCCGCCAAAGCCCGCTCCAGACCCCTTATAAGCCATTCAAGAACAAAGTATTCAAGTTAAGAGGCAAGACCCCGGCAAGAGGAGCTTGCCGGGAAGGTCGCACCAGGCTCAAGATTATCTTTCCAGCACAAGACCCTGGCAAGAGGTGCTTGCCAGGAAGGACAAAAGAACGGCACTTCAATAAGGTATATCGCGGCGCATCATGCGCCCCGACAGGACCCGGAGAGCGGCAAGCTTTCGGGCCCGGCAAGGTTGCGACCCCGGCAAGGTGCTTGCCGGGGGAACTTATGTTGTGTGCCTGCGCTCCAGCTCATCTGGCCACGCGTCGCCCTGGGGCCCTTCCAGGGGCACGTGGCGGATGGCTGTGCAGCCTGGGGTACACGGTGGCAAGCTGCGGTGACGAAGCTATCGCCGTGGCGAACGGAGACGCATGGACGGGCGCTTTTGGGGCGACGGCGACGGGCATTCGATGCCCTTGTCCCCCACCGTCAAAGTTAGGTGAAGACCACTGTTCATACACTGTTCAAACACTGTTACAACCACCACCAGTTTTACATTTTTACCCTCCTCTACCTTGACACCTGTCGGTGACCCCTTTGAACTATAAAAGGAGGCCCATGGACAACGTAGAGGGGGTTCGATCCCAGAAACTTGCTCACTCCCTTGCTCGGTGTAGCTGGTACTGTAGATCTTCAAGCTCCCGAGCCCAAGAACTAAATACAATCAAAGCAGGAGTAGGGTTTTACGCGTCATCGCGGCCCGAACCTGGGTAAACTGCCCGCGTGTGCTCCTCGATCTGCTCTCCGTGCTCCCTCCGCTCCCTTACCGCAACGTAGAAGGGGCTCCGGTCCCATAGGTGCTCGTGGGAGCACAGTTTCCCCCGACATCTTTGGCGTGCCAGGTAGGGGGCGTCGAGGTTGTGCGAACCTGTTCCGGCGCTCATGCGGGCGCACTCTTCATCAACCTCTCCAGCTTCGTCTACTTCATCGGCTACGTCAACATGCCTCCGAAGAAGAAGGCTTCGGAGGTCGGAGGCACGTCTACGTCAATCCCACCACCACCAGAACCGACGGTTGGAGGAGGAGACGCTGGCGGAAGGGTGGACGCCAGTGGGGAAACTCACGGCGCCACCAAGTCCAAGGACAAGACGGACGACAGGGCGAATTCCAAAGCCTCGGTGTCCGTGCACGCACCCCGTCCCTCTCAGGAGGTGCCGGGCCAGCAGCGACGCGGTACCCACGGTACCATCCGTCTGCTGGGACAAGCCCAAACCAGTGGGTCGCGGGACGCTCAAGGCCAGCGCGCTGGTACGAGCAAGGCGCGGTCGCCGGGGCGAGACCCTGCTCCTTCTAACCCCGTTAGGAGTCCGAGCATATCTCGCTCCTCGCACCGTTCGCCACCGTTTCCCTCCTCTCCAGCAGAAGCCCTGGCCAGGGCTCAGCTGCTCCTCGGTTTCCCTCCAGCGGCGGACAAGGCCGAAGACTGGAGGGCCACGATCCAGAGCCTCATCGCCTTCGCCAACAACGACACACCGCAGCAACCGGCAACATCACGCCCGCGGCAAGTCGATCAAGCGAAGGCCGATGGAGACAAGACCGCCGGGGGTGCAACTACCGTGCACTCACCGCCGTGGAAGCAGAAATCGCCGCCCCGCCGGATCAACGTCGATGACGACTCCACGGCATCGTCGGATCCACGGGCTCGCCGCGATCAGCGCCAAGTCCTCGACGACAGGCGACAAGAGGACGCTCGAACCCGCATCGAGCGTCGAAGAGAAGCCAGAAGACAATCTGATCGGTGCGCTGGGACCGCTGTCGACATGCACGCGCCCGTTGAACCAGGCGACTTGCCGTACGCGGCAGGCTGCCCTGCGTTCACCCGAGAGCTGCGGCAAGTCCAGTGGCCCAGCATGAAGAACTTCAAGCCCGACGTACCCGAGAAGTACGACGGCAAGACCCATCCCTCGGAGTTCCTCAGCATCTACACCATTGCGGTGCAGGCTGCCGGGGGACGCGACGAGAAGATCCTAGCCAACTATTTCCCGCTCGTGCTTAAGCCAAACGTCAGGTCTTGGCTTATGCACTTGCCGGAGAACTCCATCTCTTCGTGGGCGGATTTGTGCCACCAATTTGTTGGCGCCTTCACGGGCGGCCACAAGCCTCACGGCCAGGAGAGCGATCTCCACATCCTTGCTTAGAAGGAGGGGGAGTCCCTGCGCAAATACATCCAAAGGTTCAGCCGCGTTCAGCACAATATCCCCGATGTCCACCCTGCCGCGGTTATTAGCGCGTTCCATCAGAACGTGCGTAACCGCCGGATGAGGGAGGAGATGGCGATGACCAAGATCCGGGACGTCAGCGAGCTTTACGCTCTGGCTGACAAATGTGCACGCGTTGAAGAGGGGAGGAGACTCCCAGGAGAGGATACTGGCGCAGGAGGAAGTAACAGCGAGGATACCGCCCCGGCAAGGAAAGGCCGGCGGCGGAACAAGAAGAAGAGGAACAAGGAGGTACTGGTTGTCGAGCAGTCCGGCAAGGAGGCTCCCGCCAAGAAGACACAGGCTAGTGGCTCCGGCAAGGAGCCCGCTCCTGTAGCGGCAGCCGACAAGCAGGACGGCTCCGACAAGCAGTACTGCAAGATCCACCGCACCAAGGGCCACGATCTCCAAAACTGCAAGAGGGTAGAGTACCTCGTAGAACAGTAGAAGGCTGAATACGAGCGTCGCGACAAGGAGAAGGCCAAAGGAGGCGGAGGAGAGCCAAGCAAGAAGCGGCCGTTCAATGGCCGGGGAGGACGCCGCGGCAAGGCCAAGCAGCGGCAAGGAGAAAGACCTCCCCGAGGCCGCGACAAGGATGAAGACGAAGACGACGATGAGGATATTGATGAAGGAGACAACAGCGAGCAGGAGTTCCAGAAGGCCACAGAAGTTCTGTGCGTCGATGGAGGTGCCTCTCTGCACACTTCCCACCGCCAACTCAAGAAGTGGGTGCGGGAAGTGAATGCAGCTGAGCCACCCGTCGAGTCGCGCAGGCTGCTGAAATGGTCCGCCACGCCCATCATCTTCGACTTTGAGGACCACCCTGACCGCACAACTGCGGTCGGGTGTTTGCCGATGTTGGTTTCACCAACTATCCGCAACCTCAAGGTCACCAAGATGTTGGTTGACGGCGGGGCCGGCCTCAACTTGATCTCCTCCGCTGTGATCAAGAAACTACAGATCCCCGACAGCGAGCTCGAGGAAACCGGGACGTTCCAAGGAATCAACCCGGGAAGGAGCAAGCCGAAGGGGAAGATCACGCTGCCAGTGACCTTTGGTGGAGAGCTCAACTTCAGGATGGAGAGGATCACGTTCGACGTTGCCGATATCCCATTGCCATACAATGTGATACTTGGCCGTCCTGCGCTCGCCAAGTTCATGGCAGCTTCCCACTACGCGTACAACATGCTCAAGATGCCGGGGCCGATAAGCGTCATCTCTGTCCCCGGCGACAAGAAGGATGCGCTTATCTGCGCCGACAAGATCTACCGGGATGCAGCAGCCGCGGCAGACAGCAAAACACTTGCCGCTGAAGCTCCCGGGGGGAAGACCAAGACCAAGTCCGGCAAGAGCTCTGGGGCCCACTCCGGCAAACGCACCTCTTCGGAGTGCTGCACTGTCGTCGATGACGCACCATCGAGCTCCACCGGCAAGTGTAAGAAAGGAATAACAGCTCCACCGGCAACCAAGAAGGTGTCCGCCAAGGAGGACGGCACTGGTGGTACCTTCACCATCAGTGCTACGCTCGACCCCAAATAGGAAAGCGCGCTCGTTGCCTTCCTGCGGGCGAATGTCGATGTGTTTGCATGGCAACCATCTGACATCCCCGGCGTTCCCAGGAAGGTAATTGAGCACAAGCTTGCTGTTTGTCCTCATGCGCGGCCCGTCAAGCAGAAGGTCAGGAAACAAGCAGTGGAGCGCCAAGAGTTCATCGCCGAAGAAATCAAGAAGTTGGAAGCAGCAGGCCTGGTTAGAGGTGTACTACATCCCACGTGGTTGGCCAATCCAGTTGTTGAGCGCAAGGCTAATGGGAAGTGGAGACTTTGTATAGACTTCACTGATGTGAATAAAGCTTGTCCTAAGGATCCATTTCCCTTGCCACGCATTGACCAGATTGTTGACTCCACTGCCGGATGTGAGTTGCTTTCATTTCTTGATGCATACTCCGTATACCACCAGATATTCATGGCCAAGGAAGATGAAGAGAAGACCGTGTTCATTACTCCATGTGGCACATATTGCTTTATACGCATGCCCTTTGGATTGAAGAATGCAGGCTCAACATTTGCGAGGGTGGTACACACTGCTTTTGAGCCACAGATACACAGAAATGTATAAGCCTACATGGATGATATAATGGTCAAGAGCAAGTGCAAGGATACCCTGATTCAAGACTTAGAAGAAACCTTTGAGAATCTGCGCAAGATACAACTCAAGTTGAACCCCGAGAAGTGCGTCTTCGGAGTCCCCTCCGACAAGCTTCTCGGGTTCTTCGTGTCCCAGAGGGGGATTGAAGCCAATCCCGACAAGATTAAAGCCATCGAGCAGATTGAAGCCCCGAAGCGTGTCAAGGACGTAAGAAGACTTGCTGGTTGTGTGGCTGCCCTCAGCAGGTTCATTTCAAAGTCTGCAGAACGCGCCCTACCTTTCTTCAAAATCCTGAAAAAGGCAGGTCCTATGAAATGGACTCCGGAAGCGGAGGCTGCGCTGCAAGACTTGAAAGGATACCTATCCTCCACTCCAATACTTGTCGCACCTAAGCCACAAGAGAAGTTGCTGCTGTACTTAGCGGCAACCAATCAAGTGGTTAGTGCTGCGTTAGTAGCGGAGAGGGAGGCAGATGAGGAACCCACATCACCGGCAAGCGCATCCGGCGGCAAGCAGGGAGCTTCCCCGACAAGCTCTGGCCCCGACGAGGACAAGTCTGCGCAGGAACAAGCAGAAGTGCGAAAGAAGATGGTGCAGCGCCCAGTTTATTTTGTAAGTTCCCTCCTGCAGGGGGCTAGGTCAAGATACTCAGGGGTGCAAAAGCTGCTTTTCGGCCTCCTCATGGCCTCAAGAAAGCTGCGCCATTACTTCCAAGCACACGAAATAACAGTGGTCACTCGCTTTCCGTTGAAGAGGATATTACAGAATCCAGAGGCAACAGGCAGGATCGTCGAGTGGGCACTGGAGCTGTCAAGCTTTGGTCTCATGTTTGAGAGTACCTCAACTATCCAGAGCAGAGCTTTGGCAGAATTCATAGCAGAATGGACCCCAACACCAGATGGATAATGTACTTCGATGGTGCCTTCTCGCTGCAAGGCGTCGGCGCTGGCGTGTTACTCATAGCACCCACCGGAGAGCACCTCAAGTATGTTGTTCAAATGCACTTTCCCAAGGAACAAGCGACAAACAATACTGCAGAGTATGAAGGTTTGCTTGCCGGTCTTAGAATTGCGGCCGAACTTGGGATTAAGAAGTTGATTGTGCGGGGAGACTCACAGTTGGTGGTCCGACAAGTAAACAAGAGTTACCAGAGCCCTCTGATGGAAGCTTATGTCGATGAAGTGAGGAAGCTTGAAGAACACTTTGAAGGCCTACAGATGGAGCACGTCCCAATAGCTCAGAATGATATCGCAGATGGCCTCTCAAAGTGTGCTGCAATGAAGTTACCTGTGGAACCAGGGGTCTTCGTGCTCAAGCTAACCCAGCCATCCGTTACACCATCAGTTGGGCAAAGCAAGAAGCGGAAGTTGGTCTCCGGTGACTACTTGCCGGCGGATCTTCCAGAGACCGCTACCAAGGTCCCCAAGATCAGCAACCAAAATGTTGAGGAACAGTCTGCTCCTGCGGACCCAAGGGTTTGTACAGTTGAAGCAGGCGTTCCCGACAAGCTTTGCCCCGGCAGGCTTGCCGGGGAACACTCAGCTCCGGCAGAGCCACATGTTCTTGTCGTAGAAGCTGAGGTTCCAGCAGCAGCCCTGATGCCTTTAGTCCTTGTTGTCGAGCCTCAAGCTCCGGCATGGGCGCAGCAAATCGTCCGTTTTCTTCAAACTGGAGAACTTCCCGAAGAACCAGAAGAGATTGAGAGGATTACCAGGCAGTCAAGTATGTATCAGTTCGTCGGAAATGAACTGTACAGAAGAAGACTCAATGGTGTCAGATTGAAGTGCATTTCCTGGGAAGATGGACAGAAGCTGTTGGCAGAGATACACGGAGGCATATGTGGTCACCACATTGGCACAAGAGCACTTGCCGGGAAGGCATTCCGGCAAGGTTTCTTTTGGCCAGAAGCCCTCAAAGATGCAACTGCGCAAGTAACCAAGTGTGAAGCGTGCCAGTTCCATGCAAAGCAGACTCACCAGCCAGCTCAAGCTCTCCAGACAATCCCTTTGTCCTGGCCCTTCTCGATCTGGGGGCTCGATATCCTCGGCCCCTTTCCCCGCGCAGTCGGGGGATTTGAGTACTTGTACGTCGCAATCGACAAGTTTACAAAGTGGCCAGAAGTGGAACCAGTGAGAAAGGTGATAGCACAGTCAGCCGTGAGGTTCTTCAGATCAATTGTTTGCCGTTTCGGAATCCCTAACAGGATCATCACCGACAACGACACACAGTTCACAAGTCGCACCTTCATGCAGTACGTCCAAGACCTTGGCGCCAAGGTCTGCTTTGCTTCCGTTGCTCACCCAAGGAGCAATGGTCAAGCAGAGAGGGCCAATGCTGAAGTGCTGCGCGGGCTCAAGACAAGAACCTTCGACAGGCTGCACAAGTGCGGAAGAAACTGGATAGAGGAGTTGCCGGCGGCTCTTTGGTCAATCAGGACGACACCGAATCGAGCCACCGGACAGACACCCTTTGCTCTTGTCTATGGAGCAGAGGCAGTTCTCCCCACGGAACTCGTATACGGGTCTCCTCGAGTGCTCGCTTACGACGAGCTCGAGCAAGAGCAACTTCGGCAAGATGATGCATTGCTCCTCGAGGAGGACCGTCTCCAGGCTGCTGTACGAGCTGCTCGATACCAGCAAGCCTTGCGTCGCTATCATAGCCGCAAGGTCAAGGCCAGGAGTCTCGAGGAAGGCGACCTTGTTCTTCGGCGTGTTCAGTCCGCCAAGAATTCCAACAAGTTGACGCCGAAGTGGGAAGGCCCTTATCGGGTGAGACAAGTCACAAGGCCCGGCGCTGTCTGCCTTGAGACCGAAGAAGGCTTACTGGTGAGCAACTCCTGGAACATCGAGCATCTTCACAAGTTTCACCAGTGAGGCGCGGTTGCCGTGATCCGCTCCGGCAACCACCTTTTGTACAAGTCTTGCCGCTATTGCATGTAAACCCTTGTACAAAGCCGGGCGCAAACCCCGTGCATCAGTAAAACTTTTGTGCTTCGCACCATTTGTCATTTTCATGCCTTTCTTTCTTGCTTGCATGTATCCTCTGACATTTTGTGCAGCACACATCCCCGGTAAGCAGTAACAAGCCGCAAGGCTCCATATTTGTATTTCCTCCTCTTTTGCATTTCTCTCTGAAGCAGAAGAAGTGTTCCTCGCACACAAGTTTGCCGGGGGGGAAGGAGATAGAAGTATGGACCAAGTGCTATTCAAGAAAAGCTAAGCCTTGCCGGGCAGCAAACAACCCATAAAAGCTAAGTTACCAAAGTTTGAGCATTCAAATTTTTAATTTTTTTGTTATCTTCCTTGAACAACCACACTTTGTATGGAAAACCTGTGTGCGGAGGAACCTACCCGTGGCTAGCCACGCCCTTACTTTGTTTCGAGCACGCTCAACGGCTTAATTGAGCTGCGACAAGTGTCGCGCCCTTACTTCGTTTTCGAGTTCGCTCAGCAATCTAAGTGTGCTGCGACTAGCTGCGGCAAGGTTTCTTGCCGGCAAAGGCATTGCGAGCAGGCTGCTAAGAGTCCTGCACTCAGCGCTCGCGTTAAGGGTCCCTTTGCCGGCAAGTTCCCTGAAAGCGTAGGGCGGAAAGCATACAAAGTGAAGGGACTAAAGCAAGGGGGATAACACTGCATTGATTACCCGAAACAAAAGTATATATTACGGAGATAACTTGCCGCTGTTCTAAACAACTACTGCCTATGACTTGATTGACAGCGGTGAGGGAAGCAAGGTGCTTAGTCTCTTCGGTCTCCGGCGATCCTCTGGATCTTGCCCACCTTGGCGACGATGTGGGCGACTTGGGCCTTCAACGCTTCCTGGTCAGCTTCGGGCGGCAGGGTCCGGAGGACGTTGACAAGGTTGATCCCGGGGTTGCGGTAGACGATCTTCGACAACACCCGCTCCATAGTGCCCGTGCAAAGCCGGCGCGCCTCGTCGGCCAGCTGCACGGGGATCTTCTCTCGTAACCGCGCGAGAGCCGGTGCCACCCCCCTGAGGAACAAGCTCAGCTTGGCGCTGTGGGGGAGGTTCTCGTCGGGGGAGTACGCGAGGTGCTCCGCCCTTAGAGCCACCATCTCCATATCGATGTTGGCGGCGGAGCCGACGAGCTCCTCGGTCCATTGCTCCACCGTCCGCTGGAAGTGATTTTGCGAGACGGCGGCGCTCTCCAGCAAGGCCCTCTCGGTACGGAGATCGTCCTTCAGCTTCGTCTCGCGGTCCCGGGCGGCGTCGAGCGATCCGGTGAGGGTGGAAACCTTCATCTCCAAGTCGGCGATGGAGTCCCTGGCATCGGTGAGCTCTTTACCCTTCTCGGAGAGGCGGATTTGCAGCTCTGAGTTGGTGTGGGCATCCTTCTCCCGCGCCACGTTGAGAGCGGCGACCCTGTCTTCGCTCGCCTTCAAGTACAACTCCATCTGCGCCACCCTGGCCTCCAGATCCCTCTTGTCGGTCTCTGCGGCAGCAGCGGCGTCCCTTGCCTCCTGCAGAGCCCCGCCAATGGCCTGCTCACGAGCGGTAAGGTCGTCCTCGTGGCTGTCGAGGTCGACCTTCCGCTGGTTGAGCTCTCCCTCCCGCCGAGACAGCTCCTCGGCGGCCAGACGCTGCTGCTCCTCCACCTCGGCCTTCTCGAGGAGAAATGCTTGGTGTGCTCCGGCAAGCTCTTCGCGCTCCTCCGCCAAGTTTCGGAGGGCCGCCTGGTTGGCGGCACGGAGCTCCGCAGCATGCTTCTCCAAATCAACGCCGACCTTGGCAGCCAGAGCCTCTCGGGACTCCAGCTTGGCTTGCCTAGCCCGGTACAGACCCAGGAGTGGACGCAGATGTTGCTCCTCTTCGGGCTCGTAGCTGCTGCCGGGCGCGTCGACCACCTTCAACCCGGCGGAGGCGAGAACTTCTCCGTCGAAGGTCTCCCCCTCCCCTGGTGCCCTTGACGAGGACGCCCACGGGACTTGGATGAAGACCCCGTTGGCGGCCTCCTGATAGATGCCCGCCCCAAGTGCGGAGGCGGAGGGGTCGGCAGCCGATGCAGCGTCCGGCGCTCCCGCGGCCTCCGGGCCAGCGGTATGGTCGCCGGTCCCTTCCCCAGCCGCGGCGTCAGTGGTTGGGGCAGTCTCCTCGGCGGCTGGCTCGTCGGCGCCGGCCATTCCTTCCGCGGCGGTGCCGTCGCCAGTCTCGCCGCGCACCTCCTCCTCGGCGATGGTTTCCGTCTCCATCGGCTCCGGAGCGGGCGGGTCTGACAACAGAAGAAAAAGAAAAGAAAGATTTGTCAAGCAAATATCCAAAAAGAAGAATCCGAGAAGAAGAAAGTACAAGGGTTTACCTGCGCGGGCCTCTTCGATGACGGGGTCCCTCGCCGGGGAGTTATCCCTTGGCGGCGTAGAAGCAGCCCCCGCCGGCGGAGGGCAGCCGGTGCCCTTCCTTGGTGGAGAGTCCACCCTTGGCGGGGTGCTCGCCCTTGGCGGCGTACTCGCCCTTGGCGGGGTACCCATCCTTGGCGGAGCACCGTCCCTCGCCGGGGAGCTCATCCTTGGCGGGGAAGGTGGAACAAGCGGCTCGTCGGGGGCGACCTCTTGGTGCTCCTGCGGCTGCAGCTGCACTTCTGCATAAGACAACAAGACATCAATAAGGATTAAAAACCCAAGCGCGCCCATCAAGCAGAAAAATGAATACCGGATTTACGCCGGGGGCTACGCTAGGGGCGGCTCTCCGGAGCAGCAGGCTGGTTCGGCAAGTCTGTCGCTGGCGCGCCACCTGTCGCTGCGACGGGCTCGTCGTCCTCGAGATCGACCACGGGAATCTTGGCCCTCTTCGCCATCCTCTGGGTCAAGGTCCTGGAAGCCAAAACAAGATCAGAATCAAGCAAGAGAAATCAAGACAAAATCAAAGGGAATAAAGATTGCAAGTACTTACTCTTCCTCCTCTTCATCGGAGCTGAGGGCGGAGAAGTCAAACCCCGCCTCGCACGCTCCAGCACGAGGAGCTGGAGGAGAAGGCTCCCTCGGGCGCTTGGCGGGCTCCGGGGCTACGGGCTGTGAAGACCCAGCACCGGTCGTCGCTGAGGACCGAGGAGCAGAAGGAACCCCAGAGCCACTCCGGGAAGATCCCCCTCCGCTTGTCGCTCGGGCACGGGACGCCTCCTTGACGACCTTGCTCGTCGTGGTGGCGCGCGTCGCCCGGCGCTTCGGTTGCTGTCGGGGCGCCTGTGGCCTCGTCGTCTCAGCTGCCTTGCGGAGGCGCTTCTTCTACTGTGCCGGAGGACTTGGTGGCGGTGGAGAGTTCTCCGAGGATGAGGAGGCGTCGTCGTCAAGATTCAGAGACCCGCTAGAGTCTTCATCGGAATCACCGGACTCGGCCTCCTCCTCCTCCTCGGCAGGCCCGCTGGACTCGGTACCCTGCGCGGCAGCCTCGCCCATCCCGGCAGGCTCCCCGGTAGGCTCCCCGGCAAACTCCTCGGGCGTGATCTTCAGCAGCTTGAGGATTTCCTCCTCCTCGGCCTGGCTCACCGCGTCCGCCGCCTCCGCTTCATCCACAGTGTACCCAAACTCACCTGCCGCCGCAGCCGCGGCGGCCTCCTCCATCCTGGAGGCAATGTACGCCACATCTCGCGCGGTGGTCTCCCGGGTGAGCCCCTTCCTCTCTTCGGTGTTGCGTGGTTTTTCAACCAGGTTGTCGAAGAAGGCCTGCACGGTCTCCTCTGGAGGCATCAGCCAAGTGGGGATGACCCCGTGAGAGTCGCATTCAGGCATTGCCGCGCGGATGGCACTAAGGGCCGTGTTATTGCACAAAGGGACTACTCCGGTCGACGGTTTGAACCACTCCGGGTGCTTGGGGTCGTGTTTGAACAGCTCCCGGACCATCCCCTTCAGTTCCAAGATGGTGAAGTTATAGTTCAGCCCGGGGCGCAGCCTCATGCGGTCTGCCGCGTTGCCGAACTCCCAAGCGGGTCTCTTCCTTTCCTGCAGAGGGGCAATGCGGCGGCGGAGGAAGTCAGCTCCAACTTCACCCACAGTCAGATTGGCAGCCCGGAGACAAAGAATCCTGGTAAGGGCGATCTGCAGCTTGTCGTCCTCCGGAGCCAAGTCACTCCAATCCTTGCCGCGCACTATTGCAGTCTGGCGCGGCAAGGTAAACTACTCAGGCTCATCTTCCAGAATCCAACACCAGTCAGCCCTCCACTCCTCCCACTTGCCGCGGAGCTCCGCAATCAAGTACGCCTCCTTCTTGTTCAGCCTAAAGATCCAGGAGATGCCGCCGGAGAGTGGGGATCCAGATTCTACTCTAGGCGTGAAGAAGTGGCAGAAAAGAGCTACATTTGGGTGGACCCCGACGTAGTTTTCGCACAGATGTGCGAAAACGGCCAAGGTGAGAACGACATTTGGGGTGAAATCTAAGAGGCGGAAGCCATACGTGTTCATCACATCACAGAAGAACTCCGAGTACGGAGGGCAGAGACCACAATAGAAGAATGCAGCAAAGAAGTGATAACCTCCCGGGAACATGTCGACGGCCACGGCGGGGAGGACTTGGGTGCGGGGATGATCCTTCGTCTCCCTCGCCCAGAACAAGTAATACTTGTCCCGCAGCTCCCTCGGGCCGAGCCTCGGCGGGAAGACCACCATCTTTCTCCGCATAGCCGCCAGCTTCGCCGCCTGCTCGGACTTCTCCTTCTTCGCCTTGTCGCTCTTCACCTTGTCGCTTTTCGGAGCCATGGCGGGGGCGGCAAGGGGGAGGGGGAGGTCGACGGCGCCGCGGATGCTGGGGACGACGGAGGAAGGGTGGAGCTCGGCTCTCTGTCAACCTGAGGGGAGGCAGAGGGCGGCGGGGGTTTCTGAGGACTCAAGGCGCAATGAAGGCAATGGGGGAAACTGCCCCTGCTTCCTCTGCTTTTAAGGGGGGAGTGGGGGACGTTCCGCATTTCCCCATTAAAGAAACAGGCCACGATCTCTCCCACGACGCCGCAATCGACGCGTGCCGTTAGGGAGAGATGCGGCTAATCTGGAGTGGGAAACGGCGTGCCGTGGGCCGCCTGTGCCCGTGCACTGTTCCGGGCCTGGCCCAACAGCGGTCGGCACCGTGTGTGGCCCAGGCCCGGGGGCTCCTGTCGGTGTACTAAAGTAGGGGTACCTTAGTATCCCGACTTGTGCACGGACAGTAGCAGCGTCCTGTGGTCTGGCTCACCACGCGCCCGCCAAAGCCCGCTCCAGACCCCTTATAAGCCATTCAAGAACAAAGTATTCAAGTTAAGAGGCAAGACCCCGGCAAGAGGAGCTTGCCGGGAAGGCCGCACCAGGCTCAAGATTATCTTTCCAGCACAAGACCCTGGCAAGAGGTGCTTGCCAGGAAGGCCAAAAGAACGGCACTTCAAGAAGGTATATCGCAGCGCATCATGCGCCCCGACAGGACCCGGAGAGCGGCAAGCTTCCGGGCCCGGCAAGGTTGCGACCCCGGCAAGGTGCTTGCCGGGGGAACTTATGTTGTGTTCCTGCGCTCCAGCTCATCTAGCCACGCGTCGCCCTGGGGCCCTTCCAGGGGCACGTGGCGGATGGCTGTGCAGCCTGGGGTACACGGTGGCAAGCTGCGGTGACGAAGCTATCGCCGTGGCGAACGGAGACGCATGGACGGGTGCTTTTGGGGCGACGGCGACGGGCATTCAATGCCCTTGTCCCCCACCATCAAAGTTAGGTGAAGACCACTGTTCATACACTGTTCAAACACTGTTACAACCACCACCAGTTTTACATTTTTACCCTCCTCTACATTGACACCTGTCGGTGACCCCTTTGAACAATAAAAGGAGGCCCATGCACAACGTAGAGGGGGTTCGATCCCAGAAACTCGCTCACTCCCTTGCTCGGTGTAGCTGGTACTGTAAATCTTCAAGCTCCCGAGCCCAAGAACTAAATACAATCAAAGCAGGAGTAGGGTTTTACGCGTCATCGCAGCTCGAACCAGGGTAAACTGCCCGCGTGTGCACCTCGATCTGCTCTCCGTGCTCCCTCCGTTCCCTTACCGCAACGTAGAAGGGGCTCCGGTCCCATAGGTGCTCGTGGGAGGACAGTTTCCCCCGACAATTTTTTAAGGAAGTTCTTAAGAAATTTTCTTGTGAGGCACTTTCTTAAGAAGATTCTTAGGAAAAGTTTCTTATTACGCATTTTCTTAAGAAGTTCCTTAAGGAAATTTTCTTCGGAAACACTTCCTTAAGAGGTTTCTTAAGGAAAGTTTCTTAGGAAGCACTTTTTAAGAAGTTTCTTATGGAAATTTTATTTGGAAGAACTTTCTTAAGATTTTTATTAAGAAATGTTTCTTCCGACGGATTTTCTTATGATGTTTCTTAAGGAAATTATCTTAGGAAGCCCTTTCTTTATAAATTTCTTAAGAAAAGTTTGATCTGATACATTTTCTAAAGAAGTTTCTTACGGAAATTTTCTTCGGAAGCACTTTCTTAAGAAACTTATTAAGAAATTTTCTTGTGAGGCACTTTCTTAAGAAGATTCTTAGGAAAAGTTTCTTATTACTCATTTTCTTAAGAACTTTCTTAAGGAAACTTTCTTTGGAAGCACTTCCTTAAGAAGTTTCTTTAGGAAAGTTTCTTAGGAAGCACTTTTTAAGAAGTTTCTTATGGAAATATTATTTGGAAGAACTTTCTTAAGAAATTTTTTAAGAAAAGTTTCTTTCGACGCATTTTCTTAGGATGTTTCTTAAGGAAACTATGTTAGGAAGCCCTTTATGTATAAGGTTCTTAAGAAAAGTTTCTACCGATACATTTTCTAAAGAAGTTTCGTAAGGAACTTTTCTTCGGAAGTCATTTTTTAAAAAACTTCTTAAGAAATTTTCTTGTGAGGCACTTTCTCAAGAAGATTCTTAGGAAAAGTTTCTTAGGAAGCACTTTTTAAGAAGGTTCTTATGGAAATATTATTTGGAAGAACTTTCTTAAGATTTTTTTAAGAAAAGTTTCTTCCGACGCATTTTCTTATAATGTTTCTAAAGGAAATTTTCTTAGGAAGCCCTTTCTCTATAAGTTTCTTAAGAAAAGTTTTTTCCAATACATTTTCTAAAGAAGTTTCTTAAGGAAATTTACTTCGGAAGCACTTTCATAAGAAAGTTCTTAAGAAACATTTTCTTAAGAACTTTCTTAAGGAAATTTTCTCTGGAAGCACTTCCTTAAGAAGTTTCTTAAGGAAAGTTTCTTCGGAAGCACTTTTTAGGAAGTTTCTTATGGAAATATTATTTGGAAGAACTTTCTTAAGAATTTTTTTAAGAAAAGTTTCTTCTGACGCATTTTCTTAGGATGTTTCTTAAGGAAATTTTCTTAGGAAGCCCTTTCTTTATAAGGTTCTTAAGAAAAGTTTCTAACGATACATTTTCTAAAGAAGTTTCTTAAAGAAGTTTTCTTCGAAAGTCATTTCTTAAGAAACTTCTTAAGAAATTTCATGTGAGGCACTTTCTTAAGAATATTCTTAAGAAAATTTTCTTATTACACATTTTCTTAAGGAAATTTTTGTCGGAAGCACTTCCTTAAGAAGTTTCTTAAGGAAAGTTTCTTAGGAAACACTTTTTAAGAAGTTTCTTATGGAAATATTATTTGGAAGAACTTTCTTAAGATTTTTTAAGAAAAGTTTCTTCCGACGCATTTTCTTATGATGTTTCTTAAGGAAAGTTTCTTAGGAAGCACTTTTTAAGAAGTTTCTTATGGAAATATTATTTGGAAGAACTTTCTTAAGATTTTTTTTAAGAAAAGTTTCTTCCGACGCATTTTCTTAGGATGTTTCTTAAGGAAATTTTCTTAGGAAGCCCTTTCTTTATAAGGTTCTTAAGAAAAGTTTCTACCGATACATTTTCTAAAGAAGTCTCTTAAGGAAGTTTTCTTCAAAAGTCATTTCTTAAGAATATTCTTAAGAAAATTTTCTTATTACGCATTTTCTTAAGAACAGTAGCGACCCGACCCAAATGGATCGAAGTCTCTGTGCTTAAGTGTCATCCCTGGATCGGTATGCTGACACACACAGTACTCGATGAATTATAACAGAGTTCAATCACACACTTTATTACATCGAGGTCATCAAAAGAGTATTTATTACAATAATATGGCCAAAGGCCATCTAAATAAAAATAACTGCAGAAGCATCGAAGGTAAATGAGTCCATCCAACTCCACGGCAAACTGAGTGCAGAACAACGACCTATCGCACCTTTAATCCTCGTCGGAAAACTCTGCAACATGAGACGTTGCAGCCGTGTAGGTCAGCACATGGAATATGCTGGCAATGTCACACCATAGAAATAAAATGAAAAGACTATCTCTATATGCAAATTTAGCTGGTGGAGGCTCTAAGTTAAATTTTTGCATAAAGCCAATTTTTCCCTACAACAAAGGAATAGATTTTTTATTTACTACAAAATTAAAATACCATTATTGAGAAGGTTCCTCCAACTCAATCCCAAAATTCCCAAGTTATTAGTAACACAATAATTTCATTAAGAAGAGTGTTGAGATCAACCAATAATTCACTTCTAGATACTCAAGTTTTCCGTAACCGGGGACACGGCTAATCATGATTAGTTTTTACACTCTGCAGAGGTTTGCGCACTTTTCCCCACAAGACTCGACCACCTCCATGATCGGAAGATCGAGACATAGTCTTTCTAAAGTATTTCCTCCAAACCCTGGGTAGACCGGTACACCTACTTTCCCCTACATCAGCTAGTCTACCACGGAAAGAGGTCACACAACTTACTCAACTATGCCAGAGCCCATAATTGCTTGTGGCTGCACACGGAAGTTTCTAGGCATGAAATATCTTATGATCCCTTTGAGCCTGGGTGGCGGACCTAGGGTAATCTCACGGGTACTCCGGGATTCCCCTTGGGCAAGCACTGATTTCTCCAGGTGCCCCAAACAATCCACCCAGATGTGTATTAAAGTTGCCACCTTATGTTGTCCCAAAATTATTATCTCTCGCAACTTGCATGTATCACACATACCAATCCCCGTCTACGAGCATGGCTAAGCAATATATGACATAACGAATATTCTCGGGGTGATCAAAGGTCATAGGTTCCTACCAAATGAACTACATAGCATAACCACATGTTCCCAATCCTACTCATGCAATCTTTGAGGGTGAAACTAATGCATAGTAAAAACTGGGTATTTAAACTTATGATCAACGTGTGAACTTGCCTTGCTGACGTTCGTTGAACTCTAAAGAGTCGTAGTAGCAAGCTTCGCACTCCGGATGATCTAGCGTAAGCAAGCAATAACATACATAAGCATACAAGCAAAGATCCAAAAAGAAAACAAATAAAAGACTTCGAAAACTTCAAAAACACCAAAATGAAGTTTCTATACAGAATATAATTTTCACAGCAACAAAAATAAATGGTTTTGGTTTTAACAGAAGGTACATGTCACAAGCTTCGATTTGCAAAAAGAATCATCCAAAACGGAGTTACGAAACTCAAGTTATGGCCTAACGAAGTTTGAATTCTGATCTGCTTGAATTCAAATTTTTAAAATTTTCAAAAATATATTTCGTTAGGTTCTCTGGATAGAGGATATTTCTATGAACCTGTAGGAAAAAGAATCAACTAAATCGGATCTATAGACTAAAAGATATTCTAGAAACAAAATTTGGTATAGAATCTGAGATTAGAAAAATTACTGAAAAAAAACAAAAATTCGGCCAGAGACAAGTGGCGCTCTCTGATTGGATGGGGTCTTTGCTGCGGCTAAAAGAGAAAAATAAACCGGAGGCCGGTTCAATCTAAACCGAAGAAAACCAATCTAGCTGAATGAAACAGTTTTTTTTAACTGAACGAACGAACATCTATTCGTGTACGTACAGAGAAGTACGTGGGTTGGGGAGGCTCGAGCGTGATGGTGGCGGCGTCTCCGGCGACCGTAAGGGGCGGTGGTGATGTCAGGAGGTTGCAGCGACATGTGGCTTGTCCGGTGGTGGAGTCGGAGATGGTCGGCGACGACGAACGGCGATGGAACAAAGTGACGAAGCTCGGTGCTCCGGGTGCTCTGGTGAAGACAAGGAGGTTGGTGCAGTGGCTATAGATGGAGAGGGATCACAAAATCTTGTCAAAACGATGATAGGGATCAAGAGAAGTCGGAACCCAAAAGGATAGGGCTCGGGATGGCTCACCGGCGTCGGAAACTGACGATGAACTGGAGCTTCTGCTGCGAGATTGGAACGTCGAGTACGTGTTGTAGGGGTGGACTTGGCGAGGGATTTTCGTCTGAATCGGTCGAGGAGGGTCGTGGCTATTTATAAGACATCTTCCTTGGAAGTGAAACGGATTGGAGAATTGATTTCCATGAATTGGAAACGAAGGGATTCGGAAGCAATTGTACGCGCACATTTCTGTTGGCTGTTCGTGCGAAGAAGAAAAGGAGGGGTGGGGTCCAAGCGTCAGGGGAGGGAGAGAGCGCGTTACGTGAGGAAAGCGAGCGAACGAGGGAGTCTGGAGGTAAGCGCTCGCCCCCCCCCCCTTTTTTGGCGCTGGCCTGGCTCGTTGGGTGCGCTGGCGGCTGGCTCGCTGGCATGTGGCCACGCTCGGGTGGGCAGGTTGAGCGATCGGCCTGGTTGGGCCAGTTGCCCTGGCCTGGTGGGCTCTATTATATATATTTTTGAATTAGACAGCGAGATAAAAAAAATAAAGATAGAAAATAAAAATATTTTAATATAGGACATATATATATCAAAAAAAAAATCCTACAAGATGAACTATTTTTCAGAGGCTAAATAAAAACTTTATAAAAAACATTTTCTTTCTAAAAATCCAAATGAAACTCAAATTTGAATTCAAAACTTTCGGCATTGTTTTCTTCTGACTTTTTGGAGTGTCATGTTCGCTCCTCTCATACTTTTGAACAAGTATCTCGTCAGGGATTTTTGAAATAAATTTCAATTGCCAAGTAGAATTCAAAGTCAGATAAAATTCAAATGCCTCTGAAATTTCCAAATGACACTCAAATAAAAAAAATGCATAGATGCTTAGCTAATAATTGTAAAACATTCCAAATTGAAAATTTGGGATGTTACAAGAACTTTCTTAAGGAAATTTTCTTCGGAAGCACTTCCTTTAGAAATTTTCTTAAGGAAAGTTTCTTAGGAATCACTTTTTGAGTAGTTTCTTAGGAAATATTATTTGGAAGAACTTTCTTAAAAAAAATTAAGAAAAGTTTCTCCGACGCATTTTCTTATGATGTTTCTTAAGGAAATTTTCTTAGGAAGCCCTTTCTCTATAAGTTTCTTAAGAAAAGTTTTTTCCAATACATTTTCTAAAGAAGTTTCTTAAGGAAATTTACTTCGGAAGCACTTTCTTAAGAAACTTCTTAAGAAATTTTCTTGTGTGGCACTTTCTTAAGACGATTCTTATGAAAAGTTTCTTATTACGCATTTTCTTAAGAACTTTCTTAAGGAAATTTTCTTCGGAAGCACTTCCTTAAGAAGTTTCTTAAGGAAAGTTTCTTAGTAAGCACTTTTTGAGAAGTTTCTTAGTAAATATTATTTGGAAGAACTTTCTTAAGATTTTTTTAAGAAAAGTTCCTTCCTGTAGGGGAAACTAATCGCCCACGAACACCTATGGGACCGGAGCCCCTTTTCGGTACGGCAAGGGAGCGGAGGGAGCACAAAGAGCGGATCGAGGTGCACACGCGAGCAGTTTACCCAGGTTCGGGCCGCACGGATGCGTAAAACCCTACTCCTGCCTTGGTTTGCTATTGAGTTCTTGGCTCGGGAACAAGAAGATCTACAGTACTGGTTGCTAGCTACACCGAGCGTGAGAGTGATCTGGAATCCGAACCTCCCCTACATTGCGCATGGGCCTCCTTTTATAGGTCAAAGGGGTCACCGACAGGTGGCAACGTAGGTGAGGGTAAAAACTTAAAAATGGTGGTAGTTGGAACAGTGTATGTACAGTGGTCTATACCTAACCCTGACAGTGGGGGACAAGGGCATTGAATGCCCGTCGCCGTCGCCCCCAAACAGTGCAAAAAGTATCCGTCAGGGCGTCTCCGTTCGCCACGAGGGTGGCCTCGTCATCGCGGCTCGCCATGGTGTACCCCAGGCTACACAGTCCTCCGCCACATGCACCTGGAAGGGCCCCAGGGCAACGCGTGGCCAGATGAGCTGGAGCGCGGGCACGTAGTGGGAGCTTGCCGCGGCAAGCGCCTTGCCGCGGTGGCTACCTTGCCGCGCCCGGAAGCTTGTCGCTCTCCAGGCCTTGCCGGGGCGCGCGATGCGCCACGGCAAGTCTTCTGAAATGCCATGTTTGGCCTTCCTGACAAGCTCCTCTTGCCAGGGTCCTGTGCCAAAGGGGTGGTCTTGAGCCTGGTACGGCCTTCCCGGCAAGCTCCTCTTGCCGGGGCCTTGTTTCTTTAACTTGAATACTTTGTTCTTGATTGGCTCTAAGGGATCCAGAGCGGGCCTTGGCGGGCGCGCGACGAGCCCGGCCACGGGACGCTGCTACTGCCCGTGCACAAGTCGGGATACTAAGGTACCCCTACTTTAGTACACCGACAGGAGCCCCCGGGCCTGGGCCACACACGGTGCCGAGCGCTGTTGGGCCAGGCCCAAAACAGTGCACGGGCACACGCGGCCCACGGCGCGCCGTATCCCACTCCGTATCCGCCGCGTCCCTCCCTAACGGCACGCGTCGATTGCGGCGTCTTGGGAGAGATCGTGGCCTGTTTCTTTAATGGGAGAAATGCGGAACGCCCCCCTTCCCCCCTTAAAAGTAGAGGAAACAGAGGCAGTTTCCCCCATCCGCTTCATTGCTTCTTCAACCTCCAGAAACCCTCGCCGCTCTCCTCCTCCCCGAAGGTCGAAAGAGTGCAGCGTTCCGCCCCTCTTCCGCCGCCGCCAGCCTCCCCAGCGCCGCCGGCCTCCCTCGCCGTCCCCGCCATAGCCCCGAAGGGCGACAAGGCGAAAACCACGAAGACCGACCGGGCGGTGAAGCTAGCAGCAATGCAAAAGAAAATGGTGGTCTTCCCGCCGAGGCTTGGCGCGAGGGAGCTGAAGGACAAGTTCTACCTCTTCTGGTCGAGGGAGACGAAAGCTCACCCGCGCACCAGGGTCCTCCCTGCCGAAGCCTTCATACTCTGAATTCTTCTGCGATGTTATGAACACGTATGGATTCCACCTCCTTGATTTCACCCCAAACGCCGTCTTGACCATGGCCGTCTTCGCACATCTGTGCGAAAACTTTGTCGGAGTCGCCCCCAACGTAGCCCTTTTCCGCCATTTTTTCACACCTCGAGTAGAGTCTGGGTCTCCTTTGTCCGGTGGGATTTCCTGGATCTTTAGGCTCAATAAGAAAGAGGCGTACTTGATTGGAGAGCTCCGCGGCAAGTGGGAGGAGTGGGATACGGCGCGCCGTGGGCCTCAGCAATTTACTTCCCCGCGCCGAGCTGCAATAGTGCGCGGCAAGGATTGGAGTGATCTGGCCTCGGAGGACGAGAAGCTGAAGATAGCCCTCACTAGGATCCTCCGCCTCCGGCAAGCCAATCTCACTGTAGGTGAGGTCGGGGCAGATTTCCTTCGCCGCCGCATTGCTCCCTTGTAGGAGAGGAAGCGGTCTGCTTGGGATTTTGGCAACACGGCAGACTGCATGAGGCTGCGCCCCGGCCTCAACTATAACTTCACTGTCCTGGAGCTCAAGGGGATGCTCCGGGAGCTATTCAAGCATGACCCCAAACACCCGGAGTGGTTTGCCGCGCCGCGGGGGGTAGTTCCACTGTGTAACAATTCGTCACTTAGTGCCATCCGCGCGGCGATGCCGCTGTGCGACTCCCATGGGGTTGACCCCACTTGGCTGGCGCCTTCCGACGAAACCGCACAAACCTTCTTCGACAACTTGGTGGAGCGGCCGATCAACCCCGATGAGAAGAAAGGTCTCACCCGCGACACCACCGACCGGGACGTGGCATATATTGCCAGCAGAATGGAGGAGGCAGCCGCAGCCGAGGCTGCGGGTGAGTTTGGGTACTCCTTGGATGAGGCGGACGCAGCGGACGCGGAGAGTCGGGCCGAGGAGGATGAGATCCTCAAGCTGATAAAGCCTGCCGGGCAGCCCGCCGAGACGAGCGAGGCTGCCGGGCAAGGCACAGAGTCGAGCGAACCCGCTGAGCAAGGCACCGAATCGGGCGACTCTTCAGAAGACTCAGGCGGGTCTCTGGGCCTTGACGACTCCTCTTCATCCTCGGGGAGTTCTCCGCGACCACCAAGTCCTCCGCCTCAACCGAAGAAGCGTCTCCGCAAGGTTGCGGACACGGCGAAGCAGCCGGCGGGCCAGCAGCCGCAGCGTCGCTCGACGCGCGCCACCACGACGAGCAAGGCCGTCAAGGGGGCGCCTCGTGCCTCCGCAGCGGCTGGGGGAGGATCTTCCCGCATGGGCTCCACCGCTCCTCGAGCCTCGGTGATGACCGGAGCGGGGTCTTCGCAGACCATCGACCCCGCTCCCGGCAAGCGGCCGAGGGCGCCTACTTCTCCAGCTACTCACGCCGGTCCGCGCGAGGCAGACTTCGACTTCTCCGTTCTCAGTTACGACGAGGAGGAGGAAGAGTAAGTACTTGCAATTCTTGTTTCCTTCGTTTGTTGCTCTTTGTTTTGAATCTTCTTTGTCTGACTCAGTTTGATGTCTGTCTTCCAGGACCCTGGCCCAAAGGGTGGCGAAGAGGGCCAAGATCCTGGTGGTGGACCTCGAGGACGAGCCCGCCGCAGCAGCGGGGGACGCGCCAGCGACGAACTTGCCGGACCAGCCGGCTGTCCCGCAGAGCAGCCCCTAGCGCAGCCCCCAACGTAAGTCTTATGTTTACTTCTTCGCTTGTCGGGCGCGCGTGGGCTTCTCATTCTTGTTAGTCGTCTTGTTTGCTTGTTGATTTGTGCAGAAACAGAGCCGCAGCCTCAGGAGCGTCCCGAGACTGCTCCCGATGAGCCGGTCATCTCAACCTCCCCGCCAAGGAGGAGCTCCCCGGCGAGGGAGAACACTCCGCCAAGGGCGAGTCCCCCGCCAAGGGCGAGCACCCCGCCAAGGGGAGGCGCTAGCGGCCCTCCGCCGGCAGGGGCCACTACCACGCCGCCACGGGAGGACCCCCCGGCGAGGGACCCCGTAGAGGAAGAGGCCCGCGCAGGTAACCCTTATACTTTTCTTCTCTCGAATTCTTCTTTTTGGATATTTGCTTGACCATTCTTCTTTCTTTTTCTTCTGTCAGATCCGCCCGCCCCGGAGCCGATGGAGACAGAGGCCATCGCCGAGGAGGACGCGCGCGGCAATGCTGGCGACGCCGCCACCGTTGAAGGGACGGCCGGCGCCGACGAGCCAGCCGCCGATGAGACCGCCGCGGCCGCGGACGCGGCAGCTGAGGAGGGGACCGGCGACCGCACTGACGGCCCTGAGGCCGCAGGAGCGCCGGACGCTGCACCGGCCGCCGACCCCTCCGCCGCCGCGACTGGGCCGGGTGTTTATCTGGAGGCCGCCAACGGGGTCTTCATCCAAGTCCCGTGGGCGTCCTCATCAAGGGTGCCCGTGGAGGGAGAGAGCTTCGATGGAGAAGTCCTTGCCTCCGCCGGGCTGCTAGGTGGCTTCTCACCCCTCGTTGGTTACCCCAAGTGGAAGGTTTGAGATGCAGTGTAGCAGAAGTTTTCCCTTGGTAATACCAAGGATCGATTCCCCAGAGACTCCCAGTTTCAACAAGAAGGTGTCAACTGCTAACGGCGCCGGATATTAGCAATCAACGTGGACCTGCACACAGATACAAATAACTTTGCTCCCAACGAGTACAGAGAGGTTGTCAATCCTTCCGGCCTTGTAGTTTACAAAGGATCAAACGCAAGTGATAATAGTGATAGGTATAATTGCAATAGTAAGTAAATAGCGGACGTGATCAATGATGGTAATATGGACCGGAGTCTCATGATGTTCACTAGTGATGTCTTTCTCCCAAAAGACGATAAAACAGCTATGTGAGGTAAACGAATTACAGCTGGGCAATTGACAGGACCATGTGCGCAAACCAATGCTGACTACATTGCAAGAAAGGTTGAGGTTCAAAGCATGGGCGGTACGCCAAAGTAAGTAGACCGAAATCCATCAATATCTACTACTAATCATCCACCTTGAGATATCTATCCAGAACATCTCGCTGGTATTAAGTTGCGAGCCCCACCCATAGTGTAAACTCAAAGCAACAAACAACTGCATTAAAAGAACTTTGCGTAAAGTAAACAACCCTTGCACCCGCGGGCACAAGCACCGTTGTTTTCCCCCTTGTGGCAACAGCACATCCCCTAGACTCATGTTTCTGTCACTCAAACTAGTCATCGAGGGGCATGAACCCACAATCGAGCATAACGTTCCCTCTTGGAGTCACTACCTACTACTTGGCCAAAGCAATAAATAACAACGGAGAACATGCAAGAATTACTTACGAACATAAACATAAAAGAGGTGAATCAAATATATTACTCAAACACAATCTGAACATAATCTCATAATCCATTGGATCCCAGCAAACTCATCATAGCAATAGCATAAGGATTACATATGTGCCTCGATCATGTAGGGCAGCTCACGAGGACTAATTAGTGAAGCACAAGAACGGGAGGATAACATCACATAGCTACTGGTCATGGACCCATGGTCCAAGGGAGACTACTCACAACTCATCCGGGAGGCTTCCATGGCGGTGGAGAAGCTCCCGGTGGTGATCCTCCCCTCCGGCAGGGTGCCGGGAAGAGTTCTCCTGGTGCTCCCGATCTTGGAAGCGGCGGCAGCGGCGGAACAGAGATGGGATCGCGAAAAGGGTTCCTGTTTCAAGGGTTTCGGGAGACGCTTTAAATATATGCCAAAGGGGGGCATCGGAGGAGCCTCGGGGGGCCCAGGCGCCCCCCCGGCGCGACCCAGGGGGGCGCACCGCCAGGGCACCTGGAGCCCTGGTGGCCCCCCCCCCCCGGCTGTCCTTCGGGCGCACGGAAGTTTCTGGAACGCTGATTTTTTATATAATTTTTCTGAATTTTTCTGGCAGTTCTCGTAACGTGAAAACCTGAAATACAAAAACAGCCGAAAACAGAAACTGGCACTGGGGTGCACTGAGTTAATAGGTTAGTCCAAATATGATCAAAAGTGTATGGAAGTGTATAAATATCATAGCAATATCACCCAAAAGAGGCATGGAGCAAGCAGAAATTATAGATACGTTTTGGACGTATCACGGGCTGAGGCTTGTCGACGCACCCGGCAGCAGCAGCGAGCCCGAGGAGGAGCAGCTTCTGCGCCGGCTTCTGGCCCTGTACCGTGCCAGGCAGGCCAAGCTGGAGTCCCGGGAGGCTCTGGCTGCCAAGGCTGGCGTCGATTTGGAGAAGCACGCCGAGGAGCTCCGCGCCGCCAATCAAGTGGCCCTCCGGGCCTTGGCGGAGGAGCGGGAGGAGCTCGCCGAGGCGCATCAGGCGTTCATCCTCGAAAAGGCCGAGGCGGAGGAGCAGCAACGGCTCGCCGCCGAAGATCTGTCTCGGTGGGAAGGAGAACTGAGGCAGCGGAAGGTCGACCTTGATAGCCACGAGGATGACCTTATCGCGCGCGAGCAGTCCCTTGGCGGGGCCCTGCAGGAAGCGAGGGACGCTGCTGCCGCTGCAGAGACCGCCAAGAGAGACTTGGCGGCGAGGGTGGCACAGTTGGAGGCGAACTTGAAGACGAGCGAGGAGAGGGTTGCCGCGCTCACGTTTGAGAGGGAGAAAGACGCCCACAGCCACTCGGAGCTGCAAGTCCGTCTCTCCGACAAGGGCAAGGAGCTCGCCCTCGCCAAGGATTCCATCGCAGACTTGGAGTTGAAGCTGTCCACCCTCACCGCTTCTCTCGACAGCGCTAGAAACCGGGAGACAAAGCTGAAGGAGGACCTCCGGGCTAAGAGGGAACTGCTGGAGAGCGCCGCCCAAACGCAAAACCACTTCAGGCAGACGGTGGAGCAGTGGACCGAGGAGCTAGTCGCCGCCGCTGCTGACATCGACAAGGAGATGGCGGCGCTAGGGACGGAGCACCTCGGGTACTCCCCCGACGCGCACCTCCCTCACAGCGCCAAGCTGAGCCTATTCTTCAGGGGAGTAGCACCGGCCCTCGAGCAGCTGCGGGAAAGGCTCCCCACGCAGCTGGCGAACGAGGCGCGTAGGCTTTGCACGGGGGTTGTGGAGAGAGTGCTAACGAAGATAGTCTACCGCAACCCCGGGATCAATCTTGAGAACGTCCTCCGGACCTTGCCGCCCGACGCCGACCAGGATGCATTGAAGGCCCTTGTCGCTCCCATCGTGGCCTAAGTGGGAAAGATCAGGAGAATTGATGGTGACCGTGCAGACTAGGCTTGCTTCTTTCTGCTTCCCTTGTCGCTGCCAATTAAGTCATGGATAGTAGCTTATTAGAACAGCGACAAGTCATCTTGTAACATAACTTTATTTTGGGTAGTCAATGCAGTGTTATTTCTCTTGTTCGACCTCTTTTACTTTGTATGCTTTTACCCTACGCTTCTAGGGAACTTGCCGGCAAAGGAACCCTTGCCGCGAGCGCTGAGTGCGGAACTTCAGCAGCCTGCCGGCAATGCCTCTACCGGCAAGAAACCTTGCCGCAGCTAGTCGCAGCACACTTAGGTTGTTGAGCAAACTCGAAAACGAAGTAAGGGCGCGACACTTGTCGCAGCTCACTTAAGCAGTTGAGCGTGCTCGAAAACAAAGTAAGGGCGCGGCTAGCCACGGGTAGGTTCCTCCGCGCAAAGGTTTTCCATACAAAGTGTGGTCGTTCAAGGAGGATAACTTTTTAAAATTTAAAAATTTGAATGCTCAAACTTTGGTAACTTAGCTTTTGTGTATGGTCTGCTTCCCGGCAAGGTGAGGCTTTCTTGAACGGCACTTGGTCCATACTACTGTCTCCTTCCCCCCGGCAAACTTGCGCGCGAGGAATCCTTCTTCTGCTTAAGAGAAAAGAGAAAAGGAGGAAACATAGATATGGAGCCTTGCGGCTCGTTATTGCTTACCGGGGGTGTGTGCTGCACGAGGTGTCATATAATACATGCAAGTAAAAAAGGAAAATGCATGAAACGACAAGTTGTGCAAGGCACAAAGGCTTTACTGATGCACGGGGTCTGTGCCCGGCTTTGTACAAAGGTTTACATGCAGCAGCGGCAAGACTTGTACAAAAGGTGGTTGCCGGAGCGGATCACGGCAACCGCGCCTTATGGGTGAAATTTGCGAAGGTGCTCAATGTTCCAGGAGTTGCTCACCGGTAAGCCCTCTTCGGTCTCAAGGCGGACAGCGCCGGGCCTTGTGACTTGTCTCACCCAATAAGCGCTTCCCACTTCGGCATCAACTTGTTGGAGTTCTTGGCGGACTGAACGCGCCGAAGAACAAGGTCGCCTTCCTCGAGACATCTGGCCTTAACTTTGCGGCTATGGTAGCGGCGCAAAGCTTGCTGGTATCGAGCAGCTCGTACAGCAGCCTGAAGACGGTCCTCCTCGAGGAGCAGTGCATCATCTTGCCGCAGCTGCTGTTGCTCGAGCTCGTCGTAAGCGAGCACTCGAGGAGACCCGTATACGAGTTCCGTGGGGAGAACTGCCTCTGCTCCATAGACAAGAGCAAAGGGTGTTTGCCCGGTGGCTCGATTTGGTGTCGTTCTGATTGACCAAAGAGCCGCCGGCAACTCCTCAATCCAGTTTCTTCCGCATTTGTGCAGCCTGTCGAAACTTCTTGTCTTGAGCCCGCGCAGCACTTCAGCGTTTGCCCTCTCCGCTTGACCGTTGCTCCTCGGGTGAGCAACAGATGCGAAGCAGACCTTGGCGCCAAGGTCTTGGACATATTGCATGAAGGTGCGACTTGTGAACTGTGTGTCGTTGTCGGTGATGATCCTGTTAGGGATTCCGAAACGGCAAACAATTGACCTGAAGAACTTGACTGCTGACTGTGCGGTCACCTTTCTCACTGGTTCCACTTCCGGCCATTTCGTGAACTTGTCGATGGCGACGTACAAGTACTCGAAGCCCCCGACTGCGCGAGGAAAGGGGCCGAGGATGTCGAGCCCCCAGACCGAAAATGGCCAGGACAAAGGGATCGTCTGGAGAGCTTGAGTTGGCTGATGTATTTGCTTGGCATGGAACTGGCACGCTTCACACTTGGTTACTTGTGCAGTTGCATCTTGGAGGGCTTCTGGCCAAAAGAAACCTTGCCGGAACGCCTTCCCGGCAAGTGCTCTTGCGCCAATGTGGTGGCCACATATGCCTCCATGTATCTCTGCCAACAGCTTCTGTCCATCTTCCCGGGGAATGCACTTCAACCTGACACCATTGAGTCTTCTTCTATACAGTTCATTGCCGACGAACTGGTACATACTTGACTGCCTGGTTATTCTCTCTGCCTCTTCTGGCTCTTCAGGAAGTTCTCCAGTTTGAAGAAAACGGGCAATTTGCTGTGCCCATGCTGGAGCCTGACGCTCAACAACAAGGACTAAAGGCATCATTGCTGCTGTGGGAACGTCAGCTTCCACGGCGAGAACCTGCGGCTCGGCCGGAGCTAGACGTTCCCCGGCAAGCTTGTCGGGACAAGACTTGTTGGGGATGCCTGCATCAACTGCACGGACCCTTGGGTCCGCAGGAGCAGACTGTTCCTCAGCAACTCGGGCGTTGATCTTGGGGACCTTGGCGGCGGCTTCAGGAAGATCCGCCGGCAAGTAGTCGCCGGAGATCAACTTTCTCTTCTTGCTTTGCCCAACTGATGGTGTAACGGATGGTTGAGTTAGCTTGAGCACGAAGATCCCTGGTTCCACAGGTAGCTTTAGTGCAGCACACTTTGATAGGCCGTCTGCGACGTCATTCTAAGCTCTTGGAACGTGCTCCATCTGTAGGCCTTCAAAGTGTTCTTCAAGCTTTCTTACTTCGTCGACGTAAGCTTCCATCAATGGGCTCTGGTAGCTCTTGTTCACTTGTCGGACAACCAACTACGAATCTCCCCGCACAATCAGCTTCTTGATCCCAAGTTTTGCTGCAATTCTGAGGCCGGCAAGCAAACCTTCATACTCTGCAGTATTGTTTGTTGCTTGCTCCTTGGGAAAGTGCATCTGGACGACGTACTTGAGGTGCTCGCCGGTGGGTGCGACAAGCAGCACACCAGCACCGGCGCCTTGCAGCGAGAAGGCACCATCGAAGTACATTACCCATTCTTTGCTTGCTTCTTTGGCGGGGATGCTTGTCTCTAGAACTTCTTCGTCTGGCGTTGGTGTCCATTCTATTATGAACTCTGCCAATGCTCTGCTTTGTATAGTTGAAGTACTTTCAAACTTAAGACCAAAGCTTGACAGCTCCAGTGCCCACTCGACAATCCTGCCCGTTGCTTCTGGATTTTGCAATATCCTCTTCAGCGGAAAGCGAGTGACCACTGTTATCTCATGTGCCTGGAAGTAGTGGCGCAACTTTCTCGAGGCCATGAGGAGGCCGAAAAGCAGCTTCTGCACCCCAGAGTATCTTGACCTAGCCCCCTGCAGGAGGGAACTGACAAAATAGACTGGCCGCTGCACCATCTTCTTCCGCACTTCTTCTTGTATCTGCGCATACTCATCCTTGTCGGGGCCGGAGCTTGTCGGGGAAGCCCCCTGCTTGTCGCTGGATGTGCTTGTCGGGGCCGTGGATTCCTCATCTGCCTCCCTTTCCGCTACCAACGCAGCACTAACCACTTGATTGGTTGCTGCTATGTACAACAGCAACTTCTCTTGTGGCCTAGGTGCGACAAGTATTGGAGTGGAGGACAGGTATCCTTTCAAGTCCTGCAGCGCTGCCTCCGCTTCCGGAGTCCATCTCATTGGACCCGCCTTTTTCAAGATTTTGAAAAACGGCAGGGCGTGTTCTGCGGACTTAGAAATGAACCTGCTGAGGGCAGCCACACAGCCGGCAAGCCTTCGTACATCCTTGACGCGCTTCGGAGCTTCGATCTGCTCTATGGCTTTGATCTTGTCGGGATTGGCTTCAATCCCCCTCTGGGACACAAAGAACCCGAGAAGCTTGCCGGAAGGGACTCTGAACACACACTTCTCGGGGTTAAGCTTGAGTTGTATCTTGCGCAGATTCGCAAAAGTTTCATCCAGGTCTTGAATCAGGGTATCCTTGTCCTTGCTCTTGACCACTATATCATCCATGTAAGCTTCTACATTCCTGTTTATCTGTGGCTCAAAAGCAGTGTGGACCACTCTTGCAAATGTTGAACCCGCATTCTTCAATCCAAAGGGCATGCATATGAAGCAGTAAGTGCCACATGGAGTAATGAATGCGGTCTTCTCTTCATCCTCTTCAGCCATGAATATCTGGTGGTATCCGGAGTATGCATCAAGAAATGAAAGCAACTCACATCCAGCTATGGAGTCAACAATCTGGTCAATGCGCGGCAAGGGAAATGGATCCTTGGGACAAGCTTTATTCACATAAGTGAAGTCTATACAAAGCCTCCACTTCCCATTAGCTTTGCGCACGACAACAGGGTTGGCCAGCCACGTGGGATGAAGTACACCTCTAACAAGGCCTGCCGCTTCCAACCTCTTGATTTCTTCAGCGATAAACTCTTGGCGCTCCACCGCTTGCTTCCTAACCTTCTGCTTGACGGGCCGTGCGTGAGGACAAACGGCAAGCTTGTGCTCAATCACTTTCCTGGGAACACCGGGGATGTCAGACGGTTGCCATGCAAACACGTCGACATTCGCCCGCAGGAAAGCAACGAGCGCGCTTTCCTATTTAGGATCGAGTGTGGCACTGATGGTGAAAGTACCACCAGTGCCGTCCTCCTTGGCAGACACCTTCTTGGTTGCAGGTGGAGCTACCATTCCCCTCTTGCACTTGCCGGTGGAGCTCGATGGTGCGTCCTCGACGGTAGCGCAGCAGTCCGAAGAGGTGCGTTTGCCGGAGTGGGCCCCAGAGCTCTTGCCAGACTTGGTCTTGTTCTTCCCCCAGGGAGCTTCATCGGCAAGTGTTTTGCTATCTGCCGCAGCTGCTGCGTCCCGGTAGATCTTGTCGGCGCAGATAAGCGTGTCCTTCTTGTCGCCGGGGACAGAGATGACGCCTATCGGGCTCGGCATCTTGAGCATTTTGTAGGCGTAATGAGAGGCTGCCATGAACTTGGCGAGCGCCGGACGGCCAAGTATCCCATTGTATGGCAATGGGATATCGGCAACGTCGAAGGTGATCCTCTCAGTCCTGAAATTCAGCTCTCCGCCAAAGGTTACTGGCAGTGTAATCTTCCACTTCGGCTTGCTCCTTCCTGGGTTGATCCCTTGGAATGTCCCGGTTTCTTCGAGCTCGCTGTCGGGGATCTGTAGCTTCCGGATCACGGCGGAGGAGATCAGATTCAGGCCGGCCCCGCCGTCAACCAGTATCTTGGTGACCTTAAGGTTGCAGATGGTTGGCGAAACCAACATCGGCAAGCACCCAACCGCCGTTGTGCGGTCATGGTGATCCTCAATGTCGAAGATGATGGGCGTGCTAGACCATTTCAGAAGCTTGCGCGACTCGATGGGCGGCTCTGCCGCATTAACTTCCCGCACCCATTGTTTGAGTTGGCGGTGGGAAGTATGCAGAGAGGCACCTCCATCGACGCACAGAACTTATGTGGCCTTCTGGAACTCCTGCTCGCTGTTGTCTCCATCATCCATGTCCTCGTCGTCGTCTTCGTATTCGTCCTTGTCGCAGCCGCGGGGAGGTCTATCTCCTTGCCGCTGCTTAGCCTTGCCGCGGCGTCCTCCCCGGCCATTGAATGGCCGCTTCTTGCCGGACTCTCCTCCGCCTCCTTGGGCCTCCTCCTTGTCACGTCGCTCGTACTCAGCCTTCTGCTGTTCGACGAGGTACTCGACCCTCTTGTAGTTCTGGAGATCGTGGCCCTTGGTGCGGTGGATCTTGCAGTACTGCTTGTCGGAGCCGTCCGGCTTGTCGGCGGCGGCTATAGGGGCAGCATCCTTGCCGGAGCCACCAGCCTGAGCTTTCTTGGCGCCAGCCTCCTTGCCGGACTGCTCCACGGCCAGTACTTCCTTGTTCTTCTTCTTCCTATTGTTCCGCCGCCGGTTTTTCCTTGCCGGGGCGGCATCCTCACTGTCCGTTCCTCCTGCTCCAACATCCTCTCCGGGGAGCCTCCTCCCCTCTTCAGCGCGTGCGCACTTGTCGGCCAGGGCATAAAGCTCACTAAAGTCTCGTATCTTGCACATCGCCATCTCCTCCCTCATCCGGCGGTTACGCACGTTCTGGTAGAACGCGCTAATAACCGCGGCAGGGTGGACGTCCGGGATGTTGTGCTGGACGCGGCTGAATCTTTGGATGTACTTTCGCAGGGATTCTCCTTCCTTCTGGGCAAGAATGTGGAGATCACTTTCCTGGCCATGGGGCTTGTGGCCGCCCGTGAAGGCGCCGACAAACTGGTGGCACAGGTCGGCCCAAGAAGAGATGGAGTTTTCCGGCAAGTGCATGAGCCAAGATCTGACTTTTGGCTTAAGCACGAGCGGGAAGTAGTTTGCCAGTATCTTCTCGTCTCGTCCCCCGGCAGCCTGCACCGCAATGGTGTAGATGCTAAGGAACTCCGAGGGATGGGTCTTGCCGTTGTACTTCTCGGGTACGTCGGGCTTAAAGTTCTTCATGCTGGGCCACTGGACTTGCGGCAGCTCACGGGCGAACGCAGGGCAACCTGCCGCGTACGGCAAGTCGCCTGGTTCTTCGGGCGCGTGCATGTCGACAGCGGTCCCATCGCGCTGGTCGGACTGTCGTCGCGCTTCTCTTCGACGCTCGATGCGGGTTCGAGCGTCTTCTTGTCGTCTGTCGTCGAGGACTTGGCGTTGATCGCGGCGAGCACGTGGATCCGACGACGCCGTGGAGTCGTCGGCGATGTTGATCCGACGAGTCGGCGATTTCGGCCTTCAGGCGGGGAGTGCACGGTTGTCGCACCCCCGGCGGTCTTGTCCCCGGCGGTCTTGTCTCCATCAGCCCGCGCCTGGCTGACTTGCTGCGGCCGCGACGTCGCCGGCTGCTGCGGCGTGTCGTTGTTGGCGAAGGTGATGAGGCTTTGGATGGTGGCCCTCCAGTCTTCGGCCTTGCCTGGCGCCGGAGGGAAGTCGAGGAGTAGCTGAGCTCTTGCTAGAGCTTCTGCCGGAGTGGAGGGGAGCGGTGGCGAGCGGTGCGAGGAGCGAGATATGCTCGGACTTCTAACAGCGTTAGAAGGAGCAGGGTCTCGTCCCGGCGACCGCGCCTTGCTCGTGCCAGCGCGTTGGCCTTGAGTGTCCCGCGACCCGCCAACTTGTCCTTGGCTCAGCAGGCGGATGGTACCCCGCGTACCACGCCGCTGCCGTTCCGGCACCTCCTGAGAGGGGCGCGGTGCGTGCACGGACGCCGAGGTCTTGGAGTGCGCTCGATCGTCCGTCTTGTCCTTGGACTTGGCGCCGCCGTGAGTTTCCTCGCCGGCGTCCGTCCTTCCGCCAGCGTCTACCCCACCAACCGTTGGTTCTGGTGGTGGCGGGACCGACGCGGACGGGCCTCCTACCTCCGAAGCTTTCTTCTTCGGCGGCATGTCGATGAAGTTAATGAAGTTGATGAAGTTGCTGAAGGTTGTGCCCGCGTGAACGCCGGATCAGGTTCGTGCAACCTCGACGCCCCCTACCTGGCGCGCCAAAGATGTCGGGGAAACTGATCGCCCACGAACACCTATGGGACCGGAGCCCCTTTTCGGTACGGCAAGGGAGCGGAGGGAGCACAAAGAGCGGATCGAGGTGCACACGCGAGCAGTTTACCCAGGTTCGGGCCGCACGGATGCGTAAAACCCTACTCCTGCCTTGGTTTGCTATTGAGTTCTTGGCTCGGGAGCAAGAAGATCTACAGTACTGGTTGCTAGCTACACCGAGCGTGAGGGTGATCTGGAATCCGAACCTCCCCTACGTTGCGCATGGGCCTCCTTTTAAAGGTCAAAGGGGTCACCGACAGGTGGCAACGTAGGTGAGGGTAAAACGTAAAAATGGTGGTAGTTGGAACAGTGTATGTACAGTGGTCTATACCTAAACCTGACGGTGGGGGACAAGGGCATTGAATGCCCGTTGCCGTCGCCCCCAAACAGTGCAAAAAGTATCCGTCAGGGCGTCTCCGTTCGCCACGAGGGTGGCCTCGTCATCGCGGCTCGCCACGGTGTACCCCAGGCTGCACAGTCCTCCGCCACGTGCACCTGGAAGGGCCCCAGGGCGACGCGTGGCCGGATGAGCTGGAGCGCGGGCACGTAGTGGGAGCTTGCCGCGGCAAGCGCCTTGCCGCGGTGGCTACCTTGCCGCGCCCGGAAGCTTGTCGCTCTCCGGGCCTTGCCGGGGCGCGCGATGCGCCACGGCAAGTCTTCTGAAATGCCATATTTGGCCTTCCTGACAAGCTCCTCTTGCCAGGGTCTTGTGCCAAAGGGGTGGTCTTGAGACTGGTACGGCCTTCCCGGCAAGCTCCTCTTGCCGGGGCCTTGTTTCTTTAACTTGAATACTTTGTTCTTGAATGGCTCTAAGGGATCCAGAGCGGGCCTTGGCGGGCGCGCGGGGAGCCCGGCCACGGGACGCTGCTACTGCCCGTGCACAAGTCGGGATACTAAGGTACCCCTACTTTAGTACACCGACACTTCCGATGCATTTTCTTATGATGTTTCTTAAGGAAATTTTCTTAGGAAGCCCTCTCTTTATAAGTTTCTTAAGAAAAGTTTCTTCCGATGCATTTTCTAAAGAAGTTTCTTAAGGAAATTTTCATAGGAATTCATTTCTTAAGAAACTTTTTAAGAAATTTTCTTGTGAGGCACTTTCTTAAGAAGATTCTTAGGAAAAGTTTCTTATTACGCATTTTCTTAAGAACTTTCCACAGGAAATTTTCTTCGGAAGCACTTCCTTAAGAAGTTTCTCAAGGAAAGTTTCTTAGGAAGCACTTTTTAAGAAGTTTCTTATGGAAATATTATTTGGAAGAACTTTCTTAAGATTTTTTTAAGAAAAGTTTCTTTCGACGCATTTTCTTATGATGTTTCTTAAGGAAATTTTCATAGGAAGCCCTTTCTTTATAAATTTTTTAAGAAATTTTTTTCCATTACATTTTCTAAAGAAGTTTCTTAAGGAAATTTTCATCGGAAGCACTTTCTTAAGAAACTTCTAAATTTTTTTTCTCGTGAGGCACTTTCTTAAGAAGATTCTTAGGAAAAGTTTCTTATTACACATTTTCTGAAGAACTTTCTTAAGGAAATTTTCTTTGGAAGCACATCCTTAGGAAGTTTCTTAAGGAAAGTTTCTTAGGAAGCACTTTTTAAGAAGTTTCTTATGGAATTATCATTTGGAAGAACTTTCTTAAGAATTTTTTTAAGAAAAGTTTCTTCCTATGCATTTTTCTTAGGATGTTTCCTAAGGAAATTTTATTAGGAAGCCTTTCTTTATAAGGTTCTTAAGAAAAGTGTCTACCGATACATTTTCTAAAGAAGTTTCGTAAGGAAATTTTCTTCGGAAGTCATTTCTTAAGAAACTTCTTAAGAAATTTTCTTGTGAGGCACTTTCTTAAGAAGATTCTTAGGAAAAGTTTCTTATTACGCATTTTCTTAAGAACTTTCTTAAGGAAATTTTCTTCGGAAGCACTTCCTTAAGAAGTTTCTTAAGGAAAGTTTCTTAGGAAGCACTTTTTAAGAAGTTTCTTATGGAAATATTATTTGGAAGAACTTTATTAAGATTTTTTTAAGAAAAGTTTCTACCGACGCATTTTCTTATGATGTTTCTTAAGGAAATTTTCTTAGGAAGCCCTTTCTTTATAAGTTTCTTAAGAAAAGTTTTTTCCAATACATTTTCTAAAGAAGTTTCTTAAGGAAATTTTCTTCGGAAGCACTTTCTTAAGAAACTTCTGAAGAAATTTTCTTGTGAGGCACTTTCTTAAGAAGATTCTAAGGAAAAGTTTCTTATTACACATTTTCTAAAGAACTTTCTTAAGGAAATTTTCTTCGGAAACACTTCCTTAAGAAGTTTCTTAAGGAAAGTTTCTTAGGATGCACTTTTTAAGAAGTTTCTTATGGAAATATTATTTGGAAGAACTTCCTTAAGATTTTTTTTAAGAAAAAATCTGTCGGTGTACTAAAGAAGGGGTACCTTAGTATCCCGACTTGTGCACGGGCAGTAGCAGCGTCCCATGGTCTGGCTCACCACGCGCCCGCCAAAGCCCACTCTAGACCCCTTTGAGCCATTCAAGAACAAAGTATTCAAGTTAAGAAACAAGACCCCGGCAAGAGGAGCTTGCCGGGAAGGCCGCACCAGGCTCAAGGTTATCATTCCAGCACAAAACCCTAGCAGGAGGAGCTTGCCAGGAAGGCCAAAGAGCGGCACCTCAAGAAGGTATATCGTGGCGCATCATGCGCCCCGACAGGACCCGGAGAGCGACAAGCTTCCGGGCCCGGCAAGATTGCGCCCCCGGCAAGGTGCTTGCCGGGGGAAGCCTACGATGTGTGCCTGCGCTCCAGCTCATCTGGCCACGCGTCGCCCTGGGGCCTTTCCAGGGGCACGTGGCAGATGGCCGTGCAGCCTGGGGTACACGGTGGCGAGCCGCGGTGACAAGGCTATCGCCGTGGCGAACGGAGATGCATCGACGGACGCTTTTTGGGGCGACGGCGACGGGCATTCAATGCCCTTGTCCCCCACCGTCAGAGTTAGGTGAAGACCACTCTTCATACACTGTTCATGCACTGTTACAACCACCACCAGTTTTATATTTTTACCCTCCTCTACGTTGACACCTGTCGGTGACCCCTTTGAGCTATAAAAGGAGGCCCATGCACAACGTAGAGGGGGTTGGATCCCAGAAACATGACCACTCCCTCGCTCGGTGCAGCTAGCACTGTAGATCTTCAAGCTCCCGAGCTCACGAACTTAATACAACCAAGGCAGGAGTAGGGTTTTACGCGTCCGCGCGGCCCGAACCTGGGTAAACTGCCCGCGTGTGCCCCTCGATCCGCTCTTTGTGCTCCCTCCGCACCCTTGCCGTACCGTAGAAGGGGCTCCGGTCCCATAGGTGTTCGTGGGCGACCAGTTTCCCCGACATCTTTGGCGCGCCAGGTAGGGGTTGCGTCGAGGTTGTGCGAACCTGATCTAGCGCTCACGCGGGCGCATCCTTCAGCAACCTTTCCAGCTTCATCAACCTCATCGACTACATCAACATGCCGCTGAAGAAGAAGGCTTCGGAGGTCGGAGGCACGTCTGCGTCGATCCCACCACCACCAGAACCAACGGTTGGTGGGGTAGACACTGGCGGAAGGGTGGACTCCGGCGAGGACACTCACGGCGCCGCCAAGTCCAAGGACAAGACGGACGACCGGGCAAACTCCAAAGCCTCGGCGTCCGTGCACGCACCCCGTCCCTCTCAGGAGGCGCCGGGCCAGCAGCGACGTGGTACCCACGGTACCATCCGCCTGCTGGGACAAGGCCAAACTGGCGGGTCGCGGGACGCTCAAGGCCAGCGTGTTGGCACAAGCAAGGCGCGATCGCCGGGGCGAGAACCTGCTCCTTCTAACGCTGTTAGAAGTCCGAGCATATCTCGCTCCTCGCACCGCTCGCCACCGCTCCCTTCCGCTCCGGCTGAAGTTCTCGCCAGAGCTCAACTGCTCCTCGACTTCCCTCCAGCGGCAGACAAGGCCGAAGACTGGAGGGCTACAATCCAGAGCCTCATCGCCTTCGCCAACAACGACACGCCGCAGCAGCCGGCAACATCACGGCCGCGGCAAGTCGACCAAGCGAAGGCCGATGGAGACAAGACCGCCGGGGGTGCAACTACCGTGCACTCCCCGCCGCGGAAGCAGAAATCGCCGACCCGCCGGATCAACGTCGACGATGACTCCACAGCGTCGTCGGATCCACGGGCTCGCCGCGATCAGCGCCAAGTCCTCGACGACAGGCGACAAGAGGACACTCGAACTCGTATCGAGCGTCGAAGAGAAGCCCGAAGACTGTCCGACCAGCGCGCTGGGACTGCTGTCGACATGCACTCGCCCGGTGAACCAGGCGACTTGCCGTACGCGGCAGGTTGCCCTGCGTTCACCCGAGAGCTGCGGCAAGTTCAGTGGCCCAGCATGAAGAACTTTAAGCCCGACGTACCCGAGAAGTACGACGGCAAGACACACCCCTCGGAGTTCCTCAGCATCTACACCATTGCGGTGCAGGCTGCCGGGGGACGCGACGAGAAGATCTTAGCAAACTACTTCCCGCTCGTGCTTAAGCCAAACGTCAGGTCTTGGCTTATGCACTTGCCGGAGAACTCCATCTCCTCTTGGGCAGATCTGTGCCACCAGTTTGTCGGCGCCTTCACGGGCGGCCACAAACCACACGGCCAGGAGAGCGATCTACACATTCTTGCCCAGAAGGAGGGAGAGTCCCTGCGCAAATATATCCAGAGGTTCAGCCGCGTTCAGCACAATATCCCCGATGTCCACCCTGCCGCGGTTATCAGCGCGTTCCACCAGAACATGCGTAACCGCCGGATGAGGGAGGAGATGGCAATGACCAAGATCCAGGACGTCAGCGAGCTTTACGCTCTGGCTGATAAGTGTGCGCGTGCCGAAGAAGGGAGGAGACTCCCCGGAGAGGATACTGCGGCAGGAGGAACGGATAGCGAGGATGCCGCCCCGGCAAGGAAAAACCGACGGCGGAACAACAAGAAGAAGAAGAACAAGGAGGTACTAGTTGTCGAGCAGTCCGGCAAGGAGGCTGCCACCAAGAAGACACAGGCTGGTGGCTCCGGCAAGGAGGCTACCCCTGTAGCGGCTGCCGACAAGCAGGACGGCTCCGACAAGCAGTACTGCAAGATCCACCGCACCAAGGGCCATGATCTCCAGAACTGCAAGAGAGTAGAGTACCTCGTAGAGCAACAGAAGGCTGAATACGAGAGACGCGACAAGGAGAAGGCCCAAGGAGGCGGAGGAGAGCCCAGCAAGAAGCGGCCATTCAATGGCCGGGGAGGACGCCGCGGCAAGGCCAAGCAGCGGCAAGGAGACAGACCTCCCCGGGGCCGCGACAAGGATGAAGACAAAGACGACGACGAGGACATGGATGACAGAGATAACAGCGAGCAGGAGTTCCAGAAGGCCACAGAAGTTATGTGCGTCGATGGAGGTGCCTCTCTACACACTTCCCACCGCCAACTCAAACAATGGGTGCGGGAAGTGAATGCAGCTGAGCCACCCATCGAGTCGCGCAGGCTACTGAAGTGGTCCAGCACGCCCATCATCTTCGACCTTGAGGACCACCCTGACCGCACCACTGCGGTCGGGTGTTTGCCGATGTTGGTTTCGCCAACTATCCGCAGCCTCAAGGTCACCAAGATGTTGGTTGACGGCGGGGCCGGCCTCAACTTGATCTCCTCCGCTGTGATCAAGAAGCTACAGATCCTCGACAGCGAGCTCGTGGAAACCGGGACGTTCCAAGGAATCAACCCGGGAAGGAGCAAGCCGAAGGGGAAGATCACGCTGCCGGTGACCTTTGGCGGAGAGCTTAACTTCAGGACGGAGAGGATCACCTTCGATGTTGCCGATATCCCATTGCCGTACAATGGGATACTTGGCCGTCCTGCGCTCGCCAAGTTCATGGCAGCCTCCCACTATGCTTACAACATGCTCAAGATGCCAGGGCCAATAAGCGTCATCTCTGTCCCCGGCGACAAGAAGGACGCACTCATCTGCGCCGACAAGATTTACCGGGACGCAGCAGCCGCGGTAGACAGCAAGACACTTGCCGCTGAAGCTCCCAAGGGGAAGACCAAGACCAAGTCCGGCAAGAGCTCTGGGGCCCACTCCGGCAAACGCACCTCCTCGGAGTGCTGCGCTGCCGTCGAGGACGCACCATCGAGCTCCACCGGCAAGTGCAAGTTAGGGATGGCAGCTCCACCTGCAACCAAGAAGGTGTCCGCCAAGGAGGACGGCACTGGTGGTACTTTCACCATCAGTGCTACGCTCGACCCCAAATAGGAAAGCGCGCTCGTTGCCTTCCTGCGGGCGAATGTCAATGTATTTGCATGGCAACCATCTGACATCCCCGGCGTTCCCAGGAAGGTAATTGAGCACAAGCTTGCTGTTTGTCCTCACGCGTGGCCCGTCAAGCAGAAGGTCAGGAAGCAAGCGGTGGAGCGCCAAGAGTTTATTGCCGAAGAGATAAAGAAGTTGGAAGCAGCAGGCCTTGTTAGAGGTGTACTACATCCCACGTGGTTGGCTAACCCAGTTGTCGTGCGTAAGGCTAATGGGAAGTGGAGACTTTGTATAGACTTCACAGATGTGAATAAAGATTGTCCCAAGGATCCATTTCCCTTGCCGCGCATTGACCAGATTGTGGACTCCACGGCCGGATGTGAGTTGCTTTCATTTCTTGATGCATACTCCAGATACCACCAGATATTCATGGCTGAGGAAGATGAAGAGAAGACTGCGTTCATTACTCCATGTGGCACATATTGCTTCATACGCATGCCCTTTGGATTGAAGAATGCGGGCTCAACATTTGCAAGGGTGGTCCACACTGCTTTTGAGCCACAGATACACAGGAACGTAGAAGCCTACATGGATGATATAGTGGTCAAGAGCAAGGACAAAGATACCCTGATACAAGACCTAGAAGAAACCTTTGAGAATCTGCGCAAGATACAGCTCAAGTTGAACCCCGAGAAGTGCGTTTTCGGAGTCCCCTCCGGCAAGCTTCTCGGGTTCTTTGTGTCCCAGAGGGGGATTGAAGCCAATCCCGACAAGATCAAGGCCATCGAGCAGATCGAAGCCCCGAAGCGCGTCAAGGATGTACGGAGGCTTGCGGGTTGTGTGGCTGCCCTCAGCAGGTTCATTTCAAAGTCTGCAGAACGCGCCCTGCCTTTCTTCAAAATCTTGAAAAAGGCAGGTCCTATGAAATGGACTCCGGAAGCGGAGGCAGAGCTGCAAGACTTGAAAGGATACCTGTCCTCTACTCCAATACTTGTCGCACCTAAGCCACAAGAGAAGTTGCTGCTATACTTAGCAGCAACCAATCAAGTGGTTAGTGCTGCGTTAGTGGCGGAGAGGGAGGCAGAGGAGGAGTCCACAGCCCCGGCAAGCACATCCAGCGACAAGCAGGGGGCTTCCCCGACAAGCTCTGGCCCCGACAAGGACAAGTCTGTGCAGGAACAAGGAGAAGTGCGAAAGAAGATGGTGCAGCGCCCAGTTTATTTTGTAAGTTCCCTCTTGCAGGGGGCTAGGTCAAGATACTCTGGGGTGCAGAAGTTGCTTTTCGGCCTCCTCATGGCCTCAAGGAAGCTGCGCCATTACTTCCAAGCACACGAGATAACGGTGGTCACTCGCTTTCCATTGAAGAGAATATTGCAGAATCCAGAAGCAACAGGCAGGATCGTCGAGTGGGCACTAGAACTGTCAAGCTTTGGTCTCAAGTTTGAGAGTACCTCAACTATCCAGAGCAGAGCTTTGGCAGAGTTCATAGCAGAATGGACCCCAACACCAGACGAAGAAGTCCCAGAGACAAACATCCCCATCCAAGAAGCAAGCAAGGAATGGATAATGTACTTCGATGGTGCCTTCTCGCTGCAAGGCGCCGGTGCTGGTGTGCTACTTGTCGCACCCACCGGGGAACACCTCAAGTATGTTGTCCAAATGCACTTTCCCAAGGAGCAATCAACAAACAATACTGCTGAGTATGAAGATTTTCTTGCCGGCCTCAGAATTGCGGCCGAACTTGGGATTAAGAAGCTGATTGTGCGGGGAGATTCACAGTTGGTGGTCCGACAAGTAAACAAGAGCTACCAGAGCCCTTTGATGGAAGCTTATGTCGATGAAGTGAGGAAGCTTGAAGAACACTTTGAAGGCCTGCAGATGGAGCACGTCCCAAGAGCTCAAAATGATATCGCAGATGGCCTCTCGAAGTGTGCTGCAATGAAGTTACCTGTGGAACCAGGGACCTTCCTGCTCAAGCTAACTCAACCATCCGTTACACCATCAGTTGGGCAAAACAAGAAAAGAAAGTTGGTCTCCGGCGACTATTTGCTGGCGGACCTTCCTGAAGCCGCCGCCAAGGTCCCCAAGATCAACAACCAAGATGCTGAGGAACAGTCTGCTCCTGCGGACCCAAGGATCTGTACAGTTGAAGCAGGCGTTCCCGACAAGTCTTGCCCCGGCAAGCTTGCCGGGGAACACTCGGCTCCGGTAGAACCGTAGATTCTTGCCGTAGAAGTCGAGGTTCCCGCAGCAGCCCTAATGCCTTTAGTCCTTGTTGTTGAGCCCCAGGCTCCAGCATGGGCACAACAAATCGTCCGTTTTCTTCAAGCTGGAGAACTTCCCGAAGAACCAGAAGAGATAGAGAGGATTACCAGGCAGTCAAGTATGTATCAGTTCGTCGGCAACGAGCTATACAGAAGAAGACTCAATGGTGTCAGATTGAAATGCATTTCTCGGGAAGATGGACAGAAACTGTTGGCACAAATACATGGAGGCATATGTGGCCACCACATTGGCGCAAGAGCACTTGCCGGGAAGGCGTTCCGGCAAGGTTTCTTCTGGCCAGAAGCCCTCCAAGATGCAACTGCACAAGTAACCAAGTGTGAAGCGTGCCAGTTCCATGCCAAGCAAATACACCAGCCAGCTCAAGCTCTCAAGACGATCCCTTTGTCCTGGCCCTTCTCGGTCTGGGGGCTCGACATCCTCGACCCCTTTCCCCGCGCTGTCGGGGGCTTTGAGTACTTGTACGTTGCTATCGACAAGTTCACAAAGTGGCCGGAAGTGGAACCAGTGAGAAAGGTGACCGCACAGTCAGCAGTGAAGTTCTTCAGATCAATTGTTTGCCGTTTCGGAATCCCTAACAGGATCATCACCGACAACGGCACACAGTTCACAAGTCGCACCTTCATGCAATACGTCCAAGACCTTGGCGCCAAGGTCTGCTTCGCTTCTGTTGCTCACCCGAGGAGCAATGGTCAAGCGGAGAGGGCAAATGCTGAAGTGCTACGCGGACTCAAGACGAGGACTTTCGACAGGCTGCACAAGTGTGGAAGAAGCTGGATAGAGGAGTTGCCGGCGGCTCTTTGGTCAATCAGGACGAAACCAAATCGAGCCACTGGATAGACACCCTTTGCTCTTGTCTATGGAGCAGAGGTAGTTCTCCCCACGAAACTCGTATACGGGTCTCCTCGAGTACTCGCTTACGATGAGCTTGAGCAAGAGTAGTTGCGGCAAGATGATGCATTGCTCCTCGAGGAGAACCATCTCCAGGCTGCTGTACGAGCTGCTTGATACCAGCAAGCCTTGCGTCGCTATCACAGCCGCAAGGTCAGAGCTAGGAGTCTCGAGGAAGGCGACCTTGTTCTTCGGCGCGCTCAGTCCGCCAAGAACTCCAACAAGTTGACGCCGAAGTGGGAAGGCCCTTGTCGGGTGAGACAAGTCACAAGGCCAGGCGCTGTCCGCCTTGAGACCGAAGAAGGCTTACCGGTGAGCAACTCCTGGAACATAGAGCATCTTCGCAAGTTTCACCCATAAGGCGCGGTTGCCGTGATCCGCTCCGGCAACCACCTTTTGTACAAGTCTTGCCGTTGTTGCATGTAAACCTTTGTACAAAGCCGGGCGCAGACCCCGTGCATCAGTAAAACTTTTGTGCTTCGCACCATTTGTCATTTCATGCTTTTCCTTTTACTTGCATGAACCATCTAACACTTTGTGCAGCGCACATCCCCGGTAAGCAGTAACAAGCCACAAGGCTCCATACTTGTGTTTCCTCCTCTTTTTCCTTCTCTCTTAAAAAGAAGAATAGTTCCTCGCACACAAGTTTGCCGGGGGGGAGATGGAGGTATGAACCAGGTGCTGTTCAAAGAAGGGAAGCCTTGCCGGGAAGCAAACAATCCATAAAAGCTAAGTTGCCAGAGTTTGAGCAATTCAAATTTTTAAATTTTTTGGTTGTCTTCCTTGAACGACCACACTTTGTATGGAAAACCCGTGCGCGGAGGAACCTACCCATGGCTGGCCGCGCCCTTACTTTGTTTTGAGCACGCTCAACGGCTTAAGTGAGTTGCGACAAGTGTCGCGCCCTTACTTCGTTTTCGAGTTCGCTCAGCAATCTAAGTGTGCTGCGACTAGCTGCGGCAAGGTTTCTTGCCAGCAAGGGCATTGCTAGCAGGCTGCTAAGAGTCCCGCACTCAGCGCTCGCGGCAAGAGTCCCTTTGCTGGCAAGTTCCCTAAAAGCGTAGGGTGGAAAGCATACAAAGTGAAGGGACTAAACAAGGGAGATAACACAACATTGATTATCCAAAATAAAGTTATATTACAAGATAGCTTGCCGCTGTTCTAATCAACTACTACCCATGACTTAATCGACAGCGACAAAGGAAGCAGAAAGAAGGGAGCCTAGTCTCTTCGGTCTCCGTCGACCCTCTTGACCTTGCCCGCCTTGGCTACGATGTGGGCAACTTGGGCCTTCAACGCCTCCTGGTCAGCTTCGGGCGGCAGAGTCCGGAGGACGTTGACGAGGTTGATCCCGGGGTTGCGGTAGACGATCTTCGACTACACCCGCTCCATGGTACCCGTGCAAAGCCGGCGTGCCTCGTCAGCCAGCTGTGCGGGGATCCTCTCCCATAGCCGCGCGAGGGCCGGCGCCACCCCTCTGAAGAACAGGCTCAGCTTGGCGCTGTGGGGGAGGCTCTCGTCGGGGGAGTACACGAGGTGCTCCGCCTTCAGCGCCACCATCTCCCTGTCGATGTTGGCGGCGGAGGCGACGAGCTCTTCAGTCCACTTCTCCACCGTCCGCTGGAAGTTGTTCTGCGACAAGGCGGCGCTGTCCAACAGCGCCCTTTCAGCCCGGAGATCTTCTTTCAGCTTTGTTTCATGGTCCCGGGCGGCGTCAAGTGAGTCATTGAGGGTGGAGACCTTCAGCTCCAAGTCTGCGATGGAGTCCTTGGCGTCGTTGAGCTCTTTGCCTTTCTCGGAGAGGCGGACTTGCAGCTCCGAGTTGGTGTGGGCGTCCTTCTCCCGCGCCACGTTGAGCGCGGCAACCCTGTTCTCGCTCGCCTTCAAGTTCGTCTCCATCTGCGCCACCCGGGCCTCCAGATCCCTCTTGGCGGTCTCTGCGGCAGCAGCGGTGTCCCTCGCCTCCTGCAGAGCCCCGCCAATGGCCTTCTCACGAGCGGTGAGGTCGTCCTCGTGGCTATCGAGGTCGACCTTCCGCTGGTTGAGCTCTCCCTCCCGCCGAGACAGATCCTCAGCGGCCAGTCGCTGCTGCTCCTCCACCTCGGCCTTCTCGAGGAGAAACGCTTGGTGTGCTCCGGCAAGCTCTTCGCGCTTCCCCGCCAAGTTCCGGAGGGCCGCCTGGTTGGCAGCGCGGAGCTCCGCGGCACGCTTCTCCAGATCAGCACCAGCCTTGGCAGTCAAGGCCTCCCGGGAGTCCAACTTAGCCTGCCTGGCCCGGTACAAGGCCAGGAGCCGGCGTAAGAGTTGCTCCTCTTCGGGCTCGTCGCTGCTGCCGGGCGCGTCGACAACCTTCAGCCCGGCGGAGGCGAGAACTTCTCCGTCGAAGATCTCCCCCTCCGCGGGTGCCCTTGATGAAGACGCCCACGGGACTTGGATGAAGACCTCGTTGGCGGCCTCCAGATAGACACCCGACCCAGCCGCAGGGGCGGAGGGGTCGGCGGCTGATGCAGCGTCCGGCGCTCCTGCAGCCTTAGGGCCAGCAGCACGGTCGCCGGTCCCTTCCCCAGCTGCCGCGTCAGCGGTCGGGGCAGTCTCCTCAGCGGCTGGCTCGTCGGCGCCAACTATTCCTTTGGCGGTGGTGGCGTCCCCAGCGTCGCCACGCACTTCCTCCTCGGCGATGGTCTCCGTCTCCATCGGCTCCGGGGCGGGCGGATCTGACAGAAGAAAAGAAAAGACAGTTAAGCAAATATCCAAAAAAGAAGAGTTCAAAGAAGAAAGATACAAGGGTTTACCTTCGTGGGCCTCTTCGATAACGGGGTCCCTCGCCGGGGAGTTTTCCCTCGGCGGCGTAGTAGAAGCCCCCGCCGGCGGAGGGCCACGGGCGCCTTCCCTTGGCTGGGTGCTCACCCTTGTCGGGCTGCTCGCCCTTGGCGGGGTACTCGCCCTTGGCGGAGTACCCATCCTTGGCGGAGCGCTGTCCCTCGCCGGGGAGCTCATCCTTGGCGGGGAGGGTGGAACAAGCGGCTCGTCGGGGGCGACCTCCTGGTGCTCCTGCGGCTGCGGCTCCACTTCTGCACAAGACAACAAGACATCAATAAGGGTAACAAGCTCAAGCGCGCCCATCAAGCGGAAAAGTGAACACAGGACTTACGCTGGGGGCTGCTCTCCGGAGCAGCAGGCTGGTCCGGCAAGTTTGTCGCTGGCGCATCCCCCATCGCTGCGGCAGGCTCGTCGTCCTCGAGGTCAACCACAGGGATTTTGGCCCTCTTCGCCATCCTCTGGGTCAACGTCCTGGAAGCCAAACAAGATCAGAAATCAAAACAAGAAAAAAATAAATCAAAGGAAATAGAAATTGCAAGCGCTTACTCTTCCTCCTCTTCGTCGGAGCTGAGGGCGGAGAAGTCAAACTCCGCCTCGCGCGCTCCAGCGCGAGGAGCTGGAGGAGAAGGCTCCCTCGGGCGCTTGGCGGGCTCCGGAGCCGTGGGTTGTGAAGACCCCGCTCCGGTCGTCCCCGAGGACCGAGGGGCGGAAGGAACACCAGAGCCGCTCCGGGAAGACCCCCCTCCGCTTGCCGCTGGGACACGGGGCGCCTCATTGACGACTTTTCTCGTCATGGTGGCGCGCGTCGCACGACGCTTCGGCTGCTGTCGGGGCGCCGGTGGCCTCGCCGTCTAAGCGGTCTTGCGGAGGCGCTTCTTCCGCGGCGGCGGAGGACTTGGTGGTGGCGGAGAGTTTTCTGAGGATGAGGAGGCATCGTCGAGGTTCAGAGACCCGCCGGAGTCTTCGTCAGAATCACCAGATTCAGCATCCTCCTCGGCGGGGTCACTGGACTCAGTGCCTTGCCCGGCAGCCTCGCTCCCCCCGGCAGGCTCCTTGGCAGGCTCCCCGGCAAACTCCTCGGGCGCAGTCTTCAACAGCTTGAGGATTTCCTCCTCCTCGGCCTGACTCACCGCATCCGCCGCTTCCGCTTCCTCCATGGTGTACCCAAATTCCCCGCGGCCATCGCTGCGGCGGCCTCCTCCATCCTGTCGGCTATATATGCCACATCCCGCTCGGTGGTCGCCCGGGTGAGGCCCTTTTTCTCCTCGGGGTTGCGTGGCCGTTCGACCAAGCTGTCGAAGAAGGCCTGCACGGTCTCCTCTGAAGGCACCAGCCATGTGGGGACGACCCCGTGGGAATCACACTCAGGCATTGCCGCGCGGATGGCACTAAGAGCAGTGTTGTTGCACAACGGAACTACTCCCCGGGACGGAGTGAACCACTCCTTGTGCTTGGGGTCATGTTTGAACAGCTCCCAGACCATCCCCTTGAGTTCCAAGACAATGAAGTTGTAATTCAACCCAGGGCGCAGCCTCATGCGGTATGCCGCGTTGCCGAACTCCCAGGCAGGTCTCTTCCTTTCCTGCAGAGGGGTAATGCGGCGGCGGAGGAAATCGGCCCCGACTTCACCTACAGTAAGGTTGGCGGCCCGGAGACGAAGGATCCTAGTAAGGGCAATCTGCAGCTTGTCGTCCTCCGGGGCCAAGTCGCTCCAATCCTTGCCGCGCACTATTGCAGTCTGGCGCGGCAAGGTAAACTGCTCGGGCTCATCTTCCATGACCCAGCGCCAATCAGCCCTCCACTCCTCCCACTTGCCGCGGAGCTCCCCAATCAAGTATGCCTCCTTCTTGCCGAGCCTGAAGATCCAGGAGATGCCGCCGGAGAGTGGAAATCCAGACTCTACTCTAGGCGTGAAGAAGTGGTGGAAGAGAGCTACATTTGGGTGGACCCCGACGTAGTTTTCGCACAGATGTGCGAAAACGGCCAAAGTGAGGACGGCGTTCGGGGTAAAATCTAAGAGGTGGAATCCGTATGTGTTCATCACATCGCAGAAGAACTCTGAATACGGAGGGCAGAGACCGCAATAGAAGAACAAAGCGAAGAAGTGGTAACCTCCCGGGTACAGGTCGGCGGCTTCGGCGGGGAGGACTGTGGTGCGCGGGTGAGCCTTCGTCTCCCTCGCCTAGAACAAGTAATACTTGTCCCCCAGCTCCCTCGCGCTGAGCCTCGGCGGGAAGACCACCATCTTCCTCCGCATGGCTGCCAGCTTCGCCGCCTTGTCGGACTTCTCCTTCTTTGCCTTGTCGCTCTTCGCCTTGTCGCTCTTCGGGGCCATGGCGGGGACGGCAAGGGAGGTCGACGGCGTCGCGGATGCTGGGGACGGCGGGGGAAGGGTGGAGCTCGGCTCTCTGTCGACCTTTGGGGAGGCAGAGGGCGGCGGGGGTTTCTGGAGATTCAAGACACAATGAAAGCAATGGGGGAAACTGCCCCTGCTTCCTCTGCTTTTAAGGGGGAAGTGGGGGACGTTCCGCATTTCCCCATTAAAGAAACAGGCCACGATCTCTCCCACGACGCCGCGATCAACGCGTGCCGTTAGGGAGGGATGCGGCGAATCTGGAGTGGGAAACGGCGCGCCGTGGGCCGCGTGTGCCCGTGCACTGTTCTGGGTCTGGCCCAACAGCGCTCGGCACCGTGTGTGGCACAGGCCCGGGGGCTCCTATCGGTGTACTAAAGAAGGGGTACCTTAGTATCCCTACTTGTGCACGGGCAGTAGCAGCGTCCCTTGGTCTGGCTCACCACGCGCCCGCCAAAGCCCACTCTAGACCCCTTTGAGCCATTCAAGAACAAAGTATTCAAGTTAAGAAACAAGACCCCGGCAAGAGGAGCTTGCCGGGAAGGCCGCACCAGGCTCAAGGTTATCATTCCAGCACAAAACCCTAGCAGGAGGAGCTTGCTAGGAAGGCCAAAGAGCGGCACCTCAAGAAGGTATATCGTGGCACATCATGCGCCCCGACAGGACCCGGAGAGCGACAAGCTTCCGGGCCCGGCAAGATTACGCCCCCGGCAAGCACCTACGTTGTGTGCCTGCGCTCCAGCTCATCTGGCCATGCGTCGCCCTGGGGCCTTTCCAGGGGCACGTGGCAGATGGCCGTGCAGCCTGGGGTACACGGTGGCGAGCCGCGGTGACAAGGCTATCGCCGTGGCGAACTGAGACGCATCGACGGACGCTTTTTGGGGCGACGGCGACGGGCATTCAATGCCCTTGTCCCCCACCGTCAGAGTTAGGTGAAGACCACTGTTCATACACTGTTCATGCACTGTTACAACCACCACCAGTTTTACATTTTTACCCTCCTCTACGTTGACACCTGTCGGTGACCCCTTTTAGCTATAAAAGGAGGCCCATGCACAACGTAGAGGGGGTTGGATCCCAGAAACTTGACCACTCCCTCGCTCGGTGCAGCTAGCACTGTAGATCTTCAAGCTCCCGAGCTCACGAACTCAATACAACCAAGGCAGGAGTAGGGTTTTACGCGTCCGCGCGGCCCGAACCTGGGTAAACTGCTCGCGTGTGCCCCTCGATCTGCTCTTTGTGCTCCCTCCGCACCCTTGTCGTACCGTAGAAGGGGCTCTGGTCCCATAGGTGTTCGTGGGCGACCAGTTTCCCCGATAAAATCCTTCCGATGCATTTTCTTATGATGTTTCTTAAGGAAATTTTCTTAGGAAGCCCTTTCTTTATAAGTTTCTTAAGAAATGTTTTTTCCAATACATTTTCTAAAGAAGTTTCTTAAGATTTTTTTTCGGAAGCACTTTCTTAAGAAGATTCTTAGGAAAAGTTTCTTATTACGTATTTTCTTAAGAACTTTCTTAAGGAAAATTTCTTTGGAAGCACTTCCTTAAGAAGTTTCTTGGGAAGCACTTTTTTAGAAGTTTCTTATGGAAATATTATTTGGAATAACTTTATTAAGAATTTTTTTAAGAAAAGTTTCTTCCGACGCATTTTCTTAGGATGTTTCTTAAGGAAATTTTCTTAGGAAGCCCTTTCTTTTTAAGTTTCTTCAGAAAAATTTCTTCCGATACATTTTCTAAAGAAGTTTTTTAAGGAATTTTTCATAAGAAATTTTCTTGTGAGGCACTTTCTTAAGAAGATTCTTAGGAAAAGTTTCTTATTACGCATTTTCTAAGAACTTTCTTAAGGAAATTCTCTTTGGAAGCACTTCCTTAAGAAGTTTCTTAAGGAAAGTTTCTTAGGAAGCACTTTTTAAGAAGTTTCTTATGGAATTATCATTTGGAAGAACTTTCTTAAGAATTTTTTTAAGAAAAGTTTCTTCCTACGCATTTTTTTAGGATGTTTCTTAAGGAAATTTTCTTAGGAAGCCTTTCTTTATAAGATTCTTAAGAAAAGTTTCTACCGATACATTTTCTAAAAAAGTTTCTTAAGGAAATTTTCTTCGGAAGTCATTTCTTAAGAAACTTCTTAAGAAATTTTCTTGTGAGGCACTTTCTTAAGAAGATTCTTAAGAAAAGTTTCTTATTACGCATTTTCTAAAGAACTTTCTTAAGGAAATTTTCTTCGCAAGGACTTCCTTAAGAAGTTCTTAAGGAAAGTTTCTTAGGAAGCACTTTTTAAAAAGTTTCTTATGGAAATATTATTTGGAAGAACTTTCTTAAGAATTTTTTTTAAGAAAAGTTTCTTCCGACGCATTTTCTTATGATATTTCTTAAGGAAATATTCTTAGGACGCCCTTTCTTTATAAGTTTCTTAAAAAAAGTTTCTTCCGATACATTTTCTAAAGAAGTTTCTTAAGGAAATTTTCTTCGGAAGCACTTTCTTCAGAAACTTTTTAAGAAATTTTCTTGTGTGGCACTTTCTTAAGAAGATTCTTAGGAAAAGTTTCTTATTACACTTTTTCTTAAGAACTTTCTTGAGGAAATTTTCTTTGGAAGCACTTCCTTAAGAAGTTTCTTAAGGAAAGTTTCTTAGGAAGAACTTTTCGAGAAGCTTCTCGATACGTCCAAAACGTATCTATAATTTCTGCTTGCTCCATGCCTCTTTTGTGTGATATTGCTATGATATTTATGCACTTCCATACACTTTTGATCATATTTGGACTAACCTATTAACTCAGTGCACCACAGTGCCAGTTCCCATTTTCTGCTGTTTTTCTATTTCAGGTTTCCCCCATATTAAAAGTGCTCCAAAAATTCCGGGAAAAATACAGGAAAAATCAGCGTACAGGAAGCTTCGAGAAGAATCAAAGCGGGGCCAGAGGGGAGCCAGGGGTGGCCCAGGCGGCCACCATGTGCGGCCCCACCCCTGGCCGCGCCAGGGGGGCTCCTGGGGCCGCCGCTCCGCCTCTGGCTGCCCCCCTTCGCATATATATTTCTCCCGTCGCGAAAACCCTGATTACAGAACCCTTTTCTCCAGAAGCAATTCCGATCTCCGCCGCCATCGCCACCAAGTTTCGGGGGACCAGAATTCCTGTGTCGGCATCCTGCCGGGACGGGGAAGTGCCCCCGGATTCATCTCCATCGACGTTGCTTCCTCCCTCCATGATGCGGGAGTAGTTCCTCCTCGGGGCTGAGATTTCTACCAGTAGCTATGTGGTCAATTCTCTCGCCCATGATGTGATCTTCGTTGTGATCATAGGCTATGTAAATCCAGGGTGATCCCATGATATTTCCCCTTCCTCTATGTATTGGATTGATGTACTCACTTGTCTTTATCTAGTATAATCCCCGAGACCAAGGTGACAGCGGTCTACTGGACATGGATTAGAAGAATATTTTCATGAGTGATTTCCTCTTTTGTGTGTTGATTGAAGATTGAGAGTCTCTTGGTGCTTGTCTTTGACTATCCTTGAGATATGTTGTGGTGATTGTGGTACTCTCTTCGGATGGCCGCGGTGACATTGGGAAATCCATAGATTGAGAACTACGAACTTTGAGGTGTGCTTGTGTATCCCTACATAATTCTCGTCGTCTCTTGACCACAAAGGAATGACCTCCGAGTGCGTCTCCATTGCATGTTTTATGGGAAATATCATGTGATTAGACTATGTTAATGTTGTTGGGAGTTGCCACTAGTGAAAGTATGAAGCCTAGGCCTTGTTTCCACCATTGCAATACCATTTGTGCTCATGTTTACCACTTGTCTGCTTGCTGCACTTTTTATTACAGATTTATATTACTTTGCTTTGCCACTCCTACCATCCATATTTTACCATCTCTTCGCCGAACTAGTGCACCTATACAACTCCTAGTTGTATTAGGTGTGTTGGGGACACAAGAGACTTCTTGTATCTTAGTTGCAGGGTTGCTTGAGAGAGACCATCTTCAACCTCTACTTCCCTGATTTCGATAAACCTTAGGTCAACCACTTGAGGGAAATTGCTGCTGTCCTACAAACCTCTGCGCTTGGAGGCCCAACATAGTCTACAAGAAATAGAAGCGTGTGTAGACATCAACCTATTTCTGGCGCCTTTGCCGGGAAGTAAGTGTTTGAAAGTATATCTTTAGATCTTGCAATTAAATCTTTTCGTTTCTTGTTTTTAGTTTCACTAGTTATGTTTATGGAAAACCGCACTCTTAGTTCGCTGCTTGGGGAAGGCCGCTTTACGACACCCGTGGTAGAGAAGTCTCCTCCACCTACTGAATGTATCCCGTTCCAAATACCACTTGGGATAATTGAAATAATTAGGAATGATTGTTATGATGGGACAATCAATCCTAGTATTCATTTGATGAAACTTATAGAACTTTGTGAGTTTTTTAAGATTTCAGGTTTGACAAGAGATGGAGTCATGAGGAAATTATTTGCCTTGTCACTGAAAGGAAAAGCATTGGAATGGTATAGGCTACTAGATGACTCTCACCTGCTGGACTGGGAAGAGATCCAGTCTCTCTTTTACTCCAAGTTTTATCCTCTTTATGAAGTCCATGAGAATAGGAATTATGTTTATAATTTCTATCCTCATGACGGAGAGAGCATAGCTCAAGCTTGGGGGAGACTGAAAACGTTAATGCTAAAATGTCCTAACCATGAGCTCCCTAAAGATATGATTATTACTAATTTCTATGCGAGGCTCTCTCGACAGGATAAAGATTTGCTCGATGCTTCCTCTATGGGTTATTTCACAAACGAAAAGATTGATGCTAAATGGGAATTCCTTGAAAGAATTCAACGCAACACTGAAGATTGGGAGATCGACAAAGGTAAAGAGTCAGGTATAATTCATGAGTATGATTGCATTATGTTTTTTGTCGAAACTACAAGTTTTAATAAGTTTAGTGCTAAGTTTGGGCTTGATTCTCAACTCCTTGTTGATTTCCTCAAATCTTTTGCTTCACATCTTAATATGCCTAAGGAGGATTGGATCAAGCATCATGAACCTTTTAAAGATATTTGCAAAGAAAATGAAATTGTTCATGATGATTGCAACATGCATGATCCAATTCCTAAAAATGAAGTTTTATAAGCATGTTAATTTTTGTGGAGTGGATAGACCTTGTGAAAGGCCTATGACTGAAGAAGAGAAGTATTGTAAGCAACATAAGCATGAAAGAACAATCACTTGGGTCAAAGATTTAAATGAAATTGCTAGAGAATTGTGTGACCTTTATCCTTTTACTTGTGAACTTTGCTGTATAGAGGGTCACTTTAATTTTCAATGCATGCACTTTCAAAACATAAGTGTTAACCAGTTGTGTGATAACATGATCACCCCTGATCTTTATGATGAGCTTATGTTATTTTTGATGTGTGAAGAGTTATCAGAAAAGACTTCTTGGCTATATGATAATGCCATAGGAATAAAAAACACTTTGCAAAATTGCCATCTCTATTGTGTTGTTAATTGCCATAAAAATGATTAGAAAGGAGGGAACTTTACCAAAGTATAAAAATGTCTCTTATATTTCTGCTAATAAAAAGGAGAGTTTCTCCCAAGTTTCCCCTATTGTTTCTAATGATAAACCAGGATATGTGGAGAAGCTTCATCTCCAACCACTCCCTCCTAAGGTGAAGAAGAAGAAAAAGAAGAGGAGGAGGAAGAGGAGCAAGAAGGAAGAAGAATGGGTATCAACCTGGCCTGAGCATATTCCTCCCATCAACTTTTATCCTAACGGTTGTAAGTTTAAAGAAGAAGGTGAAGTTTATTGCCTTAATTATCATCTTGATGATACGTCCGTAGGTACTATTGAAGATGATTTTGATTATGATATGCATGTTACTTATTGTGATTGGGAAAATGATGATAATGCTACTTATGATCTTGAAAATCTTTTTGGTACCAACTCTGAAAGTGATGATATGGAAAGCTCTAAGCTTGGGGATGATAGGATTGCAAATCCTTTACCCACTAGTGATGTGATAATTGATTATTCTTTTGCTAGTAAGAATGAAGACAACATGTTTACAAATATAGTTGCTAGCAATGATAATGCTCTTCTCTACTATGATGATGTTATAACTCCAATCTATAGTGATTATAAAGGTACCTATGACATAAGGAGAAATTATCCTTATGAAACTTGTCATAATCATGGAGGGAATTACTCCCTTGTTGAACACCATCTTCCTAATACACAATTAATCTATAGTGTTCAAGTTGTTTATGATAGTCCTACTCCCACTATTACCAATGAGAATGGTTATGCTTATGTGGAGAGTAAGAGTACCTTTTTGCATGTGGATCATGGTAAAAATGCTTTATGTGATGCTTATATTGTTGAGTTTATTCGTCATCCCACTGAAAATTATTATGAGAAGGGAACATATGCTTATAGATATTTCAATAATATCAAGTTCCCTCTCTTTATGTTGAAGGTTTTGAAGCTGCACTTGTTTTGTCTTCCTATGCTTATTGCTTTGTGCTTCAATGAATTATTCTATTGCAATATTCCTATGCATAGGAAGCATGTTAGGCTTAAATGTGTTTGGTATTTTCTTCTTGATGCTCTCTTTTGTTCTTCAACTCTTATTCCTACGAGAGCATCATTAAAGTCTTAAGCCTATCTTTATGGCTATAAAGAAAGAGCTCTAGGGAGACAACCCTTGTTATCTTTGCTTTCAGTTTGTTCTTTCAGTTTTTAGTGGTCTTGATGTTTGTTACTACTGTAGCAACATCATTGTATCTTTAATTTTCAGCTTTGTGCCAATTTTAGCCTCTGATTGCAAGAAAGTTCAAAAGTTGTGACGTGCTGTCCAGAAAACAGATTCTGTCCTTGGACAGAAAAATTCGAATAAAATCACCAGATCATCTTTTTGATCTAATTTTTTTTGAAAGTGTGCTCTATACAATTGGCTTTCGAGCGTCCGTTACGAGTTTTTTGATTTGAGTTGCAGAAGTGCCCCGAAAAAATTATTTACTACCTGCTGGTCTGTTTTTCACAGATTCTGTCCTGTTTTGCCTTTTCTTCGTTTTGCAAACCTTGAGCTTGCTTTTTCTTTGCAAAAACCTTTTGGCAATCTTGAAAAACAGTAGCTCTTCCAGATTATCTTTATTTCCAGTAGGGAAAAATTATTTTATTGTGGGTACTAACCTCGCTAATCAGATTATGATGAGTTATGTATGAAGGGAGTTTTCAAGTGTGCGAGGGAAGATGATAAAAGAAGATTCAGGAGGGTCAAACGCTCAAGCTTGGGGATGCCCCCGTGCACCCCCAAGAAATATTCAAGAAGACTCAGGCGTCTAAGCTTGGGGATGCCCCCATGCATCCCCTTCTCCATCAACAATTATCAGTTCGTCTTTCGTTCCACTATATTTTAATCACTTCATGCGTTATGTGCTATGATTGGAGCGTCTTGCTCTTAGTTTCCTTTTTAGTTTTCTTTAGCTTTGCTTGCTGTTCATAACAAGTTAGAACCCAGCTTTCTTTGTGTGGGAGATAAACACGCTCCACTTCAACCTAGAACACAACATAGGATTTTCATGCTTATCTTTGTTGTGTGTGTTCTTTGTCTTTTCTTAGCTGCTGCCATGTTTAGCTCTTAGTTTTCATGCTTTTCTTTTTAAAGAACTTTTGTTTAGTTGGTTGCTGAACTCTCTTGAGTTTTCATGTTTATCTTGTTAAGAGAGTTTGCCTGTTGCACTGAGCTGTGTGTCTTAACTTAAAGTAGGTAATTGAGGTTGCTATTTAATTTTAATAGTAACTTGCAATAGTTTTGAGGTATTGTCATGAGTAATGTCTGAACTTTTGGTGTCAAGAGCTTTAGCCTATTAGTGATAGATGTCGTATTTTGGGCAATCCGTGTTTATTTTCGAAAACCTACAAAATAGTTGAGAACTTTAGCTACTAAATGGATCACTAATCTTTAGAGGGATCGAATATTAGAGTACACTCGCGTACCATGAGCCGAGGATGCGCAAGGATAACCAAACCCCCATACACTCCTCCTCGGGGTACTTGTCTCTTTGTGAACCTCCTAATTAGATTGAGAGTTACCGATAATAAGTGCATGAGTTCTTCGGACTAATGTGAGTATTCGAAGGTTGACACTTCCACCTAGCCATATTTTTCTAGCCTCTTCCGTACCGTGCATTGCCCTTTCTCACCTCGAGAGTTGGCGCATACTTCGCCGGTGCATCCAAACCCTTGGCATGATACGCTCTGTCATCATAAGCCTCATTATATCCTTCCTCAAAACAGCCACCATACCTACCTATCAAGGCATTTCCATAGCCTTTCCAAGATACATTGCCATGCAACATCCATCTTCTCATGACTTGATCTTCATGTCATACATGCTTTTTGCTTGATCGATGAGCCGCATGCTAGTTGGGCCTTGCCCTAATCATTGCTACATGACGCGCTAGTATCATTGCATATCCTGCTACACCGGCAGAGGCATACATTTGCATACATCATGATAGTTTCATTTTCTTTATGTTGAGTACTTTTGTAAAGTGTGAAAGATCTTTTATACTTCTTGTAATATATAGAGTGTTTCCCCTAAAGTGAGGAAAAGATCCCAAAGAGGACAAATCAAAAGATCCCAAAGAGGACAAATGAGAGTTAAATAGAAAGAGCCATTGAGGCCACAAAAAATTAAAAAAAAGAGAAAAAAGAGAAAAAGAAATAAAAAGAGAGAAGGGGCACACTACTATTCCTTTTGAGAGATCCACACTCGTACTCCATCTTATACCTTGTACTCCATAGAGATTATCATTCATGCATATATCTATGTGGGGACCTTCACACTATAGAACTTGGCTTGTATATTCCAATGATGAGCCTCCTCAAAAGAGCTCTAGGTCTTCTTGAGCAAGCAAGTTGGATGCACCCCCACTAGTTCCATTGGAGAGCTTACCTTAGCTCATATGTGCATCCGTTGCATGGCAATCCCTACTCCTCACATCATATCTATCATTTGGCTTTCTCTCGCCTATGATTGTCCTCATTGATGTGAGCCTTTCACACCTTTTTTGTCTTCCCCTCCATCATTTTTCTCTTTTTGCCATCCTAAGTGTCAACTTTCTTGCTTATGCTCATCCATTGCATGAGTGCTCAAAATATCGAAAGGGAGTGGATCATTTTGACTTGTACCTGGCTGTTGGTCTGGGGATGAGTCAAGATAAGATTCCAAAGAAGACCAAGTGTGAAACTTTAGTAGATTAAGTTCTCAACAATATAAAAACTATATTTTACTCTCTCGTATATCCCTATCCCCTTTCTTGCACGGAAACACCATTTGGAGACATTCGAGTCACGGACAGCGAGAGCTCTTGCACCTTTATGTTCTTATGTTGCTTGTTACAATGCTAATATAGACTCTTGCTTGTTATGACTTGAATTGAATTACATGCCTTGATTGCTTTTACTTAAAAAGTTATTATATGGTTGATAGCATGTCACCACAGAAATTATGCTTGTTATCATTTACCTACTCGAGGACGAGCATGAATTAAGCTTGGGGATGTTGATACGTCCAAAACGTATCTATAATTTCTGCTTGCTCCATGCCTCTTTTGTGTGATATTGCTAAGATATTTATGCACTTCCATACACTTTTGATCATATTTGGACTAACCTATTAACTCAGTGCACCACAGTGCCAGTTCCTGTTTTTTGTTATTTTTCTATTTCAGGTTTCCCCCATATTAAAAGTGCTCCAAAAATTCCGGGAAAAATACTGGAAAAATCAGCGTACAGGAAGCTTCGAGAAGAACCAAAGCGGGGCCAGAGGGGAGCCAGGGGTGGCCTAGGCGGCCACCTGGCGCGGCCCCACCCCTGGCCGCGCGAGGGGGCGCCTGGAGCCCCCGCTACGCCTCTGGCTGCCCCCCTTCGCATATATATTTCTCCCGTCGCGAAAACCCTGATTACAGAACCCTTTTCTCCAGAAGCAATTCCGATCTCCGCCGCCATCGCCACCAAGTTTTGGGGGACCAGAATTCCTGTGCCAGCATCCGTTTCTCAAACACCATGCAGTGCGAGAAACCAAATGGAGGCGATCGAGTATTGTGGGGAAAAGTGCACAAACCTCTGCAGAGTGTACAAACTGATCATGATTAGCCGTGTCCCCGGTTATGGAGTCTTGAGTATCTAGTACTTGGATTATCATGTGAATCTCATCATGTTACTCTAATTTTATATTGTTGGGTTTAATGTTGAACTTTAATTGGGGTTGAGAGGATGTCTATCTTCTCAACGATGTTTCAACTACCATGATAGTTAATTAAAATCTATTCCTTTGAAGTAGGAAAAAATTGGCTTTACGCAAAAACTTAACCATAGAGCTTTACACCAGCCATATTGCATATAGTATAGTCTTACTTTACTTTGCATTCTATTGTGTTACCTTGCCAGCATACTCCATGTGCTGACCCGTTTTCGGGCTGCAACGTTTCATGTTGCAGACTTTTCAGACGACGAGTAAGATGACTTTTAGGTCGTGGCTCTATACTCAGTGATGCCGTTGGAGTTGATGGACTCACTTATCTTCCAAGCCTTCCGTTGTTATCATATTAGATGGCCTTCAGCCATATTTATTGTAATAAATTCATCGTTGGACTATCGATGTAATAAGTGTGTGATTGCTACTCTGTTATAAATCCTTCAAGTACTGTGCGTGTCAGCATTACTGATCCTGGGATGACACTGATGCACAGAGATCAGACTGTTTGAGGTCTGGTCGCTACATATTTCCATAAGAAACTTCTTAAAAGTGCTTCCTAAGAAATTTTCCTTGAGAAACTTCCGAAGGAAGTGCTTCCGAAGAACATTTCCTTTAGAAAGTTCTTAAGAAAATGCGTAATAAGAAACTTTTCCTAAGAATCTTCTTGAGAAAGTGCCTAACAAGAAAATTTCTTAAGAAGTTTCTTCGGAAATGAATTCCGAAGAAAAATTCCTTAAGAAACTTGTTTAGAAAATATATCGGAAGAAACTTTTCTTAAGAAACTTATAAAGAGAGGGCTTCCTAACAAAATTTCCTTCTGAAACATGATAAGAAAATGCGTCGGAAGAAACTTCTCTAAAACAATTCTTAAGAAAGTTCTTCCAAATAATATTTCCTAAGAAACTTCTCAAAAAGTCCTTCCTAAGAAACTTTCCTTAAGAAACTTCTTCAAGAAGTGCTTCCGAAGAAAATTTCCTTAAGAAAGTTCTTAAGAAAATGCGTAATAAGAAACTTTTCCTAGGAATCTTCTTAAGAAAGTGCCACCCAAGAAAATTTCTTAAGAAGTTTCTTAAGAAAGTGATTCCGAAGAAAATTTCCTTATGAAACTTCTTTATAAAATGTATCGGAAGAAACTTTTCTTAAGAAACTTATAAAGAAAGGGCTTCCTAAGAAAATTTCCTTAAGAAATATCATAAGAAAATGTGTCGGAAGAAACTTTTCTTAAAAAAATTCTTAAGAAAGTTCTTCCAAATAATATTTCCATAAGAAACGTTTTAAAAAGTGCTTCCTAAGAAACTTTCCTTAAGAAACTTCTTAAGGAAGTGCTTCCGAAGAAATTTTCCTTAAGAAAATGCGTAATAAGAAACTTTTCCTAAGAATCTTCTTAAAAAAGTGCCTTACAAGAAATTTCTTAAGAAGTTTCTTAAGAAATGACTTTCGAAGAAAATTTCCTTAAGAAACTTCTTTAGAAAATGTATCGATAGAAACTTTTCTTAAGAACCTTATAAAGAAAGGGCTTCCTAAGCAAATTTCCTTAAGAAACATCCTAAGAAAATGCGTCGGAAGAAACTTTTCTTAAAAAAATCTTAAGAAAGTTCTTCCAAATAATATTTCTATAAGAAACTTCTTAAAAAGTGCTTCCTAAGAAACTTTCGTGAAGATACTTCTTAAGGAAGTGCTTCCGAAGAAAATTTCCTTAATAAAGTTCTTAAGAAAATGCGTAATAAGAAACTTTTCCTAAGAATCTTCTTAAGAAAGTACCTCACAAGAAAATTTCTTAAGAATTTTCTTAAGAAAGTGCTTCCGAAGAAAATTTCCTTAAGAAACTTCTTTAGAAAATATATTGGAAAAAACTTTTCTTAAGAAACTTATGAAGAAAGGGCTTCCTAATAAAATATTCTTAAGAAACATCATAAGAAAATGCATCGGAAGAAACTTTTCTTAAAAAAATCTCAAGAAAGTTCTTCCAAATAATATTTCCATAAGAAACTTCTTTAAAAGTGCTTCCTAAGAAACTTTCCTTAAGAAACTTCTTAAGGAAGTGTTTCAGAAGAAAATTTCCTTAAGAAAGTGTCGGTGTACTAAAGTAGGGGTACCTTAGTATCCCGCTTGTGCACGGGCAGTAGCAGCGTCCCGTGGCAGGGCTCGCCACGCGCTCGCCAAGGCCCACTCTACTTCCTTTGGAGCCATTCAAGAACAAAGTATTCAAGTTAAGAAACAGGACCCCGGCAAGAGGAGCTTGCCGGGAAGGCCGCTCCAGGCTCAAGATCATCCCTTCAGCGCAAGACCCTGGCAAGAGGAGCTTGCCAGGAAGGCCGAAGAACAGCATTTCAGAAGACATGCCGTGGCGCATCGCGCGCCCCGGCAATACCCGGAGAGCGACAAGCTTCCGGGCCCGACAAGGTAGCGACCGCGGCAAGGTGCTTGCCGCGGCAAGCTTTCACTGTGTGCCTGCGCTCCAGCTCATCTGGCCATGCGTCGCCCTGGGGCCCTTCCTAGGGCACGTGGCGGATGGCCGTGCAGCCTGGGGTACACGGTGGCTAGCCACGATGACAAGGCCTCCGTCGTGGCGAACGGAGGCGCCCGGACGGACGCTTTTTACACTGTTTTGGGGCGACGGCGACGGGCATTCAATGCCCTTGTCCCCCATCGTCTGGGTTAGGTACAAAACATTGTACATACACTGTTACAACTACCTCCAATTTTACGCTTTTACCCTCACTTTCGTTGACACCTGTTGGGAACCCCTTCGACCTATAAAAGGAGGCCCATGCACAACATAGAGGGGGTTCCGAAACTTGATCACTTCCACGCTTGGTGTAGCTAGTACTGTAGATCTTCTTGCTCCCGAGCCAAGAACTCAATAACAAACCAAGGCAGGAGTAGGGTTTTACGCATCCGTGCGGCCCGAACCTGGGTAAACTGCTCGCGTGTGCCCCTCGATCTGCTCTCTGTGCTCCCTCCGCTCCCTTGCCGTACCGAAAAGGGGCTCCGGTCCCATAGGTGTTCGTGGGCGATCAGTTTCCCCAACATCAATGCCCGTCGCCGTCGCCCCATCGTCTGGGTTAGGTACAAAACACTGTACATACACTGTTACAACTACCTCCTATTTTACGCTTTTACCCTCACTTACGTTGACACCTGTTGGGAACCCCTTCGACCTATAAAAGGAGGCCCATGCACAACGTAGATGGGGTTCCGAAACTTGATCACTCCCATGCTTGGTGTAGCTAGTACTGTAGATCTTCTTGCTCCCGAGCCAAGAACTCAATAACAAACCAAGGCAGGAGTAGGGTTTTACGCATCCGTGCGGCCCGAACCTGGGTAAACTGCTCGCGTGTGCGCCTCGATCTGCTCTCTGTGCTCCCTCCGCTCCCTTGCCGTACCGAAAAGGGGCTCCGGTCCCATAGGTGATCGTGGGCGATCAGTTTCCCCGACATCTTTGGCCCGGAAGCTTGTCGCTCTCCGGGTCTTGCCGGGGCGCGCGATGCGCCACGGCATGGCTTCTGAAATGCTGTTCTTCGGCCTTCCTGGCAAGCTACTCTTGCCAGGGTCTTGCGCTGAAGGGATGATCTTGAGCCTGGAGCGGCCTTCCCGGCAAGCTCCTCTTGCCGGGGTCCTGTTTCTTAACTTGAATACTTTGTTCTTGAATGGTTCCAAAGGAAGTAGAGTGGGCCTTGGCGAGCGCGTGGCGAGCCCTGCCACGGGACGCTGCTACTGCCCGTGCACAAGTCGGGATACTAAGGTACCCCTACTTTAGTACACCGACAGGAGCCCCCGGGCCTGGGCCACACACGGTGCTGAGCGCTGTTGGGTCAGGCCCAAAACAGTGCACGGGCACTCGCGGCCCACGGCGCGCCGTATCCCACTCCGTATCCGCCGCATCCCTCCCTAACGGCACGCGTCGATTGCGGCGTCGTGGGAGAGATCGTGGCCTGTTTCTTTAATGGGAAAATGCGGAACATCCCCCACTTCCCCCTTAAAAGCAGAGGAAACAGGGGCAGTTTCCCACCATTGCTTCATTGCGTCTTCAAGCTCCAGAAACCCCCGCCGCTCTCCGCCTCCCCAAAGGTCGAGAGAGAGACGAGCTCCACCCCTCTTCCGCCGCCGCCAGCCTCCCCAGCACCGCCGGCTCCACTCGCCGTCTCCGCCATGGCCCCGAAGAGCGACAAGGCGAAGAGCGTGAAGTCCTACAAGGCGGCGAAGCTAGCAGCGATGCGGAAGAAGATGGTGGTCTTCCCGCCGAGGCTCGGCGCGAGGGAGCTGAGGGACAAGTACTACTTGTTCTGGGCGAGGGAGACGAAGGCTCACCCGCGCACCAGGGTCCTCCCCGCCGAAGCCTGCGACATGTACCCGGGAGGTTACCATTACTTCGCTCTGTTCTTCCATTGCGGTCTCTGCCCTCCATACTCTGAGTTCTTCTGCGACATTATGAACACGTATGGATTCCACCTTCTCGATTTCACCCCGAACGCAGTCTTAACCTTGGCCGTTTTCGCGCATCTGTGCGAAAACTTCGTCGGAGTCCACCCCAACGTAGCTCTCTTCCGCCATTTCTTCACACCTCGAGTAGAGTCTGGGTCCCCTCTGTCCGGTGGCATCTCTTGGATCTTTAGGCTCAACAAGAAAGAGGCATACTTATTTGGAGAGCTCCACGGCAAGTGGGAAGAGTGGAGGGCTGATTGGTGCTGGGTTATGGAAGAGGAACCCCAGCAGTTTACCTCCCCGCACCGAGCTGCAATAGTGCGCGGCAAGGATTGGAGTGATCTGGCCCCGGAGGACGAGAAGCTGAAGATTGCCCTTACTAGGATCCTCCGCCTCCGGCGAGCCAATCTTACTGTAGGTGAGGTCGGGGCTGATTTCCTTCGCCGCCGCATTGCTCCCCTGCAGGAGAGGAAGAGGCCTGCTTGGGAGTTCGGCAACGCGGCAGACCGCATGAGGCTGCGCCCCGGCCTGAACTACAACTTCACCGTCTTGGAACTCAAGGGAATGATCCGCTCGCTGTTCAACCATGACCCCAAGCACTCGGAGTGGTTTGCCCCGTCGCGGGGAGTAGTTCCATTATGCAACAACTCTTCACTTAGTGCCATCCGCGCGGTAATGCCGATGTGCGACTCCCACGGGGTTGATCCCACTTGGCTGGCGCCTTCAGAAGAAACTGCACAAGCTTTCTTTGACAACTTGGTTGAGCGGCCGGTCAATCCCGAGGAGAAGAAGGGTCTCACCCGCGCGACCACCGACCGGGACGTGGCGTATATCGCTAGCAGGATGGAGGAGGCCGCCGCAGCCAAGGCCGCGGGTGAGTTTGGGTACTCCGTGGAGGAGGCAGAAGCAGCGGATGCAGTGAGTAGGGCCGAGGAGGAAGAGATCCTCAAGTTGTTGAGGCCTGCCGGGGAGCCTGCCGAGACGAGCGAAGCTGCCGGGCAGGGCACTGAGTCCAGTGAGCCCGTCGAGGAGGACGCCGAATCGGGCGATTCCGTCGAAGACTCGGGCGGGTCACTGAACCTCGACGACGCCTCCTCATCCTCAGAGAACTCTCCGCCACCACCAAGTCCTCCGCCACAGCCAAAGAAGCGCCTCCGCAAGACCACTGACATGGCGAGGCAGCCGGCGCCCCGACAGCAGCCGCAACGTCGCTCGACGCGTGTCACCACGACGAGAAAGGCCGTCAAGGAGGCGCCCCGTGCCTCAGCGGCAAGCGGAGGGGGATCTTCCCGAACCGGTTCTGGCGTTCCTTCCGCCCCTCGGTCTTCGGCGACGACCGGAGCGGGGTCTTCTCAGCCCATGGCTCCGGAGCCCGCCAAGCGCCCGAGGGAGCCTACCCCTCCAGCTCCTCGCGCCGGGACGCGCGAGGCGGACTTCAACTTTTCTGCCCTCAGTTCCGACGAGGAGGAGGAAGAGTAAGTATTCGCAACCCTTATATTTATTTTTTTGTTTTTTGTTGCTCTTGTCTTGAATTCTCTTTGCCTGACTCTGATCTTGTTTGGCTTCCAGGACCCTGACCCAGAGGATGGTGAAGAGGGCCAAGATCCCGGTGGTTGATCTCGAGGAGGACGAGCCCGTCGCCGTGGCAGGAGATGCGCCCGCGACAGGCTTGCCGGATCAGCCTGCTGCTCCGCAGAGCAGCCCCCAGCGCGGCCCCCAGCGTAAGTCTTCTTGTTTACTTATTCGCTTGTCGGGCGCGCTTGAGTTTCTTATCTTTGCCAATGTTTTGCGCTCTTGTTGACTTGTGCAGAAGTGGAGCCGCAGCCCCAGGAGCGTCAAGAGACTGCTCCCGACGAGCCGCTCATCCCACCCTCCCCGCCAAGGAGGAGCTCCCCGGCGAGGGAGAGCGCTCCGCCAAGGGCGGGTACTCCGCCAAGGGCGAGCACTCCGACAAGGGTGGGCACCCCGCCAAGGGAAGGCGCCAACGGCCCTCCGCCGGCGGGGGCCACTACCACGGCGCCAAGGGAGAACTCCCCGGCGAGGGACCCCGTTACTGAAGAGGCCCGCGCATGTAACCCTTGTACTTTCCTTCTCTTGTATTCTTCTTTTTGGATATTTGCTTGACGATTCTTCTTTTCTTTTTCTGTCAGATCCGCCCGCCCCGGAGCCGATGGAGACAGAGGTCAACGCCGAGGAGGACGTACGCGGCAACGCTGGTGACGCCGCAACCGCTGAAGGGATGGCCGGCGCAGACGAGCCAGCCGACGACGAGATCACCGCGGCCACTGACGCGGCAGCTGGGGAGGGGACCGGCGACCGCACTGACGGCCCTGAGGCCACAGGAGCGCCGGACGCTGCACCGGCCGCCGACCCCTACGCTGCCACGACTGGGCCGGGGATCTATCTGGAGGCCGCCAACGGGGTCTTCATCCAAGTCCCGTGGGCGTCCTCATCAAGGGCGCCCGCGGAGGGGGAGAGCTTCGATGGGGAAGTCCTCGCCTCCGCCGGGCTGAGGCTTGTCGACGCGCCCGACAGCAGCAGTGAGCCCGAAGAGGAGCAGCTTCTGCGCCGGCTTCTGGCCTTGTATCGAGCCAGGCAGGCCAAGCTGGAGTCCCGAGAGGCTCTGGCTGCCAAGGCTGGCGTCGACTTGGAGAAGCGCGTCGTGGAGCTCCGTGCTGCCAACCAAGCGGCCCTCCAGAACTTGGCGGAGGAGAGCGAGGAGCTCGCCGAAGCGCACCAGGCATTCATCCTCGAGAAGGCCGAGGTTGAGGAGCAGCAACGACTAGCCGCTGAGGATCTGTCTTGGCGGGAGGGAGAGCTCAGGCAGCGGAAGGTCGACCTCGATAGCCCCGAGGATGACCTTACCGCGCGCGAACAGTCCATTGGCGGGGCTCTGCAGGAGGCGAGGGACGCCACTGCTGCCGCAGAGACCGCCAAGAGGAACTTGGAGGCGAGGGTGGCGCAGTTGGAGACGAGCTTGAAGACGAGCGAGGAGAGGGTTGCCGCGCTCAATTTGGCGCGGGAGAAAGACGCCCACACCCACTCGGAGCTGCAAGTCCGCCTCTCCGACAAGGGCCAGGAACTCACCACCGCCAAGGACTCCATCGCAGACTTGGAGCTGAAACTGTCCACCCTCACTGAGTCGCTTGATGGGGCCCGGAACAGGGAGATAAAGCTGAAGGAAGATCTCCGGGCCGAAAGGGCACTGCTGGACAGTGCCGCTCTTACGCAGAACAACTTCCAGCGGACGGTGGAGCAGTGGACCGAGGAGCTCGTCGCCTCCGCCGCCAACATCGACAAGGAGATGGTGGCGCTGGGGACGGAGCACCTCGTGTACTCCCCCAACGAGAACCTCCCCTACAGCGCCAAGCTGAGTCTGTTCTTCAGAGGAGTGGCGCCGGCCCTCGCGCAACTACGGGAGAAGCTCCCCACGCAGCTGGCGAACGAGGCGCGCCGGCTTTGCATGGGTACTATGGAGCGAGTGTTGACGAAGATCGTCTTCCGCAATCCCGGGATCAATCTTGACAACGTCCTCCGGACCTGGCGCGCCAAAGATGTCGGGGAAACTGATCGCCCACGAACACCTATGGGACCGGAGCCCCTTTTCGGTACGGCAAGGGAGCGGAGGGAGCACAGAGAGCAGATCGAGGCGCACACGCGAGCAGTTTACCCAGGTTCGGGCCGCACGGATGCGTAAAACCCTACTCCTGCCTTGGTTTGTTATTGAGTTCTTGGCTCGGGAGCAAGAAGATCTACAGTACTAGCTACACCAAGCGTGGGAGTGATCAAGTTTCGGAACCCCCTCTACGTTGTGCATGGGCCTCCTTTTATAGGTCGAAGGGGTTCCCAACAGGTGTCAACGTAAGTGAGGGTAAAAGCGTAAAATTGGAGGTAGTTGTAACAGTGTATGTACAGTGTTTTGTACCTAACCCAGACGGTGGGGGACAAGGGCATTGAATGCCCGTCGCCGTCGCCCCAAAACAGTGTAAAAAGCGTCCGTCCGGGCGCCTCCGTTCGCCACGACGGAGGCCTTGTCATCGTGGCTAGCCACCGTGTACCCCAGGCTGCACGGCCATCCGCCACGTGCCCTAGGAAGGGCCCCAGGGCGACGCGTGGCCAGATGAGCTGGAGCGCAGGCACACAGTGAAAGCTTGCCGCGGCAAGCACCTTGCCGCGGTCGCTACCTTGCCGGGCCCGAAGCTTGTCGCTCTCCGGGTCTTGCCGGGGCGCGCGATGCGCCACGACATGTCTTCTGAAATGCTGTTCTTCGGCCTTCCTGGCAAGCTCCTCTTGCCAAGGTCTTGCGCTGAAGGGATGATCTTGAGCCTGGAGCGGCCTTCCCGGCAAGCTCCTTTTGCTGGGGTCCTGTTTCTTAACTTGAATACTTTGTTCTTGAATGGCTCCAAAGGAAGTAGAGTGGGCCTTGGCGAGCGCATGGCGAGCCCTGCCACGGGACGCTGCTACTGCCCGTGCACAAGTCGGGATACTAAGGTACCCCTACTTTAGTACACCGACAGGACGAACACCTATGGGACCGGAGCCCCTTTTCGGTACGGCAAGGGAGCGGAGGGAGCACAGAGAGCAGATCGAGGCGCACACGCGAGCAGTTTACCCAGGTTCGGGCCGCACGGATGCGTAAAACCCTACTCCTGCCTTGGTTTGTTATTGAGTTCTTGGCTCGGGAGCAAGAAGATCTACATTACTAGCTACACCAAGCGTGGGAGTGATCAAGTTTCGGAACCCCCTCTACGTTGTGCATGGGCCTCCTTTTATAGGTCGAAGGGGTTCCCAACAGGTGTCAATGTAAGTGAGGGTAAAAGCGTAAAATTGGAGGTAGTTGCAACAGTGTATGTACAGTGTTTTGTACCTAACCCAGACGGTGGGGGACAAGGGCATTGAATGCCCGTCGCCGTCGCCCCAAAACAGTGTAAAAACCGTCCGTCCGGGCGCCACCGTTCGCCACGACGGAGGCCTTGTCATCGTGGCTAGCCACCGTGTACCCCAGGCTGCACGGCCATCCGCCACGTGCCCTAGGAAGGGCCCCAGGGCGACGCGTGGCCAGATGAGGTTAAGCGCAGGCACACAATGAAAGCTTGCCGCGGCAAGCACCTTGCCGTGGTCGCTACCTTGCCGGGCCCAGAAGCTTGTCGCTCTCCGGGTCTTGCCGGGGCGCGCGATGCGCCACGGCATGTCTTATGAAATGCTGTTCTTCGGCCTTCCTGGCAAGCTCCTCTTGCCAGGGTCTTGCGCTGAAGGGATGATCTTGACCCTGGAGCGGCCTTCTCGGCAAGCTCCTCTTGCCGGGGTCCTGTTTCTTAACTTGAATACTTTGTTCTTGAATGGCTCCAAAGGAAGTAGAGTGGGCCTTGGCGAGCGCGTGGCGAGCCCTGCCACGGGATGCTGCTACAGCCCGTGCACAAGTCGGGATACTAAGGTACCCCTACTTTAGTACACCGACAGGAAAGATGTCGGGGAAACTGATCGCCCACGAACACCTATGGGACCGGAGCCCCTTTTCGGTACGACAAGGGAGCGGAGGGAGCACAGAGAGCAGATCGAGGCGCACACGCGAGCAGTTTACCCAGGTTCGGGCCGCACGGATGCGTAAAACCCTACTCCTGCCTTGGTTTGTTATAGAGTGCTTGGCTCGGGAGCAAGAAGATCTACAGTACTAGCTACACCAAGCGTGGGAGTAGGGTTTTACGCATCTGTGCGGCCCGAACCTGGGTAAACTGCTCGCGTGTGCACCTCGATCTGCTCTCTGTGCTCCCTCCGCTCCCTTGCCATACCG
>LR738712.1:567841014-567873078 GCA_902687465.1 Secale cereale
GCGTAAAACCCTACTCCTGCCTTGGTTTGTTATAGAGTGCTTGGCTCGGGAGCAAGAAGATCTACAGTACTAGCTACACCAAGCGTGGGAGTAGGGTTTTACGCATCTGTGCGGCCCGAACCTGGGTAAACTGCTCGCGTGTGCACCTCGATCTGCTCTCTGTGCTCCCTCCGCTCCCTTGCCATACCGAAAAGGGGCTCCAGTCCCATAGGTGTTCGTGGGCGATCAGTTTCCCCGACATCTTTGGCGCGCCAGGTTTTCCATACGAAGTGTGGTCGTTCAAGGAAAATAACTAAGACTTTAAAAATTTGAATGCTCAAACTTTGACAACTTATCTTTTGTGTGCCGTTTGCTTCCCGGCAAGGCTTTCCTTTCTTGAACAGTATTTGGTCCATACCACTGCCTCCTTCCCAAGGCTTTCCTTTCTTGAACAGTATTTGGTCCATTCCACTGCCTCCTTCCCTCCCCGGTAAATTTGTGCGCGAGGAACAGTTCCTCTGCTTGAGAGAAAAAGGAAAAAGAGAGGAGACACAGATATGGAGCCTTGCAGGTTGTCATTGCTTACCAGGATCGTGTGCTGCACAAAGTGTCAGATAACACATGTAATGAAAACAAGAGTGTATGAAATGACAAGCCGTGCGAAGCACAAAAGCTTTACTGATGCACGGGGTCTGCGCCCGGCTTTGTACAAAGGTTTACATGCGACAGCGGCAAGACATGTACAAAAGATGGTTGCCGGAGCGGATCACGGCAACCGCGCCTCATGGGTGAAACTTGCGAAGATGCTCAATGTTCTAGGAGTTGCTCACTGGTAAGCCTTCTTCGGTCTCAAGGCGGACAGCGCCGGGCCTTGTGACTTGTCTCACCCGATAAGGGCCTTCCCACTTCGGCGTCAACTTGTTGGAATTCTTGGCGGACTAAACACGCCGAAGAACAAGGTCGCCTTCCTCGAGACTCCTGGCCTTGACTTTGCGGCTATGATAGCGGCGCAAAGCTTGCTGGTACCGAGCAGCTCGTACAGCAGCCTGGAGACGGTCCTCCTCGAGGAGCAGTGCATCATCTTGCCGCAGTTGCTCTTGCTCGAGTTCGTCGTAAGCGAGCACTCGAGGAGACCCGTATATGAGTTCTGTGGGGAGAACTGCCTCTGCTCCATAGACAAGAGCAAAGGGTGTATGTCCGGTGGCTCGATTTGGTGTCGTCCTGATTGACCAAAGAGCCGCCGGCAACTCCTCAATCCAGTTTCTTCCGCACTTGTGCAGCCCGTCGAAGGTTCTTGTCTTGAGTCCGCGCATCACTTCAGCATTCGCCCTCTCCGCTTGACCATTGCTCCTCGGGTGAGCAACAGAAGCGAAACAGACCTTGGCGCCAAGGTCTTGGACGTATTGCATGAAGGTGCGACTTGTGAACTGTGTGCCGTTGTCGGTGATGATCCTGTTAGGAATTCCGAAACGACAAACGATCGATCTGAAGAACCTGACTGCTGACTGTGCGGTCACCTTTCTCACTGGTTCCACTTCCGGCCACTTCGTGAACTTGTCGATGGCGACGTACAAGTACTCGAAGCCCCCGACTGCGCGGGGAAAGGGGCCGAGGATGTCGAGCCCCCAGACTGAAAAGGGCCAGGACAAAGGGATCATCTGGAGAGCTTGAGCTGGCTGGTGTATTTGCTTGGCATGGAACTGGCACGCTTCACACTTGGTTACTTGCGCAGTTGTATCTTGGAGGGCTTCTGGCCAAAAGAAACCTTGCCGAAACGCCTTCCCGGCAAGTGCTCTTGCGCCAATGTGGTGGCCACATATGCCTCCATGTATCTCTGCCAACAGCTTCTGTCCATCTTCCCGGGAAATGCACTTCAATCTGACACCATTGAGTCTTCTTCTGTACAGTTCATTGCCGACGAACTGGTACATACTTGACTACCTGGTTATTCTCTCTACCTCTTCTGGCTCTTCAGGAAGTTCTCTAGTTTGAAGGAAACGGACGATTTGCTGTGCCCAGGTTGGAGCTTGAGGCTCAGCAACAAGGGCTAAAGGCATCAGTGCTGCTGCGGGAGCGTCAGCTTCTACGGCAAGAACCTGCGGCTCTGCCGGAGCTGGACGTTCCCCGGCAAGCTCGCCGGGCCAAGACTTGCCGGGAACGTCTGCTTCAACTGTACGAACCCTAGAGTCCGCAGGAGCAGACTGTTCCTCAGCAACTCGGTCGTTCATCTTGGGGACTTTGGCGGCGGCTTCAGGAAGGTCCGCCGGCAAGTAGTCACCGGAGACCAACTTTCTCTTGTTGCTTTGCCCAATTGATGGTGTAACGGATGGTTGAGTTAGCTTGAGCATGAAGGTTCCTGGTTCCACATGCAGCTTCAATGCGGCACACTTTGACATGCCGTCTGCGATGTCATTTTGAGCTCTTGGAACGTGCTCCATCTGCAGGCCTTCAAAGTGTTCTTCAAGCTTCCTCACTTCATCGACATAAGCTTCCATCAAAGGACTCTGGTAGCTCTTGTTTACTTGTCGGACCACCAACTGTGAATCTCCCCGCACAATCAGCATCTCGATCCCAAGTTTGGCTGCAATTCTGAGGCCGGCAAGCAAACCTTCATACTCTGCAGTATTGTTTGTCGCTTGTTCCTTGGGAAAGTGCATTTGGACAACGTACTTGAGGTGCTCTCCGGTGGGTGCGACGAGCAGCACACCAGCACCGGCGCCTTGCAGCGAGAAGGCCCCATCGAAGTACATTATCCATTCTTTGCTTGCTTCTTGGACGGGGATGCTTGTCTCTGGAATCTCTTCGTCTGATGTTGGTGTCCATTCTGCTATGAACTCTGCCAAGGCTCGGCTCTGGATGGTTGAAGTACTCTCAAACTTAAGACCGAAGCTTGACAGCTCCAGTGCCCGCTCGACAATCCTGCCCGTTGCCTCCGGGTTTTGCAATATCCTCTTCAACGGAAAGCCAGTGACCACTGTTATCTCGTGTGCTTGGAAGTAATGGCGCAGCTTTCTCGAGGCCATGAGGAGGCCGAAAAGCAACTTGTGCACTCCAGAGTATCTAGACCTAGCCCCCTGCAAGAGGGAGCTGACAAAATAGACTGGTCGCTGCACCATCTTCTTTCGCACTTCTTCTTGCACTTGCTCAGATCCGTCCATGTCGGGGCCAGAGCTTGTCGGGGAAGCCCCCTGCTTGTCGCTGGATGTGCTTGCCGGGGCTGTGGGCTCCTCCCCTGCCTCCCTTTCCACTACCAACGCAACACTAACCACTTGATTGGTTGCTGCTAAATATAGCAGCAACTTCTCTTGCGGCTTAGGTGCGACAAGTATTGGAGTGGAGGACAGGTATCCTTTCAAGTCTTGCAGCGATGCCTCCGCTTCTGGAGTCCACTTCATTGGACCTGCCTTTTTCAAGATTTTGAAAAACGGCAGGGCGCGTTCTGCAGACTTAGAAATGAACCTGCTGAGGGCAGCCACACATCCAGCAAGCCTCCGTACATCCTTGACGCACTTTGGGGCTTCGATCTGCTCGATGGCTTTGATCTTGTCGGGATTCGCTTCAATCCCCCTCTGGGACACAAAGAACCCGAGAAGCTTGCCGGAGGGGACTCCGAAGACGCACTTGTCTGGGTTCAGCTTGAGTTGTATCTTGCGAAGATTCACAAAGGTTTCTTCTAGGTCTTGAATCAGGGTATCCTTGTCCTTGATCTTGACCACTATATCATCCATGTAAGCTTCTACATTCCTGTGTATCTGTGGCTCAAAAGCAGTGTGGACCACCCTTGCAAATGTTGAGCCCGCATTCTTCAATCCAAAGGGCATGCGTATGAAATAGTAAGTGCCACATGGAGTAATGAATGCGGTCTTCTCTTCATCTTCCTCAGCCATGAATATCTGGTGGTACCCGGAGTATGCATCAACAAATGAAAGCAACTCACATCCAGCCGTGGAGTCAACGATCTGGTCAATGCGCGGCAAGGGAAATGGATCCTTGGGACAAGCTTTATTCACATCAGTGAAGTCTATACAAAGTCTCCACTTCCCATTAGCTTTGCGCACGACAACTGGGTTGGCCAGCCACGTGGGATGAAGTACACCTCTAACAAGGCCTGCTGCTTCCAACTTCTTGATCTCTTCAGCTATAAACTCTTGGCGCTCCACTGCTTGCTTCCTGACCTTCTGCTTGACGGGCCGCGCGTGAGGACAAACGGCAAGCTTGTGCTCAATCACTTTCCTGGGAACGCCAGGGATGTCAGACGGTTGCCATGCAAACACGTCCACATTCGCCCACAGGAAAGCAATGAGCACGCTTTCCTATTTAGGATCAAGCGTAGCACTGATGGTGAAAGTACCACCAGTGCCGTCCTCCTTGGCGGACACCTTCTTGGTTGCAGGTGGAGCTGCCATTCCTTTCTTGCACTTGCCGGTGGAGCTCGATGGTGCGTCCTCGACGGCAGCGCAGCACTCCGAAGAGGTGCGTTTGCCGGAGTGGGCCCCAGAGCTCTTGCCGGACCTGGTCTTGTTCTTTATGTCGGGGAAACTGATCGCCCACGAACACCTATGGGACTGGAGCCCCTTTTCGGTACGGCAAGGGAGCGGAGGGAGCACAGAGAGCAGATCGAGGCGCACACGCGAGCAGTTTACCCAGGTTTGGGCCGCACAGATGCGTAAAACCCTACTCCTGCCTTGGTTTGTTATTGAGTTCTTGGCTCGGGAGCAAGAAGATCTACAGTACTAGCTACACCAAGCGTGGGAGTGATCAAGTTTCGGAACCCCCTCTACGTTGTGCATGGGCCTCATATTATAGGTCGAAGGGGTTCCCAACAGGTGTCAATGTAAGTGAGGGTAAAAGCGTAAAATTGGAGGTAGTTGTAACAGTGTATGTACAGTGTTTTGTACCTAACCCAGACGGTGGGGGACAAGGGCATTGAATGCCCGTCGCCGTCGCCCCAAAACAGTGTAAAAAGCGTCCGTCCGGGAGCCTCCGTTCGCCACGACGGAGGCCTTGTCATCGTGGCTAGCCACCGTGTACCCCAGGCTGCACGGCCATCCGCCACGTGCCCTAGGAAAGGCCCCAGGGCGACGCGTGGCCAGATGAGCTGGAGCGCAGGCACACAGTGAAAGCTTCCCGCGGTCGCTACCTTGCCGGGCCCGGAAGCTTGTCGCTCTCCGGGTCTTGCCGGGGCGCGCGATGCACCACGGCATGTCTTCTGAAATGCTGTTCTTCGGCCTTCCTGGCAAGCTCCTCTTGCCAGGGTCTTGCGCTGAAGGGATGATCTTGAGCCTGGAGCGGCCTTCCCGGCAAGCTCCTCTTGCCGGGGTCCTATTTCTTAACTTGAATACTTTGTTCTTGAATGGCTCCAAAGGAAGTACAGTTGGCCTTGGCGAGCGCGTGGCGAGCCCTGCCACGGGACGCTGCTACTGCCCGTGCACAAGTCGGGATACTAAGGTACCCCTACTTTAGTACACCGACAGGAGCCCCCGGGCCTGGGCCACACACGGTGCCGAGCGCTGTTGGGCCAGGCCCAAAACAGTGCACGGGCACTCGCGGCCCACGGCGCGCCGTATCCCACTCCTTATCCGTCGCATCCCTCCCTAACGGCACGCGTCGATTGCGGCGTCGTGGGAGAGATCGTGGACTGTTTCTTTAATGGGAAAATGCGGAACGTCCCCCACTTCCCCCTTAAAAGCACAGGAAACAGGTGCAGTTTCCCCCCAGTGTCTCATTGCGTCTTCAAGCTCCAGAAACCCCCACCGCTCTCCGCCTCCCCAAAGGTCGAGAGAGAGACGAGCTCCACCCCTCTTCCTCCGCCGCCAGCCTCCCCAGCACCGCTGGCTCCACTCGCCGTCTCTGCCATGGCCCCGAGGAGCGACAAGGCGAAGAGCGCGAAGTCCGACAAGGCAGCGAAGCTAGCAGCGATGCGGAAGATGGTGGTCTTCCCGCCGAGGCTCGGCGCGAGGGAGCTGAGGGACAAGTACTACTTGTTCTGGGCGAGGGAGACGAAGGCTCACCCGCGCACCAGGGTCCTCCCCGCCGAAGCCTGCGACATGTACCCGGGAGGTTACCATTACTTCGCTCTGTTCTTCCATTGCAGTCTCTACCCTCCATACTCTGTGTTCTTCTGCGACATTATGAACACGTATGGATTCCACCTTCTCGATTTCACCCCGAACGCAGTCTTAACCTTGGCCGTTTTCGCGCATCTGTGCGAAAACTTCGTCGGAGTCCACCCCAACGTAGCTCTCTTCCGCCATTTCTTCACACCTCGAGTAGAGTCTGGGTCCCCTCTGTCCGGTGGCATCTCTTGGATCTTTAGGCTCAACAAGAAAGAGGCGTACTTGATTGGAGAGCTCCGCGGCAAGTGGGAAGAGTGGAGGGCTGATTTGTGCTGGGTTATGGAAGAGGAACCCTAGCAGTTTACCTCCCCGCGCCGAGCTGCAATAGTGCGCGGCAAGGATTGGAGTGATCTGGTCCCGGAGGACGAGAAGCTGAAGATTGCCCTTACTAGGATCCTCCGCCTCCGGCGAGCCAATCTTACTGTAGGTGAGGTCGGGGCTGATTTCCTTTGCCGCCGCATTGCTCCCCTACAGGAGAGAAAGAGGCCTGCTTGGGAGTTCGGCAACGCGGCAGACCGCATGAGGCTGCGCCCCGGCCTGAACTACAACTTCACCGTCTTGGAACTCAAGGGAATGATCCGCTCGCTGTTCAAGCATGACCCCAAGCACTCGAAGTGGTTTGCCCCGTCGCGGGGAGTAGTTCCATTATGCAACAACTCTTCACTTAGTGCCATCCGCGCGGTAATGCCGCTCTGCGACTCCCACGGGGTTGATCCCACTTGGCTGGCGCCTTCAGAAGAAACTGCACAAGCTTTCTTCGACAACTTGGTTGAGCGGCCGGTCAATCCCGAGGAGAAGAAGGGTCTCACCGGCGCGACCACCGACCGGGACGTGGCGTATATCGCTAGCAGGATGGAGGAGGCCGCCGCCGCCGAGGCCGCGGGTGAGTTTGGGTACTCCGTGGAGGAGGCAGAAGTAGAGGATGCAGTGAGTAGGGCCGAGGAGAAGAGATCCTCAAGTTGTTGAGGCCAGCCGGGGAGCCTGCCGGGGAGCCTGCCGGGATGAGCGAAGCTGCCGGGCAGGGCACTGAGTCCATTGAGCCCGCCCAGGAGGACGCCGAATCGGGCGATTCCGACGAAGACTCGGGCGGGTCACTGTACCTCGACGACGCCTCCTCATCCTCAGAGAATTCTCCGCCACCACCAAGTCCTCCGCCACAGCCAAAGAAGCGCCTCCTTAAGACCACTGACATGGCGAGGCAGTCGGTGCCCCGATAGCAGCCGCAGCGTCGCTCGACGCGTGTCCCCACGACGAGCAAGGCCGTCAAGGAGGCGCCCCGCGCCTCAGCGGCAAGCGGAGGGGGATCTTCCTGAACCGGTTCCGGCGTTCCTTCCGCCCCTCGGTCTTCGGCGACGACAGGAGCGGGGTCTTCTCAGCCCATGGCTCCGGAGCCCGCCAAGCGCCCGAGGGAGCCTACCCCTCCAGCTCCTCGCGCCGGGACGTGCGAGGCGGACTTCGACTTTTCCGCCCTCAGTTCTGACGAGGAGGAGGAAGAGTAAGTATTCGCAACCCTTATATTTATTTTTTTGATTTTTGTTGCTCTTGTCTTGAATTCTCTTTGCCTGACTCTGATCTTGTTTGGCTTCCAGGACCCTGACCCACAGGATGGCGAAGAGGGCCAAGATCCCGGTGGTTGATCTCGAGGAGGACGAGCCCGTCGTCGTGGCAGGAGATGCGCCCGCGACAGGCTTGCCGGATCAGCCTGCTGCTCCGCAGAGCAGCCCCCAGCGTAAGTCTTCTTGTTTACTTCTTCGCTTGTCGGGCGCGCTTGAGTTTCTTATCTTTGCCAATGTTTTGCTTGCTTGTTGACTTCTGCAGAAGTGGAGCCGCAGCCCCAGGAGCGTCAAGAGACTGCTCCCGACGAGCCGCTCATCCCACCCTCCCCGCCAAGGAGGAGCTCCCCGGCGAGGGAGAGCGCTCCGCCAAGGGCGAGTACTCCGCCAAGGGCGGGCACTCCGACAAGGGTGGGCACCCTGCCAAGGGAAGGCGCCAGCGGCCCTCCGCCGGCGGGGGCCACTACCACGCCGCCAAGGGAAAACTCCCCGGCGAGGGACCCCGTTACTGAAGAGGCCCGCGCAGGTAACCCTTGTACTTTCCTTCTCTTGAATTCTTCTTTTTGGATATTTGCTTGACGATTCTTCTTTTATTTTTCTGTCAGATCCGCCCGCCCCCGGAGCCGATGGAGACAGAGGTCAACGCCGAGGAGGACGTACGCGGCAACGCTGGCGACGCCGCCACCGCTAAAGGGATGGCCGGCGCCGACGAGCCAGCCGCCGACGAGACCGCCGCGGCCACTGACGCGGCAGCTGGGGAGGGGACCGGCGACCGCACTGATGGCCCTGAGGCCACAGGAGCGCCGGACGCTGCATCGGCCGCCGACCCTCAGCTGCCGCGACTGGGCCGGGGATCAATCTGGAGGCCGCCAACGGGGTCTTCATCCAAGTCCCGTGGGCGGCCTCATCAAGGGCGCCCGCGGAGGGGGAGAGCTTCGATGGGGAAGTCCTCGCCTCCGCCGGGCTGAGGCTTGTCGACGCGCCCGGCAGCGGTAGTGAGCCCGAAGAGGAGCAGCTTCTGCGCCGGCTTCTGGCCTTGTATCGGGCCAGGCAGGCCAAGCTGGAGTCCCAAGAGGCTCTGGCTGCCAAGGCTGGCGTCGACTTGCAGAAGCGCGCCGCGGAGCTCCGTGCTGCCAACCAAGCGGCCCTCCGGAACTTGGCGGAGGAGCGCGAGGAGCTCGCCGAAGCGCACCAGGCATTCATCCTCGAGAAGGCCGAGGTTGAGGAGCAGCAATGACTAGCCGCCGAGGATCTGTCTCGGCGGGAGGGAGAGCTCAGGCAGCGGAAGGTCGACCTCGATAGCGACGAGGATGACCTTACCGCGCGCGAGCAATCCATTGGCGGGGCTCTGCAGGAGGCGAGGAACGCCACTGCTGCCGCAGAGACCGCCAAGAGGGACTTGGAGGCGAGGGTGGCGCAGTTGGAGACGAGCTTGAAGACGAGCGAGGAGAGGGTTGCCGCGCTCAATTTGGCGCGGGAGAAAGACGCCCACACCCACTCGGAGTTGCAAGTCCGCCTCTCCGACAAGGGCCAGGAACTCACCGCCGCCAAGGACTCCATCGCAGACTTGGAGCTGAAACTGTCCACCCTCACTGAGTCGCTTGACGGGGCCCGGAACAGGGAGATAAAGCTGATGGAAGATCTCCGGGCCGAAAGGGCACTGCTTGACAGTCCCGCTCTTACGCAGAACAACTTCCAGCGGACGGTGGAGCAGTGGACCGCGGAGCTCGTCGCCTCCGCCGCCAACATCGACAAGGAGATGGTGGCGCTGGGGACGGAGCACCTCGTGTACTCCCCCGACGAGAACCTCCCCCACAGCGCCAAGCTGAGTCTGTTCTTCAGAGGAGTGGCGCCGGCCCTCGCGCAACTACGGGAGAAGCTCCCCATGCAGTTGGCGAACAAGGCGCGCCGGCTTTGCATGGGTACTATGGAGCGAGTGTTGACGAAGATCGTCTTCCGCAATCCCGGGATCAATCTTGACAACGTCCTCCGGACCTTGCCGCCCGAAGCTGACCAGGAAGCGCTGAAGGCTCGCATCACCCACATCGTGGCTAAGGTTGGCAAGATCAAGAGGGTTGACGGCGACCGTGTAGACTAGGTTGTTTTCTTTCCGCTTCCCTTGTCGCTGCCAATTAAGTCATGGACAGTAGTTTGTTAGAACAGCGGCAAGTCTTCTTGTAATATAACTTTATTTTGGATAGTTGATGCAGAGTCATTTCCTTGTTCAACTCCTTTACTTTATATGCCTTCACCCTTCGCATTTAGGGAACTTGCCGGCAAAGGGACCCTTGCCGCGAGCGCCGAGTGCGGAACTTCAGCAGCCTGCTGGCAATGTCCCCGCCGGCAAGAAACCTTACCGCAGCTAGTCGCAGCACACTTAGATTGCTGAGCGAACTCGAAAACGAAGTAAGGGCGCGACACTTGTCGCAGCTCACTTAAGTCGTAGAGCGTGCTCGAAACAAAGTAAGGGCGCGGCTAGCCACGGGTAGGTTCCTCCGCGCACAGGTTTTCCATACAAAGTGTGGTCGTTCAAGGAAAATAATTAAGACTTTTAAAAATTTGAATGCTCAAACTTTGACAACTTATCTTTTGTGTGCCGTTTGCTTCCCGGCAAGGCTTTCCTTTCTTGAACAGTATTTGGTCCATACCACTGCCTCCTTCCCTCCCCGGTAAATTTGTGCGCGAGGAACAGTTCCTCTGCTTGAGAGAAAAAGGGAAAAGAGAGGAGACACAGATATGGAGCCTTACAGCTTGTCATTGCTTACCAGGATCGTGTGCTGCACAAAGTGTCATATAACACATGTAATGAAAACAAGAATGTATGAAACGACAAGCCGTGCGAAGCACAAAAGCTTTACTGATGCACGGGGTCTGAGCCCGGCTTTGTACAAAGGTTTACATGCGACAACGGCAAGACTGGTACAAAAGATGGTTGCCGGAGCGGATCACGGCAACCGCGCCTCATGGGTGAAACTTGCGAAGATGCTCAATGTTCCAGGAGTTGCTCACCGGTAAGCCTTCTTCGGTCTCAAGGCGGACAGCGCCGGGCCTTGTGACTTGTCTCACCCGATAAGGGCCTTCCCACTTCGGCGTCAACTTGTTGGAATTCTTGGCGGACTGAACACGCCGAAGAACAAGGTCGCCTTCCTCGAGACTCCTGGCCTTGACTTTGCGGCTATGATAGCGGCGCAAAGCTTGCTGGTACCGAGCAGCTCGTACAGCAGCCTGGAGACGGTCCTCCTCGAGGAGCAGTGCATCATCTTGCCGCAGTTGCTCTTGCTCGAGTTCGTCGTAAGCGAGCACTCGAGGAGACCCGTATACGAGTTCCGTGGGGAGAACTGCCTCTGCTCCATAGACAAGAGCAAAGGGTGTATGTCCGGTGGCTCGATTTGGTGTCGTCCTGATTGACCAAAGAGCCGCCGGCAACTCCTCAATCCAGTTTCTTCCGCACTTGTGCAGCCTGTCGAAGGTTCTTGTCTTGAGTCCGCGCAGCACTTCAGCATTCGCCCTCTCCGCTTGACCATTGCTCCTCGGGTGAGCAACAGAAGCGAAACAGACCTTGGCGCCAAGGTCTTGGACGTATTGCATGAAGGTGCGACTTGTGAACTGTGTGCCGTTGTCGGTGATGATCCTGTTAGGAATTCCGAAACGGCAAACGATCGATCTGAAGAACCTGACTGCTGACTGTGCGGTCACCTTTCTCACTGGTTCCACTTCCGGCCACTTCGTGAACTTGTCGATGGCGACGTACAAGTACTCGAAGCCCCCGACTGCGCGGGGAAAGGGGCCGAGGATGTCGAGCCCCCAGACCGAAAAGGGCCAGGACAAAGGGATCGTCTGGAGAGCTTGAGCTGGCTGGTGTATTTGCTTGGCATGGAACTGGCACGCTTCACACTTGGTTACTTGCGCAGTTGCATCTTGGAGGGCTTCTGGCCAAAAGAAACCTTGCCGGAACGCCTTCCCGGCAAGTGCTCTTGCGCCAATGTGGTGGCCACATATGCCTCCATGTATCTCTGCCAACAGCTTCTGTCCATCTTCCCGGGAAATGCACTTCAATCTGACACCATTGAGTCTTCTTCTGTACAGTTCATTGCCGATGAACTGGTACATACTTGACTGCCTGGTTATTCTCTCTACCTCTTCTGGCTCTTCAGGAAGTTCTCCAGTTTGAAGGAAACGGACGATTTGCTGTGCCCAGGTTGGAGCTTGAGGCTCAGCAACAAGGGCTAAAGGCATCAGTGCTGCTGCGGGAACGTCAGGTTCTACGGCAAGAACCTGCGGCTCTGCCGGAGCTGGACGTTCCCCGGCAAGCTCGCCGGGGCAAGACTTGCCGGGAACGTCTGCTTCAACTGTACGAACCCTAGAGTCCGCAGGAGCAGACTGTTCCTCAGCAACTCGGTCGTTGATCTTGGGGACTTTGGCGGCGGCTTCAGGAAGGTCCGCCGGCAAGTAGTCGCCGGAGACCAACTTTCTCTTCTTGCTTTGCCCAATTGATGGTGTAACGGATGGTTGAGTTAGCTTGAGCATGAAGGTTCCTGGTTCCACAGGCAGCTTCAATGCGGCACACTTTGACAGGCCTTCTGCGATGTCATTTTGAGCTCTTGGAACGTGCTCCATCTGCAGGCCTTCAAAGTGTTCTTCAAGCTTCCTCACTTCATCGACATAAGCTTCCATCAAAGGACTCTGGTAGCTCTTGTTTACTTGTCGGACCACCAACTGTGAATCTCCCCGCACAATCAGCATCTTGATCCCAAGTTTGGCTGCAATTCTGAGGCCGGCAAGCAAACCTTCATACTCTGCAGTATTGTTTGTCGCTTGTTCCTTGGGAAAGTGCATTTGGACAACGTACTTGAGGTGCTCTCTGGTGGGTGCGACGAGCAGCACACCAGCACCGGCGCCTTGCAGCGAGAAGGCCCCATCAAAGTACATTATCCATTCTTTGCTCGCTTCTTGGATGGGGATGCTTGTCTATGGAATCTCTTCGTCTGATGTTGGTGTCCATTCTGCTATGAACTCTGCCAAGGCTCGGCTCTGGATGGTTGAAGTACTCTCAAACTTAAGACCGAAGCTTGACAGCTCCAGTGCCCACTCGACAATCCTGCCTGTTGCCTCCGGGTTTTGCAATATCCTCTTCAACGGAAAGCGAGTGACCATTGTTATCTCGTGTGCTTGGAAGTAATGGCGCAGCTTTCTCGAGGCCATGAGGAGGCCGAAAAGGAACTTCTGCACTCCAGAGTATCCTGACCTAGCCCCCTGCAAGAGGGAGCTGACAAAATAGACTGGTCGCTGCACCATCTTCTTTCGCACTTCTTCTTGCACTTGCTCAGATCCGTCCATGTCGGGGCCAGAGCTTGTCGGGGAAGCCCCCTGCTTGTCACTGGATGTGCTTGCCGGGGCTGTGGGCTCCTCCCCTGCCTCCCTTTCCGCTACCAACGCAGCACTAACCACTTGATTGGTTGCTGCTAAATATAACAGCAACTTCTCTTGCGGCTTAGGTGCGACAAGTATTGGAGTGGAGGACAGGTATCCTTTCAAGTCTTGCAACGCTGCCTCCGCTTCCGGAGTCCACTTCATTGGACCTGCCTTTTTCAAGATTTTGAAAAACGACAGGGCGCGTTCTGCAGACTTAGAAATGAACCTGCTGAGGGCAGCCACACAACCAGCAAGCCTCCGTACATCCTTGACGCGCTTTGGGGCTTCGATCTGCTCGATGGCTTTGATCTTGTCGGGATTCGCTTCAATCCCCCTCTGGGACACAAAGAACCCGAGAAGCTTGCCGGAGGGGACTCCGAAGACGCACTTCTCGGGGTTCAGCTTGAGTTGTATCTTGCGCAGATTCACAAAGGTTTCTTCTAGGTCTTGAATCAGGGTATTCTTATCCTTGCTCTTGACCACTATATCATCCATGTAAGCTTCTACATTCCTGTGTATCTCTGGCTCAAAAGCAGTGTGGACCACCCTTGCAAATGTTGAGCCCGCATTCTTCAATCCAAAGGGCATGCGTATGAAACAGTAAGTGCCACATGGAGTAATGAATGCGGTCTTCTCTTCATCTTCCTCAGCCATGAATATCTGGTGGTACCCGGAGTATGCATCAAGAAATGAAAGCAACTCACATCCAGCCGTGGAGTCAACGATCTGGTCAATGCGCGGCAAGGGAAATGGATCCTTGGGACAAGCTTTATTCACATCAGTGAAGTCTATACAAAGTCTCCACTTCCCATTAGCTTTGCGCTAAACTTGATCCGGCGCAACCTTCAGCGACTTTACCAACTTCGTCAGCTTCACCGACTACATCAGCATGCCGCCGAAGAAGAAAGCTTCAGAGGTAGGAGGCCCGTCCGCGTCGATCCCACCACCACTAGAACCAACGCGTGGTGGGGTAGACCTGGCGGAAGGATGGACGCCGGCGAGGAAACTCACGGCGCCGCCAAGTCCAAGTTCAAGACGGACGACCGAGCGCACTCCAAGACCTCGGCGTCCGTGCACGCACCACGCCCCTCTCAGGAGGTGCCGGAACAGCGACGGCGTGGTACTCAGGATACCATCCGCTTGCTGGGCCAGGGGCAATTTGGCGGATCGCGGGACGCTCAAGGCCAACGCGCTGGCACGAGCAAGGCGCGGTCGCCGGGACGAGACCCTGCTCCTTCTAACACCGTTAGAAGTCCGAGCATATCTCGCTCCTCGCACCGCTCGCCACCGCTCCCCTCCTCTCCAGCGGAAGCTCTAGCTAGAGCTCAGCTGCTCCTCGACTTCCCTCCAGCGGCGGACAAGGCCGAAGACTGGAGGGCTACGAACCAAAGCCTCATCGCCTTCGCCAACAACGACACGCCGCAGCAGCCGGCAACGTCACGGCCGCGGCAAGTCAGCCAAGCGAAGGCCGATGGAGACAAGACCGCCGGGGGTGCAACTACCGTGCACTCCCCGCCGCGGAAACAGAAATCGCCGACTCGCCGGATCAACGTCGACGACGACTCCACCGCGTCGTCGGATCCGCGGGCTCGCCGCGATCAACGCCAAGTCCTCGACGACAGGCGGCAAGAGGACGCTCGCACTCGCATCGAGCGTCGAAGAGAAGTACGACGGCAAGACCCACCCCTCGGAGTTCCTCAGCATCTACACCATTGTGGTGCAGGCTGCCGGGGGACGCGACGAGAAGATTCTAGCGAACTACTTCCCGCTCGTGCTTAAGCCAAACGTCAGATCTTGGCTTATGCATTTGCCGGAGAACTCCATCTCTTCTTGGGCAGATCTGTGCCACCAGTTTGTCGACGCCTTCACGGGCGGCCACAAGCCCCATGGCCAGGAAAGTGACCTCCACATTCTAGCCCAGAAGGAAGGAGAGTCCCTGCGAAAGTACATCCAGAGGTTCAGCCGCGTCCAGCACAACATCCCGGATGTCCACCCTGCCGCGGTTATCAGCGCGTTCCACCAGAACGTGCGTAACCGCCGGATGAGGGAGGAGATGGCGATGACCAAGATCCGGGACGTCAGCGAGCTTTACGCTCTGGCTGACAAATGCGCGTGCGCTGAAGAAGGGAGGAGACTCCCCGGAGAGGATACTGGAGCAGGAGGAACAGACAGCGAGGATGCCGCCCCGACACGGAAAAACCGGAGGCGGAACAATAAGAAGAAGAAGAACAAGGATGTACTGGCTGTGGAGAAGTCCGACAAGGAGGCTGGCGACAAGAAAACTCAGGCTGGTGGCTCCGGCAAGGAGCCTGCAACTGTAGCCGCCGCCGACAAGCCGGACGGCTCCGACAAGCAGTACTGCAAGATCCACCGCACCAAGGGCCACGATCTCCAGAATTGCAAGAGGGTCGAGTACCTCGTCGAGCAGCAGAAGGCCGAATACGAGCGTCGCGACAAGGAGAAGGCCCAAGGAGGCGGAGGAGAGTCCGGAAAGAAGTGGCCATTCAATGGCCAGGGAGGACGCCGCGGCAAGGCCAAGCAGCGGCAAGGAGACAGGCCTCCCCGCGGCCGCGACAAGGACGAAGACGAAGACGACGACGAGGACATGGATGACGGAGACAACAGCGAGTAGGAGTTCTAGAAGGCCACAGAAGTTCTATGCGTCGATGGAGGTGCCTGTCTGCATACTTCCCACCGCCAACTCAAGCAATGGGTGCGGGAAGCGAATGCAGCTAAGCCACCCGTCGAGTCGCGCAAGCTGCTGAAGTGGTCCAGCACGCCCATCATCTTCGACCTTGAGGACCACCCTGACGGCACAACAGCGGTCGGGTGCTTGCCGATGTTGGTTTGACCAACCATCCGCAACCTCAAGGTCACCAAGATGCTGGTTGACGGCGGGGCCGGCCTAAACTTGATCTCCTCTGCTGTAATCCGGAAGCTGCAGATCCCCGACAGCGAGCTAGAGGAAACCGGAACTTTCCAAGGAATCAACCCGGGAAGGAGCAAGCCGAAGGGGAAGATTACACTGCCAGTGACCTTTGGCGGAGACTAAACTTCAGGACTGAGAGGATCACCTTCGATGTCGCCGATATCCCACTGCCATACAATGGGATACTTGGCCGTCCGGCGCTCGCCAAGTTCATGGCAGCCTCTCACTATGCTTACAACATGCTCAAGATGCCAGGGCCAATAAGCGTCATCTCTGTCCCCGGCGACAAGAAGGATGCGCTTATCTGCGCCAACAAGATCTACCGGGATGCAGCAGCCACAACGACAGCAAGACACTTGCCGCTGAAGCTCCCGGGGGAAAGATCAAGACCAGGTCCGGCAAGAGCTCTGGGGCCCACTCTGGCAAACGCACCTCTTCGGAGTGCTGCGCTGCCGTCGAGGAAGCACCATCGAGCTCCACCGGCAAGTGCAAGAAAGGAATGGCAGCTCCACCTGCAACCAAGAAGGTGTCCGCCAAGGAGGACGGCACTGGTGGTACTTTCACCATCAGTGCTACGCTCGATCCTAAATAGGAAAGCGCGCTCGTTGCTTTCCTGCGGGCGAATGTGGACGTGTTTGCATGGCAACCGTCTGACATCCCCGGCGTTCCCAGGAAAGTGATTGAGCACAAGCTTGCCGTTTGTCCTCACGCGCGGCCCGTCAAGCAGAAGGTCAGGAAGCAAGCAGTGGAGCGCCAAGAGTTTATAGCTGAAGAGATCAAGAAGTTGGAAGCAGCAGGCCTTGTGAGAGGTGTACTTCATCCCACGTGGCTGGCCAACCCAGTTGTCGTGCGCAAAGCTAATGGGAAGTGGAGACTTTGTATAGACTTCACTGATGTGAATAAAGCTTGTCCCAAGGATCCATTTCCCTTGCCGCGCATTGACCAGATCGTTGAATCCACGGCTGGATGTGAGTTGCTTTCATTTCTTGATGCATACTCCGGGTACCACCAGATATTCATGGCTGAGGAAGATGAAGAGAAGACCGCATTCATTACTCCATGTGGCACTTACTGTTTCATACGCATGCCCTTTGGATTGAAGAATGTGGGCTCAACATTTGCAAGGGTGGTCCACACTGCTTTTGAGCCACAGATACACAGGAATGTAGAAGCTTACATGGATGATATAGTGGTCAAGAGCAAGGACAAGGATACCCTGATTCAAGACCTAGAAGAAACCTTTGTGAATCTGCGCAAGATACAACTCAAGCTGAACCCCGAGAAGTGCGTCTTCGGAGTCCCCTCCGGCAAGCTTCTCGGGTTCTTTGTGTCCCAGAGGGGGATTGAAGCGAATCCCGACAAGATCAAAGCCATCGAGCAGATCAAAGCCCCAAAGCGCGTCAAGGATGTACGGAGGCTTGCTGGTTGTGTGGCTGCCCTCAGCAGGTTCATTTCTAAGTCTGCAGAACGCGCCCTGCCATTTTTCAAAATCTTGAAAAAGGCAGGTCCAATGAAGTGGAATCCGGAAGCGGAGGCAGCGCTGCAAGACTTGAAAGGATACCTGTCCTCCACTCCAATACTTGTCGCACCTAAGCCGCAAGAGAAGTTGCTGCTATATTTAGCAGCAACCAATCAAGTGGTTAGTGCTGCGTTGGTAGCAGAAAGGGAGGCAGGGGAGGAGCCCACAGCCCCGGCAAGCACATCCAGCGACAAGCAGGGGGCTTCCCCGACAAGCTCTGGCCCCGACATGGACGGATCTGAGCAAGTGCAAGAAGAAGTGCGAAAGAAGATGGTGCAGCGACCAGTCTATTTTGTCAGCTCCCTCTTGCAAGGGGCTAGGTCAAGATACTCTGGAGTGCAGAAGTTGCTTTTCGGCCTCCTCATGGCCTCGAGAAAGCTGCGCCATTACTTCCAAGCACACGAGATAACAGTGGTCACTCGCTTTCCGTTGAAGAGGATATTGCAAAACCCGGAGGCAATAGGCAGGATTGTCGAGTGGGCACTGGAGCTGTCAAGCTTCGGTCTTAAGTTTGAGAGTACTTCAACCATCCAGAGCCGAGCCTTGGCAGAGTTCATAGCAGAATGGACACCAACATCAGACGAAGAGATTCCAGAGACAAGCATCCCCGTCCAAGAAGCGAGCAAAGAATGGATAATGTACTTCGATGGGGCCTTCTCGCTGCAAGGCGCCTGTGCTGGTGTGCTGCTCATCGCACCCACCGGAGAGCACCTCAAGTACGTTGTCCAAATGCACTTTCCCAAGGAACAAGCGACAAACAATACTGCAGAGTATGAAGGTTTGCTTGCCGGCCTCAGAATTGCAGCCGAACATGGGATCAAGAAGCTGATTGTGCGGGGAGATTCACAGTTGGTGGTCCGACAAGTAAACAAGAGCTACCAGAGTCCTCTGATGGAAGCTTATGTCGATGATGTGAGGAAGCTTGAAGAACACTTTGAAGGCCTGCAGATGGAGTACGTCCCAAGAGCTCAAAATGACATCGCAGACGGCCTGTCAAAGTGTGTCGCATTGAAGCTGCCTGTGGAACCAGGAACCTTCATGCTCAAGCTAACTCAACCATCCGTTACACCATCAATTGGGCAAAGCAAGAAGAGAAAGTTGGTCTCCGGCGACTACTTGCCGGCGGACCTTCCTGAAGCTGCCGCCAAAGTCCCCAAGATCAACGACCGAGTTGCTGAGGAACAGTCTGCTCCTGCGGACTCTAGGGTTCGTATAGTTGAAGCAGACGTTCCCGGCAAGTCTTGCCCCGGCGAGCTTGCCGGGGAACGTCCAGCTCCGGCAGAGCCGCAGGTTCTTGCCGTAGAAGCTGACGTTCCCGCAGCAACACTGATGCCTTTAGCCCTTGTTGTTGAGCCTCAAGCTCCAACCTGGGCACAGAAAATCGTCCGTTTCCTTCAAACTGGAGAACTTCCTGAAGAGCCAGAAGAGGTAGAGAGAATAACCAGGCAGTCAAGTATGTACCAGTTCGTCGGCAATGAACTGTATAGAAGAAGACTCAATGGTGTCAGATTGAAGTGCATTTCTAGGGAAGATAGACAGAAGCTGTTGGCAGAGATACATGGAGGCATATGTGGCCACCACATTGGCGCAAGAGCACTTGCCGGGAAGGCGTTCCGGCAAGGTTTCTTTTGGCCAGAAGCCCTCCAAGATGCAACTGCGCAAGTAACCAAGTTTGAAGCGTGCCAGTTCCAGGCCAAGCAAATACACCAGCCAGCTCAAGCTCTCCAGACGATCCCTTTGTCCTGGCCCTTTTCGGTCTGGGGGCTCGACATCCTCGGCCCCTTTCCCCACGCAGTCGGGGGCTTCGAGTACTTGTACGTCGCCGTCGACAAGTTCACGAAGTGGCCGGAAGTGGAACCAGTGAGAAAGGTGACCGCACAGTCAGCAGTCAGGTTCTTCAGATCGATCGTTTGCCGTTTCGGAATTCCTAACAGGATCATCACCGACAACGGCACACAGTTCACAAGTCGCACCTTCATGCAATACGTCCAAGACCTTGGCGCCAAGGTCTGTTTCGCTTCTGTTGCTCACCCGAGGAGCAATGGTCAAGCGGAGAGGGCGAATGCTGAAGTGCTGCGCGGACTCAAGACAAGAACCTTCGACAGGCTGCACAAGTGCGGAAGAAACTGGATTGAGGAGTTGCCGGCGGGTCTTTGGTCAATCAGGACGACACCAAATCGAGCCACCGGACAGACACCCTTTGCTCTTGTCTATGGAGCAGAGGCAGTTCTCCCCACGGAACTCGTATACGGGTCTCCTCGAGTGCTCGCTTACGACGAACTCGAGCAAGAGCAACCGCGGCAAGATGAAGCACTGCTCCTCGAGGAGGACCGTCTCCAGGCTGCTGTACAAGCTGCTCGGTACCAGCAAGCTTTGCGCCGCTATCATAGCCGCAAAGTCAAGGACAGGAGTCTCGAGGAAGGCGACCTTGTTCTTCGGCGTGTTCAGTCCGCCAAGAATTCCAACAAGTTGACGCCGAAGTGGGAAGGCCCTTATCGGGTGAGACAAGTCACAAGGCCCGGCGCTGTCCGCCTTGAGACCGAAGAAGGCTTACCGGTGAGCAACTCCTGGAACATTGAGCATCTTCGCAAGTTTCACCCATGAGGCGCGGTTGCCGTGATCCGCTCCGGCAACCATCTTTTGTACAAGTCTTGCCGCTGTCGCATGTAGACCTTTGTACAAAGCCGGGCGCAGACCCCGTGCATCAGTAAAGCTTTTGTGCTTCGCACGGCTTGTTGTTTCATACATTCTTGTTTTCATTACATGTGTTATCTGACACTTTGTGCAACACACGATCCTGGTAAGCAATGACAACGTGCAAGGCTCCATATCTGTGTCTCCTCTCTTTTTCCTTTTTCTCTCAAGTAGAGGAACTGTTCCTCGCGCACAAATTTACCGGGGAGGGAAGGAGGCAGTGGTATGGACCAAATACTGTTCAAGAAAGGAAAGGCTTGGGAAGGAGGCAGTGGTATGGACCAAATACTGTTCAAGAAAGGAAAGCCTTGCCGGGAAGCAAACGGCACACAAAAGATAAGTTGTCAAAGTTTGAGCATTCAAAATTTTAAAGTCTTAGTTATTTTCCTTGAACGACCCCACTTTGTATGGAAAACCTGTGCGCGGAGGAACCTACCCGTGGCTAGCCGCACCCTTACTTTGTTTCGAGCACGCTCAACGACTTAAGTGAGCTGCGACAAGTGTCGCGCCCTTACTTCGTTTTCGAGTTCGCTCAGCAATCTAAGTGTGCTACGACTAGCTGCGGTAAGGTTTCTTGCCGGCGGGGACATTGCCAGCAGGCTGCTGAAGTTCCGCACTCGGCGCTCGCGGCAAGGGTCCCTTTGCCGGCAAGTTCCCTAAATGCTAAGGGTGAAGGCATACAAAGTAAATGAGTTGAACAAGGAAATGACTCTGTGTCAACTATCCAAAATAAAGTTATATTACAAGAAGACTTGCCGCTGTTCTAACAAACTACTGTCCATGACTTAATTGGCAGCGACAAGGGAAGCGGAAAGAAAACAACCTAGTCTACACGATCGCCGTCAACCCTCTTGATCTTGCCAACCTTAGCCACGATGTGGGCGACGCGAGCCTTCAGCGCTTCCTAGTCAGCTTCGGGCGGCAAGGTCCGGAGGACGTTGTCAAGATTGATCCCGGGATTGCGGAAGACGATCTTCGTCAACACTCGCTCCATAGTATCCATGCAAAGCCGGCGCGCCTTGTTCGCCAGCTGCGTGGGGAGCTTCTCCCGTAGTTGCGCGAGGGCCGGCGCCACTCCTCTGAAGAACAGACTCAGCTTGGCACTGTGGGGGAGGTTCTCGTCGGGGGAGTACACGAGGTGCTCCGTCCCCAGCGCCACCATCTCCTTGTCGATGTTGGCGGCGGAGGCGATGAGCTCCTCGGTCCACTGCTCCTACGTCCGCTGGATGTTGTTCTACGTAAGAGCGGCACTGTCCAGCAGTGCCCTTTCGGCCCAGAGATCTTCCTTTAGCTTTATCTCCCTGTTCCGGGCCCCGTCAAGCGACTCAGTGAGGGTGGACAGTTTCAACTCCAAGTCTGCGATGGAGTCCTTGGCGGCGGTGAGTTCCTGGCCCTTGTCAGAGAGGCGGACTTGCAGCTTCGAGTGGGTGTGGGCGTCTTTCTCCCGCGCCAAATTGAGCGCGGCAACCCTCTCCTCGCTTGTCTTCAAGCTCGTCTCCAACTGCACCACCCTCGCCTCCAAGTCCCTCTTGGCGGTCTCTGCGGCAGCAGTGGCGTCCCTCGCCTCCTGCAGAGCCCCGCCAATGGACTGCTCGCGCGCGGTAAGGTCATCCTCGTGGCTATCGAGGTCGACCTTCCGCTGCCTGAGCTCTCCCTCCCGCCGAGACAGATCCTCGGCGGCTAGTCGTTGCTGCTCCTCAACCTCGGCCTTCTCGAGGATGAATGCCTGGTGCGCTTCGGCGAGCTCCTCGCGCTCCTCCGCCAAGTTCCGGAGTGCCGCTTGGTTGGCAGCACGGAGCTCCGCGGCGCGCTTCTCCAAGTCGACGCCAACCTTGGCAGCCAGAGCCTCTCGGGACTCCAGCTTGGCCTGCCTGGCCCGATACAAGGCCAGAAGCCGGCGCAGAAGCTGCTCCTCTTCAGGCTCACTGCTGCTGCCGGGCGCGTCGACAAGCCTCAGCCCGGCGGAGGCGAGGACTTCCCCATCGAAGCTCTCCCCCTCCGCGGGCGCCCTTGATGAGGACGCCCACGGGACTTGGATGAAGACCCCGTTGGCGGCCTCCAGATAGATCCCCGGCCCAGTCACGGCAGCGGAGGGGTCGGCGGCCGGTGCAGCGTCCGGCGCTCTTGTGGCCTCAGGGTCGTCAGTGCGGTTGCCGGTCCCCTCCCCAGCTGCCGCGTCAGTGGCCGCGGCGGTATCGTTGGCGGCTGGCTCGTCGGCGCCGGCCATCCCTTCAGCGGTGGCGGCGTCGCCAGCGTTGCCGCGTACGTCCTCCTCGGCGTTGACCTCTGTCTCCATCGGCTCCGAGGCGGGCGGATCTGACAGAAAAAGAAAAGAAGAATCGTCAAGCAAATATCCAAAAAGAAGAATTCAAGAGAAGGAAAGTACAAGGGTTACCTGCGCGGGCCTCTTCAGTAACGGGGTCCCTCGCCGGGGAGTTCTCCCTTGGCGGCGTGGTAGTGGCCCCCGCCGGCGGAGGGCCGCTGGCGCCTTCCCTTGGCGGGGTGCCCACCCTTTTCGGAGTGCTCGCCCTTGGCGGGGTACTCGCCCTTGGTGGAGTACCCGCCCTTGGCGGAGCGCTCTCCCTCGCCGGGGAGCTCCTCCTTGGCGGGGAGGGTGGGATGAGCGGCTCGTCGGGAGCAGTCTCTTGAGGCTCCTGGGGCTGCGGCTCCACTTCTGCACAAGTCAACAAGCAAGCAAAACATTGGAAAAGATAAGAAACTCAAGCGCGCCCGACAAGCAAAGAAGTAAACAAGAAGACTTACGCTGGGGGCTGCGCTGGGGGCTGCTCTGCGGAGCAGCATGCTGATCCGGCAAGCCTGTCACGCGCGCATCTCCTGCCACGGCGACTGGCTCGTCCTCCTCGAGATCAACCACCGGGATCTTGGCCCTCTTCGCCATCCTCTGGGTCAGGGTCCTGGAAGCCAAACAAGATCAGAGTCAGGCAAAGAGAATTCAAGACAAGAGCAACAAATATCAAAAAAAAAAATATAAGGGTTGCGAATACTTACTCTTCCTCCTCCTCGTCGGAACTGATGGCGGAAAAGTCGAAGTCCGCCTCGCGCGTCCCGGCGCGAGGAGCTGGAGGGGTAGGCTCCCTCGGGCGCTTGGCGGGCTCCAGAGCCATGTGCTGAGAAGACCCTGCTCCGGTCGTCGCCGAAGACCGAGGGGCGGAAGGAACGCCGGAACCGGTTCGGGAAGATCCCCCTTCGCTTGCCGCTGAGGCGCGGGGCGCCTCCTTGACGACCTTGCTCATCATGGTGACACGCGTCGAGCGACGCTGCGGCTGTTGTCGGGGCGCCGGCTGCCTCGCCGTGTCAGTGGTCTTGCGGAGGCGCTTCTTTGGCTATGGCGGAGGACTTGGTGGTGGCGGAGAATTCTCTGAGGATGAGGAGGCGTCGTCGAGGTTCAGTGACCGGCCCGAGTCTTCGTCGGAATCGCCCGATTCGGCATCCTCCTCGGCGGGCTCACTGGACTCAGTGCCCTGCCCGGCAGCTTCGCTCGTCCCGGCAGGCTCCCCGGCTGGCCTCAACAACTTGAGGATATCTTCCTCCTCGGCCCTACTCACTGCATCCGCTGCTTCTGCCTCCTCCACGGAGTACCCAAACTCACCGCGGCCTCGGCGGCGGCGGCCTCCTCCATCCTACTAGCGATATACGCCACGTCCCGGTCGGTGTTCGCGCGGGTGAGACCCTTCTTCTCCTCGGGATTGACCGGCCGCTCAACCAAGTTGTCGAAGAAAGCTTGTGCAGTTTCTTCTGAAGGCGGCAGCCAAGTGGGATCAACCCCGTGGGAGTCGCATAGCGGCATTACCGCGCGGATGGCACTAAGTGAAGAGTTGTTGCATAATGGAACTACTCCTCGCGACGGGGCAAACCACTCCGAGTGCTTGGGGTCATGCTTGAACAGCGAGCGGATCATTCCCTTGAGTTCCAAGACGGTGAAGTTGTAGTTCAGGCCGGGGCGCAGCCTCATGCGGTCTGCCGCGTTGCCGAACTCCCAAGCAGGCCTCTTCCTCTCCTGCAGGGGAGCAATGCGGCGGCAAAGGAAATCAGCCCCGACCTCACCTACAGTAAGATTGGCTCGCCGGAGGCGGAGGATCCTAGTAAGGGCAATCTTCAGCTTCTCGTCCTCCGGGGCCAGATCACTCCAATCCTTGCCGCGCACTATTGCAGCTCGGCGCGGGGAGGTAAACTGCTGGGGTTCCTCTTCCACAACCCAGCACCAATCAGCCCTCCACTCTTCCCACTTGCCGCGGAGCTCTCCAATCAAGTACGCATCTTTCTTGTTGAGCCTAAAGATCCAAGAGATGCCACCGGACAGAGGGGACCCAGACTCTACTCGAGGTGTGAAGAAATGGCGGAAGAGAGCTACGTTGGGGCGGACTCCGACGAACTTTTCGCACAGATGGGCGAAAACGGCCAAGGTTAAGACTGCGTTCGGGGTGAAATCGAGAAGGTGGAATCCATACGTGTTCATAATGTCGTAGAAGAACTCAGAGTATGGAAGGCAGAGACCGCAATGAAAGAACAGAGCGAAGTAATGGTAACCTCCCGGGTACATGTCGCAGGCTTCGGCGGGGAGGACCCTGGTGCGCGGGTGAGCCTTCGTCTCCCTCGCCCAGAACAAGTAGTACTTGTCCCTCAGCTCCCTCGCGCCGAGCCTCGGCGGGAAGACCACCATCTTCTTCCGCATCGCTGCTAGCTTCGCCGCCTTGTCGGACATCGCGCTCTTCGCCTTGTCGCTCTTCGGGGCCATGGCGGAGACGGCGAGTGGAGCCGGCGGTGCTGGGGAGGCTGGCGGCGGCAGAAGAGGGGTGGAACTCGTCTCTCTCTCGACCTTTGGGGAGGCGGAGAGCGGCGGGGGTTTCTGGAGCTTGAAGACGCAATGAAGCAATGGGGGAAACAACCCATGTTTCCTCTGTTTTAAGGGGGAAGTGGGGGACGTTCCGCATTTTCCCATTAAAGAAACAGGCCACGATCTCTCCCACGACGCCGCAATCGACGCGTGCCGTTAGGGAGGGATGCGGCGGATACGGAGTGGGATACGGCGCGCCGTGGGCCGCGAGTGCCCGTGCACTGTTTTTTGCCTGGCCCAACAGCACTCGACACCGTGTGTGGCCCAGGCCCGGGGGCTCCTGTCGGTGTACTAAAGTAGGGGTACCTTAGTATCCCGACTTGTGCACGGGCAGTAGCAGCGTCCCGTGGCAGGGCTCGCCACGCGCTCGCCAAGGCCCACTCTACTTCCTTTGGAGCCATTCAAGAACAAAGTATTCAAGTTAAGAAATAGGACCCCGGCAAGAGGAGCTTGCCGGGAAGGCTGCTCCAGGCTCAAGATCATCCCTTCAGGGCAAGACCCTGGCAAGAGGAGCTTGCCAGGAAGGCCGAAGAACAGCATTTCAGAAGACATGCCGTGGCGCATCGCGCGCCCCGGCAAGACCCGGAGAGCGACAAGCTTCCGGGCCCGGCAAGGTAGCGACCGCGGCAAGGTGCTTGCCGCGGCAAGCTTTCACTGTGTGCCTGCGCTCCAGCTCATCTCGGCCACGCGTCGCCCTGGGGCCCTTCCTAGGGCACGTGGCGGATGGCCGTGCAGCCTGGGGTACACGGTGGCTAGCCACGATGACAAGGCCTCCGTCGTGGCGAACGGAGGCGCCCGGATGGACGCTTTTTACACTGTTTTGGGGCGACGGCGACGGGCATTCAATGCCCTTGTCCCCCTCCGTCTGGGTTAGGTACAAAACACTGTACATACACTGTTACAACTACCACCAATTTTACGCTTTTACCCTCACTTACGTTGACACCTGTTGGGAACCCCTTCGACCTATAAAAGGAGGCCCATGCACAACGTAGAGGGGGTTCCGAAACTTGATAACTCCCACGCTTGGTGTAGCTAGTACTGTAGATCTTCTTGCTCCCGAGCCAAGAACTCAATAACAAACCAAGGCAGGAGTAGGGTTTTACGCATCCGTGCGGCCCGAACCTGGGTAAACTGCTCGCGTGTGCGCCTCGATCTGCTCTCTGTGCTCCCACACAAGGACCGGAGCCCCTTTTCGGTACGGCAAGGGAGCGGAGGGAGCACAGAGAGCAGATCGAGGCGCACACGCGAGCAGTTTACCCAGGTTCGGGCCGCACGGATGCGTAAAACCCTACTCCTGCCTTGGTTTGTTATTGAGTTCTTGGCTCGGGAGCAATAAGATCTACAGTACTAGCTACACCAAGCGTGGGAGTGATCAAGTTTCGGAACCCCCTCTATGTTGTGCATGGGCCTCCTTTTATAGGTCGAAGGGGTTCCCAACAGGTGTCAACGTAAGTGAGGGTAAAAGCGTAAAATTGGAGGTAGTTGTAACAGTGTATGTACAGTGTTTTGTACCTAACCCAGACGGTGGGGGACAAGGGCATTGAATTCCCATCGCCGTCGCCCCAAAACAGTGTCAAAAGCGTCCGTCCGGGCGCCTCCGTTCGCCACGACGGAGGCCTTGTCATCGTGGCTAGCCATCGTGTACCCCAGGCTGCACGGCCATCCGCCACGTGCCCTAGGAAGGGCCCCAGGGCGACGCGTGGCCAGATGAGCTGGAGCGCAGGCACATAGTGAAAGCTTGCCGCGGCAAGCACCTTGCCGCGGTCGCTACCTTGTCGGGTCAGGAAGCTTGTCGCTCTCCGGGTCTTTCCGGGGCGCGCGATGCGCCACGGCATGTCTTCTGAAATGCTGTTCTTCGGCCTTCCTGGCAAGCTCCTCTTGCCAGGGTCTTGCGCTGAAGGGATGATCTTGAGCCTGGAGCGGCCTTCCCGGCAAGCTCCTCTTGCCGGGGTCCTGTTTCTTAACTTGAATACTTTGTTCTTGAATGGCTCCAAAGGAAGTAGAGTGGGCCTTGGCGAGCGCGTGGCGAGCCCTGCCACGGGACGCTGCTACTGCCCGTGCACAAGTCGGGATACTAAGGTACCCCGACTTTAGTACACCGACAGGAGCCCCCGGGCCTGGGCCACACACGATGCCGAGCGCTGTTGGGCCAGGCCCAAAACAGTGCACGGGCACTCGCGGTCCACGGCGCGCCATATCCGACTCCGTATCCGCCTCATCCCTCCCTAACGGCACGCGTCGATTGCGGCGTCGTGGGAGAGATCGTGGCCTGTTTCTTTAATGGGAAAATGCGGAACGTCCCCCACTTCCCCCTTAAAAGCAGAGGAAACAGGGGCAGTTTCCCCCCATTGCTTCATTGCGTCTTCAAGCTCCAGAAACCCCCGCCGCTCTCCGCCTCCCCAAAGGTCGAGAGAGAGACGAGCTCCACCCCTCTTCCGCCGCCGCCAGCCTCCCCAGCACCGCCGACTCCACTCGCCGTCTCCGCCATGGCCCCGAAGAGCGACAAGGCGAAGAGCGCGAAGTCCGACAAGGCGGCGAAGCTAGCAGCGATGCGAAAGAAGATGGTGGTCTTCCCGCCGAGGCTCGGCGCGAGGGAGCTGAGGGACAAGTACTACTTGTTCTGGGCGAGGGAGACGAAGGCTCACCCGCGCACCAGGGTCATCCCCGCCGAAGCCTGCGACATGTACCCGGGAGGTTACCATTACTTCGCTCTGTTCTTCCATTGCGGTCTCAGCCCTCCATACTCTAAGTTCTTCTGCGACATTATGAACATGTATGGATTCCACCTTCTCGATTTCACCCCGAACGCAGTCTTAACCTTGGCCGTTTTCGCGCATCTGTGCGAAAACTTCGTCGGAGTCCACCCCAACGTAGCTCTCTTCCGCCATTTCGTCACACCTCGAGTAGAGTCTGGGTCCCCTCTGTCCGGTGGCATCTCTTGGATCTTTAGGCTCAACAAGAAAGAGGCGTACTTGATTGGAGAGCTCTGCGGCAAGTGGGAAGAGTGGAGGGCTGATTGGTGCTGGGTTATGGAAGAGGAACCCCAGCAGTTTACCTCCCCGCGCCGAGCTGCAATAGTGCGCGGCAAGGATTGGAGTGATCTGGCCCCGGAGGACGAGAAGCTGAAGATTGCCCTTACTAGGATCCTCCGCCTCCGGCGAGCCAATCTTACTGTAGGTGAGGTCGGGGCTGATTTCCTTCGCCGCCGCATTGCTACCCTGCAGGAGAGGAAGAGGCCTGCTTGGGAGTTCGGCAACGCGGCAGACCGCATGAGGCTGCGCCCCGGCCTGAACTACAACTTCACCGTCTTGGAACTCAAGGGAATGATCCGCTCGCTATTCAAGCATGACCCCAAGCACTCGGAGTGGTTTGCCCTGTCGCGGGGAGTAGTTCCATTATGCAACAACTCTTCACTTAGTGCCATCCACGCGGTAATGCCGCCGTGCGACTCCCACGGGGTTGATCCCACTTGGCTGGCGCCTTCAGAAGAAACTGCAAAAGCTTTCTTCGACAACTTGGTTGAGCGGCCGGTCAATCCCGAGGAGAAGAAGGGTCTCACCCGCGCGACCACCGACCGGGACGTGGCGTATATCACTAGCAGGATGGAGGAGGCCGCCGCAGCCGAGGCTGCGGGTGAGTTTGGGTACTCCGTGGAGGAGGCAGAAGCAGCGGATGCAGTGAGTAGGGCCGAGGAGGAAGAAATCCTCAAGTTGTTGAGGCCAGCCGGGGAGCCTGCCGGGGAGCCTGCCGGGACGAGCGAAGCTGCCGGGCAGGGCACTGAGTCCAGTGAGCCCGCCGAGGAGGACGCCGAATCGGGCGATTCCGACAAAGACTCGGGCGGGTCACTGAACCTCGACGACGCCTCCTCATCCTCAGAGAATTCTCCGCCGCCACCAAGTCCTCCGCCACAGCCAAAGAAGCGCCTCCGCAAGACCACTGACACGGCGAGGCAGCCGGCGCCTCGACAGCAGCCGCAGCGTCGCTCGACGCGTGTCACCACGACGAGCAAGGCCGTCAAGGAGGCGCCCCGCGCCTCAGCGGCAAGCGGAGGGGGATCTTCCCGAACCGGTTCCAGCGTTCCTTCCGCCCCTCGGTCTTCGGCGGCGACCGGAGCGGGATCTTCTCAGCCCATGGCTCCGGAGCCCGCCAAGCGCCCGAGGGAGCATACCCCTCCAGCTCCTCGCGCCGGGACGCGCGAGGCGGACTTCGACTTTTCATCCCTCAGTTCCGACGAGGAGGAGGAAGAGTAAGTATTCGCAACCTTATATTTTTTTTGTTGCTCTTGTCTTGAATTCTCTTTGCCTGAATCTGATCTTGTTTGGCTTCCAGGACCCTGACCCAGAGGATGGCGAAGAGGGCCAAGATCCCGGTGGTTGATCTCGAGGAGGACGAGCCCGTCGCCGTGGCAGGAGATGCGCCCGCGACAGGCTTGCCGGATCAGCTTGCTGCTCCGCAGAGTAGCCCCCAGTGCAGCCCCCAGCGTAAGTCTTCTTGTTTACTTCTTCGCTTGTCGGGCGCACTTGAGTTTCTTATCTTTGCCAATGTTTTGCTTGCTTGTTGACTTGTGCAGAAGTGGAGCCGCAGCCCTAGAAGCGTCAAGAGACTGCTCCCGACGAGCCGCTCATCCCACCCTCCCCGCCAAGGAGGAGCTCCCCGGCGAGGGAGAGCGCTCCGCCAAGGGCGGGTACTCCGCCAAGGGCGAGTACCCCGCCAAGGGCGAGCACTCCGACAAGGGTGGGCACCCCGCCAAGGGAAGGCGCTAGCGGCCCTCCGCCGGCGGGGGCCCCTACCACGCTGCCAAGGGAGAACTCCCCGGCGAGGGACCCCGTTACTGAAGAGGCCCGTGCAGGTAACCCTTGTACTTTCCTTCTCTTGAATTCTTCTTTTTGGATATTTGCTTGACGATTCTTCTTTTCTTTTTCTGTCAGATCCGCCCGCCCCGGAGCCGATGGAGACAGAGGTCAACGCCGAGGAGGACGTACGCGGCAACGATTGCGACGCCGCCACCGTTGAAGGGATGGCCGGCGTCGATGAGCCAGCCGCCGACGAGACCGCCGCGGCCACTGACGCGGCAGCTGGGGAGGGGACCGGCGACCGCACTGACGGCCCTGAGGCCACAGGAGCACCGGACGCTGCACCGGCCGCCGTCCCCTCCGCTGCCGCGACTGGGCCAGGGATCTATCTGGAGGCCGCCAACGGGGTCTTCATCCAAGTCCCATGGGCGTCCTCATCAAGGGCGCCCGCGGAGAGGGAGAGCTTCGATGGGGAAGTCCTCGCCTCCGCCGGGCTGAGGCTTGTCGACGATGTCGGGGAAACTGATCGCCCACGAACACCTATGGGACCGGAGCCCCTTTTCGGTACGGTAAGGGAGCGGAGGGAGCACAGAGAGCAGATCGAGGCGCACACGGGAGCAGTTTACCCAGGTTCGGGCCGCACGAATGCGTAAAACCCTACTCCTGCCTTGGTTTGTTATTGAGTTCTTGGCTCGGGAGCAAGAAGATCTACATTACTAGCTACACCAAGCGTGGGAGTGATCAAGTTTCGGAACCCCCTCTACGTTGTGCATGGGCCTCCTTTTATAGGTCGAAGGGGTTCCCAACAGGTGTCAACGTAAGTGAGGGTAAAAGCATAAAATTGGAGGTAGTTGTAACAGTGTATGTACAGTGTTTTGTACCTAACCCAGACGGTGGGGGACAAGGGCATTGAATGCCTATCGCCGTCGCCCGAAAACAGTGTAAAAAGCGTCCGTCCGGGCGCCTCCGTTCGCCACGACGGAGGCCTTGTCATCATGGCTAGCCACAGTGTACCCCAGGCTGCACGGCCATCCGCCACGTGCCCTAGGAAGGGCCCCAGGGCGACGCGTGGCCAGATGAGCTGGAGTGCAGGCACACAGTGAAAGCTTGCCGCGGCAAGCACCTTGCCGCGGTCGCTACCTTGCCGGGCTCGGAAGCTTGTCGCTCTCCGGGTCTTGCCGGGGCGCGCGATGCGCCACGGCATGTCTTCTGAAATGTTGTTCTTCGGCCTTCCTGCCAAGCTCCTCTTGCCAAGGTCTTGCGCTGAAGGGATGATCTTGAGCCTGCAGCGGCCTTCCCGGCAAGCTCCTCTTGCCGGGGTCCTGTTTCTTAACTTGAATACTTTGTTCTTGAATGGCTCCAAAGGAAGTAGAGTGGGCCTTGGCGAGCGCGTGGCGTGCCCTGCCACGGGACGCTGCTACTGCCCGTGCACAAGTCGGGATACTAAGGTACCCCTACTTTAGTACACCGACAGGAGCCCCCGGGCCTGGGCCACACACGGTGCCGAGCGCTGTTGGGCCAGGCCCAAAACAATGCATGGGCACTCGCGGCCCACGGCGCGCTGTATCCCACTCCGTATCCGCCGCATCCCTCCCTAACGGCACGCGTCGATTGCGGCGTCGTGGGAGAGATCGTGGCCTGTTTCTTTAATGGGAAAATGCGGAACGTCCCCCACTTCCCCCTTAAAAGCAGAGGAAACAGGGGCAGTTCCCCCCATTGCTTCATTGCGTCTTCAAGCTCCAGAAACCCCCGCCGCTCTCCGCCTCCCCAAAGGTCGAGAGAGAGACGAGCTCCACCCCTCTTCCGCCGCCGCCAGCCTCCCCAGCACCGCCGGCTCCACTCGCCGTCTCCGCCACGGCCCCGAAGAGCGACAAGGCGAAGAGCGCGAAGTCCGACAAGGCGGCGAAGCTAACAGCGATGCGGAAGAAGATGGGTGGAGCTCGTCTCTCTCTCGACCTTTGGGGAGGCGGAGAGCGGCGGGGGTTTCTGGAGCTTGAAGACGCAATGAAGCAATGGGGGCAAACTGCCCCTGTTTCCTCTGCTTTTAAGGGGGAAGTGGGGGACGTTCCGCATTTTCCCATTAAAGAAACAGGCCACGATCTCTCCCACGACGCCGCAATCGACGCGTGCCGTTAGGGAGGGATGCGGCGGATACGGAGTGGGATACAGCGCGCCGTGGGCCGCGAGTGCCCATGCATTGTTTTGGGCCTG
>LR738712.1:567873240-568002201 GCA_902687465.1 Secale cereale
CAGGCCCAAAACAATGCATGGGCACTCGCGGCCCACGGCGCGCTGTATCCCACTCCGTATCCGCCGCATCCCTCCCTAACGGCACGCGTCGATTGCGGCGTCGTGGGAGAGATCGTGGCCTGTTTCTTTAATGGGAAAATGCGGAACGTCCCCCACTTCCCCCTTAAAAGCAGAGGAAACAGGGGCAGTTTCCCCCCATTGCTTCATTGCGTCTTCAAGCTCCAGAAACCCCCGCCGCTCTCCGCCTCCCCAAAGGTCGAGAGAGAGACGAGCTCCACCCCTCTTCCGCCGCCGCCAGCCTCCCCAGCACCGCCGGCTCCACTCGCCGTCTCCGCCACGGCCCCGAAGAGCGACAAGGCGAAGAGCGCGAAGTCCGACAAGGCGGCGAAGCTAACAGCGATGCGGAAGAAGATGGTGGTCTTCCCGCCGAGGCTCGCCGCGAGGGAGCTGAGGGACAAGTACTACTTGTTCTGGGCGAGGGAGACGAAGGCTCACCCACGCACCAGGGTCCTCCCCGCCGAAGCCTGCGACATGTACCCGGGAGGTTACCATTACTTCGCTCTGTTCTTCCATTGCGGTCTCCGCCCTCCATACTCTGAGTTCTTCTACGACATTATGAACACGTATGGATTCCACATTCTCGATTTCACCCCGAACGCAGTCTTAACCTTGGCCGTTTTCGCGCATCTGTGCGAAAACTTCGTCGGAGTCCACCCCAACGTAGCTCTCTTCCGCCATTTCTTCACACCTCGAGTAGAGTCTGGGTCCCCTCTGTCCGGTGGCATCTCTTGGATCTTTAGGCTCAACATGAAAGAGGCGTACTTTCTTTGGAGAGCTCCGCGGCAAGTGGGAAGAGTGGAGGGCTGATTGGTGCTGGGTTATGGAAGAGGAACCCCAGCAGTTTACCTCCCCGCGCCGAGCTGCAATAGTGCGCGGCAAGGATTGGAGTGATCTGGCCCCGGAGGACGAGAAGCTGAAGATTGCCCTTACTAGGATCCTCTGCCTTCGGCAAGCCAATCTTACTGTAGGTGAGGTCAAGGAGGCGCCCCGCGCCTCAGCGGCAAGCGGAGGGGGATCTTCCCGAACCGGTTCCGGCGTTCCTTCCGCCCCTCGGTCTTCGGCGACGACCGGAGCGGGGTCTTCTCAGCCCATGGCTCCGGAGCCCGCCAAGCGCCCGAGGGAGCCTACCCCTCCAGCTCCTCGCGCCGGGACGTGCGAGGCGGACTTCGACTTTTCCGCCCTCAGTTCCGACGAGGAGGAGGAAGAGTAAGTATTCGCAACCCTTATATTTATTTTTTTGATTTTTGTTGCTCTTGTCTTGAATTCTCTTTGCCTGACTCTGATCTTCTTTGGCTTCCAGGACCCTGACCCAGAGGATGGCGAAGAGGGTTAAGATCCCGGTGGTTGATCTCGAGGAGGACGAGCCCATCGCCGTGGCAGGAGATGCGCCCGCGACAGGCTTGCCGGATCAGCCTGCTGCTCCGCAGAGCATCCCCCAGCGTAAGTCTTCTTGTTTACTTCTTCGGTTGTCGGGCGCGCTTGAGTTTCTTATCTTTGCCAATGTTTTGCTTGCTTGTTGACTTGTGCAGAAGTGGAGCCGCAGCCCCAGGAGCGTCAAGAGACTGCTCCCGACGAGCCGCTCATCCCACCCTCCCCGGCGAGGGAGAGCGCTCCGCCAAGGGAGGGTACTCCGCCAAGGGCGAGTACCCCGCCAAGGGCGAGCACTCCGAAAAGGGTGGGCACCCCGCCAAGGGAAGGCGCCAGCGGCCCTCCGCCGGCGGGGGCCACTACCACGCCGCCAAGGGAGAACTCCCCGGCGAGGGACCCCGTTACTGAAGAGGCCCGCGCAGGTAACCCTTGTACTTTCCTTCTCTTGAATTCTTCTTTTTGGATATTTGCTTGACGATTCTTCTTTTCTTTTTCTGTCAGATCCGCCCGCCCCGGAGCCGATGGAGACAGAGGTCAACGCCGAGGAGGACGTACGCGGCAACGCTGGCGACGCCGCCACCGCTGTAGGGATGGCCGGCGCCGATGAGCCAGCCGTCGACGAGACCGCCGTGGCCACTGACGCGGCAGCTGGGGAGGGGACCGGCGACCGCACTGACGGCCCTAAGGCCACAGGAGCGCCGGACGCTGCACCGGCCGCCGACCCCTTCGCTGCCGCGACTGGGCCGGGGATCTATCTGGAGGCCGCCAACGGGGTCTTCATCCAAGTCCCGTGGGCGTCCTCATCAAGGGCGCCCGCGGAGGGAGAGAGCTTCGATGGGGAAGTCCTTGCCTCCGCCGGGCTGAGGCTTGTCGACGCGCCCGGTAGCTGAAGTGAGCCCGAAGAGGAGCAGCTTCTGCGCCGACTTCTGGCCTTGTATCGGGCCAGGCGGGCCAAGCTGGAGTCCAGAGAGGCTCTGGCTGCCAAGGCTGGCGTCGACTTGGAGAAGTGCGCCGCGGAGCTCCGTGCTGCCAACCAAGCGGCCCTCCGGAACTTGGCGGAGGAGCGCGAGGAGCTCGCCGAAGCGCACCAGGCATTCATCCTCGAGAAGGCCGAGGTTGAGGAGCAGCAATGACTAGCCGCCGAGGATCTGTCTCGGCGGGAGGGAGAGCTCAGGCAGCGGAAGGTCGACCTCGATAGCCACGAGGATGACCTTACCGCGCGCGAGCAGTCCATTGGCAGGGCTCTGTAGGAGGCGAGGGACGCCACTGCTGCAGCGGACACCGCCAAGAGGGACTTGGAGGCGAGGGTGGCGCAGTTGGAGACGAGCTTGAAGACGAGCGAGGAGAGGGTTGCCGCGCTCAATTTGGCGCGGGAGAAAGATGCCCACACCCACTCGGAGCTGCAAGTCCGCCTCTCCGATAAGGGCCAGGAACTCACCGCCGCCAAGGACTCCATCCCAGACTTGGAGCTGAAACTGTCCACCCTCACTGAGTCGCTTGATGGGGCCCGGAACAGGGAGATAAAGCTGAAGGAAGATCTCCGGGCCGAAAGGGCACTGCTGGACAGTGCCGCTCTTACGCAGAACAACTTCCAGCGGACGGTGGAGCAGTGGACTGAGGAGCTCGTCGCCTCCGCCACCAACATCGACAAGGAGATGGTGGCGCTGGGGACGGAGCACCTCGTGTACTCCCCCGACGAGAACCTCCCCCACAACGCCAAGCTAAGTCTGTTCTTCAGAGGAGTGGCGCCGGCCCTCGCGCAACTACGGGAGAAGCTCCCCACGCAGCTGGCGAATGAGGCGCGCCGGCTTTGCATGGGTACTATGGAGCGAGTGTTGACAAAGATCGTCTTCCGCAATCCCGGGATCAATCTTGACAACGTCCTCCGGACCTTGCCACCCGAAGCTGAACAGGAAGCGCTGAAGGCTCGCGTCGCCCACATCGTGGCTAAGGTTGGCAAGATCAAGAGGGTTGACGGCGACCGTGTAGACTAGGTTGTTTTCGTTCCGCTTCCCTTGTCGCTGCCAATTAAGTCATGGATAGTAGTTTGTTAGAACAGCGGCAAGTCTTCTTGTAATATAACTTTATTTTGGATAGTTGACGCAGAGTCATTTCCTTGTTCAACTCCTTTACTTTGTATGCCTTCACCCTTCGCATTTAGGGAACTTGCCGGCAAAGGGACCCTTGCCGCGAGCGCCGAGTGCGGAACTTCAGCAGCCTGTTGGCAATGTCCCCGCCGGCAAGAAACCTTACAGCAGCTAGTCGCAGCACACTTAGATTGCTGAGCGAACTCGAAAACGAAGTAAGGGCGCGACACTTGTCGCAGCTCACTTAAGTCGTTGAGCGTGCTCGAAACAAAGTAAGGGCGCGGCTAGCCACGGGTAGGTTCCTCCACGCACAGGTTTTCAATACAAAGTGTGGTCGTTCAAGGAAAATAACTAAGACTTTAAAAATTTGAATGCTCAAACTTTGACAACTTATCTTTTGTGTGCCGTTTGTTTCCCAGCAAGGCTTTCCTTTCTTGAACAGTATTTGGTCCATACCACTACCTCCTTCCCAAGGCTTTCCTTTCTTGAACAGTATTTGGTCCATACCACTGCCTCCTTCCCTGCCCGGTAAATTTGTGCGCGAGGAACAGTTCCTCTGCTTGAGAGAAAAAGGAAAAAGAGAGGAGACACAGATATGGAGCCTTGCAGGTTGTCATTGCTTACCAGGATCGTGTGCTGCACAAAGTGTCAGATAACACATGTAATGAAAACAAGAATGTATTAAACGACAAGCCGTGCGAAGCACAAAAGCTTTACTGATGCACGGGGTCTGCGCCCGGCTTTGTACAAAGGTTTACATGCGACAGCGGCAAGACTTGTACAAAAGATGGTTGCTGGAGCGGATCACGGCAACCGCGCCTCATGGGTGAAACTTGCGAAGATGCTCAATGTTCCTGGAGTTGCTCACCGGTAAGCCTTCTTCGATCTCAAGGCGGACAGCGCCGGGCCTTGTGACTTGTCTCACCCGATAAGGGCCTTCCCACTTCGGCGTCAACTTGTTGGAATTCTTGGCGGACTGAACACGCCGAAGAACAAGGTCGCCTTCCTCGAGACTCCTGGCCTTGACTTTGCGGCTATGATAGCGGCGCAAAGCTTGCTGGTACCGAGCAGCTCGTACAGCAGCCTGGAGACGGTCCTCCTCGAGGAGCAGTGCATCATCTTGCCGCAGTTGCTCTTGCTCGAGTTCGTCGTAAGCGAGCACTCGAGGAGACCCGTATACGAGTTTCGTGGGGAGAACTGCCTCTGCTCCATAGACAAGAGCAAAGGGTGTCTATCCGGTGGCTCGATTTGGTGTCGTCCTGATTGACCAAAGAGCCGCCGACAACTCCTCAATCCAGTTTCTTCCGCACTTGTGCAGCCTGTCGAAGGTTCTTGTCTTGAGTCCGCGCAGTAGTTCAGCATCGCCCTCTCCGCTTGACCATTGCTCCTCGAGTGAGCAACAGAAGCGAAACAGACCTTGGCGCCAAGGTCTTGGACGTATTGCATGAAGGTGCGACTTGTGATCTGTGTGCCGTTGTTGGTGATGATCCTGTCAGGAATTCCGAAACGGCAAACGATCGATCTGAAGAACCTGACTGCTGACTGTGCGGTCACCTTTCTCACTGGTTCCACTTCTGGCCACTTCGTGAACTTGTCGATGGCGACGTACAAGTAGTCGAAGCCCCCGACTGCGCGGGGAAAGGGGCCGAGGATGTCGAGCCCCCAGACCGAAAAGGGCCAGGACAAAGGGATCGTCTGGAGAGATTGAGTTGGCTAGTGTATTTGCTTGGCATGGAACTGGCACGCTTCACACTTGGTTACTTGCGCAGTTGCATCTTGGAGGGCTTCTGGCCAAAAGAAACCTTGCCGGAACGCCTTCCCGGCAAGTGCTCTTGCACCAATGTGGTGGCCACATATGACTCCATGTATCTCTGCCAACAGCTTCTGTCCATCTTCCCGGGAAATGCACTTCAATCTGACACCATTGAGTCTTCTTCTGTACAGTTCATTGCCGACGAACTGGTACATACTTGACTGCCTGGTTATTCTCTCTACCTCTTCTGGCTCTTCAGGAAGTTCTCTAGTTTGAAGGAAACGGACGATTTGCTGTGCCCAGGTTGGAGCTTGAGGCTCAACAACAAGGGCTAAAGGCATCAGTGCTGCTGCGGGAACGTCAGCTTCTACGGCAAGAACCTGCGGCTCTGCCGGAGCTGGACGTTCCCCGGCAAGCTCGCCGGGGCAAGACTTGCCGGGAACGTCTGCTTCAACTGTACGAACCCTAGAGTCCGCAGGAGCAGACTGTTCCTCAGCAACTCGGTCGTTGATCTTGGGGACTTTGGCGGCGGCTTCAGGAATGTCCGCCGGCAAGTAGTCGCTGGAGACCAACTTTCTCTTCTTGCTTTGCCCAATTGATGGTGTAACGGATGGTTGAGTTAGCTTGAGCATGAAGGTTCCTGGTTCCACAGGCAGCTTCAATGCGGCACACTTTGACAGGCCGTCTGCGATGTCATTTTGAGCTCTTGGAACGTGCTCCATCTGCAGGCCTTCAAAGTGTTCTTCAAGCTTCCTCACTTCATCGACATAAGCTTCCATCAAAGGACTCTGGTAGCTCTTGTTTACTTGTCGGACCACCAACTGTGAATCTCCCCGCACAATCAGCTTCTTGATCCCAAGTTCGGCTGCAATTCTGAGGCCGGCAAGCAAACCTTCATACTCTGCAGTATTGTTTGTCGCTTGTTCCTTGGGAAAGTGCATTTGGACAACGTACTTGAGGTGCTCTCCGGTGGGTGCGACGAGCAGCACACCAGCACCGGCGCCTTGCAGCGAGAAGGCCCCATCGAAGTACATTATCCATTCTTTGCTCGCTTCTTGGACGGGGATGCTTGTCTCTGGAATCTCTTCGTCTGAGGTTGGTGTCCATTCTGCTATGAACTCTGCCAAGGCTCGGCTCTGGATGGTTGAAGTACTCTCAAACTTAAGACCGAAGCTTGACAGCTCCAGTGCCCACTCGACAATCCTGCCTGTTGCCTCCGGGTTTTGCAATATCCTCTTCAACGGAAAGCGAGTGACCACTGTTATCTCGTGTGCTTGGAAGTAATCGCGCAGCTTTCTCGAGGCCATGAGGAGGCCGGAAAGCAACTTCTGCACTCCAGAGTATCTTGACCTAGCCCCCTGCAAGAGGGAGCTGACAAAATAGACTGGTCGCTGCACCATCTTCTTTCGCACTTCTTCTTGCACTTGCTCAGATCCGTCCATGTCGGGGCCAGAGCTTGTCGGTGAAGCCCCCTGCTTGTCGCTGGATGTGCTTGCCGGGGCTGTGGGCTCCACCCCTGCCTCCCTTTCCGCTACCAACGCAGCACTAACCACTTGATTGGTTGCTGCTAAATATAGCAGCAACTTCTCTTGCGGCTTAGGTGCGACAAGTATTGGAGTGGAGGACAGGTATCCTTTCAAGTCTTGCAGCGTTGCCTCCGCTTCCGGAGTCCACTTCATTGGACCTGCCTTTTTCAAGATTTTGAAAAACGACAGGGCGCGTTCTGCAGACTTAGAAATGAACCTGCTGAGGGCAACCACACAACCAGCAAGCCTCCGTACATCCTTGACGCGCTTTGGGGCTTCGATCTGCTTGATGGCTTTGATCTTGTCGGGATTCGCTTCAATCGCCCTCTGGGACACAAAGAACCCGAGAAGCTTGCCGGAGGGGACTCCGAAGACGCACTTCTCGGGGTTCATCTTGAGTTGTATCTTGCGCAGATTCACAAAGGTTTCTTCTAGGTCTTGAATCAGGGTATCCTTGTCCTTGCTCTTGACCACTATATCATCCATGTAAGCTTCTACATTCCTGTGTATCTGTGGCTCAAAAGCAGTGTGGACCACCCTTGCAAATGTTGAGCCCGCATTCTTCAATCCAAAGGACATGCGTATGAAACAGTAAGTGCCACATGGAGTAATGAATGCGGTCTTCTCTTCATGTTCCTCGGCCATGAATATCTGGTGGTACCCGGAGTATGCATCAAGAAATGAAAGCAACTCACATCCAGCCGTGGAGTCAACGATCTGGTCAATGTGCGGCAAGGGAAATGGATCCTTGGGACAAGCTTTATTCACATCAGTGAAGTCTATACAAAGTCTCCACTTCCCATTAGCTTTGCGCACGACAACTGGGTTGGCCAGCCACGTGGGATGAAGTACACCTCTCACAAGGCCTGCTGCTTCCAACTTCTTGATCTCTTCAGCTATAAACTTTTGGCGCTCCACTGCTTGCTTCCTGACCTTCTGCTTGACGGGCCGTGCGTGAGGACAAACGGCAAGCTTGTGCTCAATCACTTTCCTGGGAACGCCGGGGATGTCAGACGGTTGCCATGCAAACATGTCCACATTCGCCCGCAGGAAAGCAACAAGCGCGCTTTCCTATTTAGGATCGAGCGTAGCACTGATGGTGAAAGTACCACCAGTGCCGTCCTCCTTGGCGGACACCTTCTTGGTTGCAGGTGGAGCTGCCATTCCTTTCTTGCACTTGCCGGTGGAGCTCGATGGTGCGTCCTCGACGGCAGCGCAACACTCCGAAGAGGTGCGTTTGCCGGAGTGGGCCCCAGAGCTCTTGTCGGACCTGGTCTTGTTCTTTCCCCCGGGAGCTTCAGCGGCAAGTGTCTTGCTGTCCGTTGCGGCTGCTGCATCCCGGTAGATCTTGTCGGCGCAGATAAGCGCATCCTTCTTGTCGCCGGGGACAGAGATGACGCTTATTGGCCCTGGCATCTTGAGCATGTTGTAAGCATAGTGAGAGGCTGCCATGAACTTGGAGAGCGCCGGACGGCCAAGTATCCCATTGTATGGCAATGGGATATCGGTGACGTCGAAGGTGATCATCTCAGTCCTGAAGTTTAGCTCTCCGCCAAAGGTCACTGGCAGTGTAATCTTCCCCTTCGGCTTGCTCCTTCCCGGGTTGATTCCTTGGAAAGTTCCGGTTTCCTCTAGCTCGCCGTCGGGGATCTGCAGCTTCCGGATTACAGCGGAGGAGATCAAGTTTAGGCCGGCCCCGCCGTTAACCAGCATCTTGGTGACCTTGAGGTTGCGGATGGTTGGTGAAACCAACATTGGCAAGCACCCGACCGCTGTTGTCCGGTCAGGGTGGTCCTCAAGGTCGAAGATGATGGGCGTGCTGGTCCACTTCAGCAGCTTGCGCGACTCGACGGGTGGCTCAGCTGCATTCGCTTCCCGCACCCATTGCTTGAGTTGGCCGTGGGAAGTATGCAGAGAGGCACCTCCATCGACGCACAGAACTTCTGTGGCCTTCTGGAACTCTTGCTCGTTGTTGTCTCCGTCATCCGTGTCCTCGTCGTCGTCTTCGTCTTCGTCCTTGTCGCGGCCGCGGGGAGGCCTGTCTCCTTGCCGCTGCTTGGCCTTGCCGCGGCGTCCTCCCCGGCCATTGAATGGCCGCTTCTTGCCGGACTCTCCTCCGCCTCCTTGGGCCTTCTCCTTGTCGCGACGCTCGTATTCGGCCTTCTGCTGCTCGACGAGGTACTCGACCCTCTTGCAATTCAGGAGATCGTGGCCCTTGGTGCGGTGGATCTTGCAGTACTGCTTGTCGGAGCCGTCCGGCTTGTCGGCAGCGGCTACAGTGGCAGGCTCCTTGCCGGAGCCACCAGCCTGAGTTTTCTTGTCGCCAGCCTCCTTGCCGGACTTCTCCACAGCCAGTACTTCCTTGTTCTTCTTCTTCTTATTGTTCCGCCTCCGGTTTTCCTTGTCGGGGCGGCATCCTCGCTGTCTGTTCCTCCTGCTCCAGTATCCTCTCTGGGGAGTCTCCTCCCTTCTTCAGCGCGCGCGCATTTGTCAGCCAGGGCGTAAAGCTCGCTGACGTCCCGGATCTTGGTCATCGCCATCTCCTCCCTCATCCGGCGGTTACGCACGTTCTGGTGGAACGCGCTGATAACCGCGGCAGGGTGGACATCCGGGATGTTGTGCTGGACACGGCTGAACCTCTGGATGTACTTTCGCAGGGACTCTCCTTCCTTCTGGGCTAGAATGTGGAGGTCACTTTCCTGGCCATGGGGCTTGTGGCCGCCCGTGAAGGCGCCGACAAACTGGTGGCACAGATCTGCCCAAGAAGAGATGGAGTTCTCCGGCAAATGCATAAGCCAAGATCTGACGTTTGGCTTAAGAGCGGGAAGTAGTTCGCTAGAATCTTCTCGTCGCGTCCCCCGGCAGCCTGCACCGCAATGGTGTAGATGCTGAGGAACTCCGAGGGGTGGGTCTTGCCGTCGTACTTCTCGGGTACGTCGGGCTTGAAGTTTTTCATGCTGGGCCACTGGACTTGCCGCAGCTCACGGGTGAACGCAGGGCAGCCCGCCGCGTACGGCAAGTCGCCCGGTTCACCGGGCGCGTGCATGTCGACAGCGGTCCCAGCGCGCTGGTCGGACTATCGTCGCGCTTCTCTTCGACGCTCGATGCGAGTGCGAGCGTCCTCTTGCCGCCTGTCGTCGAGGACTTGTTGTTGATCGCGGCGAGCCAGCGGATCCGACGACGCGGTGGAGTCGTCGTCGACGTTGATCCGGCGAGTCGGCGATTTCTGTTTCCGCGGCGGGGAGTGCGCGGTAGTTGCACCCCCGGCGGTCTTGTCTCCATCGGCCTTCGCTTGGGTGACTTGCCACGGCCGTGACGTTGCCGGCTGCTGCGGCGTGTTGTTGTTGGCGAAGGCGATGAGGCTTTGGATCGTAGCCCTCCAGTCTTCGGCCTTGTCCGCCGCTGGAGGGAAGTCGAGGAGCAGATGAGCTCTAGCTAGAGCTTCCGCTAGAGAGGAGGGGAGCGGTGGCGAGCGGTGCGAGGAGCGAGATATGCTCGGACTTCTAACGGCGTTAGAAGGAGCAGGGTCTCGTCCGGGCGACCGCGCCTTGCTCGTGCCAGCGCGTTGGCCTTGAGCCTCCCACGATCCGCCAACTTGCCCCTGGCCCAGCAAGCGGATGGTACCCTGAGTACCACGCCGTCGCTGTTCCGGCACCTCCTGAGAGGGGCGTGGTGCGTGCACGGACGCCGAGGTCTTGGAGTGCGCTCGGTCGTCCGTCTTGTCCTTGGACTTGGCGGCGCCGTGAGTTTCCTCGTCGGCAAAGCAAGAAGAGAAAGTTGGTCTCCAGCGACTACTTGATCTAGGGTTCGTACAGTTGAAGCAGACGTTCCCGGCAAGTCTTGCCCCGGCGAGCTTGCCGGGGAACGTCCAGCTCCGGCAGAGCCGCAGGTTCTTGCCGTAGAAGCTGACGTTCCCGCAGCAGCACTGATGCCTTTAGCCCTTGTTGTTGAGCCTCAAGCTCCAACCTGGGCACATCAAATCGTCTGTTTCCTTCAAACTGCAGAACTTCCTGAAGAGCCAGAAGAGGTAGAGAGAATAACCAGACATCCAAGTATGTACCAGTTCGTCGGCAATGAACTGTACAGAAGAAGACTCAATGGTGTCAGATTGAAGTGCATTTTCCGGGAAGATGGACAGAAGCTGTTGGCAGAGATACATGGAGGCATATGTGGCCAACACATTGGCGCAAGAGCACTTGCCGGGAAGGCGTTCCGGCAAGGTTTCTTTTGGCCAGAAGCCCTCCAAGATGCAACTGCGCAAGTAGACAAGTGTGAAGCGTGCCAGTTCCATGCCAAGCAAATACACCAGCCAGCTCAAGCTCTCCAGACGATCCCTTTGTCCTGGCCCTTTTCGGTCTGGGGGCTCGACATCCTCGGCCCCTTTCACCGCGCAGTCGGGGGCTTCGAGTACTTGTACGTCGCCATCGACTAGTTCACGAAGTGGCCGGAAGTGGAACCAGTGAGAAAGGTGACCGCACAGTCAGCAATCAGGTTCTATAGATCGATCGTTTGCCGTTTCGGAATTCCTAACAGGATCATCACCGACAACGGCACACAGTTCACAAGTCGCACCTTCATGCAATACGTCCAAGACCATGGCGCCAATGTCTGTTTCGCTTCTGTTGCTCACCCGAGGAGCAATGGTCAAGCGGAGAGGGCGAATGTTGAAGTGCTGCGCGGACTCAAGACAAGAACCTTCGACAGGCTGCACAAGTGCGGAAGAAACTGGATTGAGGAGTTGCCGGCGGCTCTTTGGTCAATCAGGACGACACCAAATCGAGCCACCGGACAGACACCCTTTGCTCTTGTCTATGGAGCAGAGGCAGTTCTCCCCACGGAACTCGTATACGGGTCTCCTCGAGTGCTCGCTTACGACAAACACGAGCAAGAGCAACTGCGGCAAGATGATGCACTACTCCTTGAGGAGGACCGTCTCCAGGCTGCTGTACGAGCTGCTCGATACCAGCAAGCTTTGCGCCGCTATCATAGCCGCAAAGTCAAGGCCAGGAGTCTCGAGGAAAGCGACCTTGTTCTTCGGCGTGTTCAGTCCGCCAAGAATTCCAACAAGTTGTCGCCGAAGTGGGAAGGCCCTTATCGGGTGAGACAAGTCACAAGGCCCGGCGCTGTCCGCCTTGAGACCGAAGAAGGCTTACCGGTGAGCAACTCCTGGAACATTGAGCATCTTCGCAAGTTTCACCCATGAGGCGCGGTTGCCGTGATCCGCTCCGGCAACCATATTTCGTACAAGTCTTGCCGCTGTCGCATGTAAACCTTTGTACAAAGCTGGGCGCAGACCCCGTGCATCAGTAAAGCTTTTGTGCTTCGCACGGCTTGTCGTTTCATACATTCTTGTTTTCATTACATGTGTTATCTGGCACTTTGTGCAGCACACGATCCTGGTAAGCAATGACAACCTGCAAGGCTCCATATCTGTGTCTCCTCTCTTTTTCCTTTTTCTCTCAAGCAGAGGAACTGTTCCTCGCGCACAAATTTACCGGGGAGGGAAGGAGGCAGTGGTATGGACCAAATACTGTTCAAGAAAGGAAAGCCTTGGGAAGGAAGCAGTGGTATGGACCAAATACTGTTCAAGAAAAGAAAGCCTTGCCGGGAAGCAAACGGCACACAAAAGATAAGTTGTCAAAGTTTGAGCATTCAAATTTTTAAAGTCTTAGTTATTTTCCTTGAACGACCACACTTTGTATGGAAAACCTGTGCGCGGAGGAACCTACCCGTGGCTAGCCGCGCCCTTACTTTGTTTCGAGCACGCTCAACGACTTAAGTGAGCTGCGACAAGTGTCGCGCCCTTACTTCATTTTCGAGTTCGCTCAGCAATCTAAGTGTGCTGCGACTAGCTGCGGTAAGGTTTCTTGCCGGCGGGGACATTGCCAGCAGGCTGCTGAAGTTCCGCACTCGGCGCTCGCGGCAAGGGTCCCTTTGCCGGCAAGTTCCCTAAATTGGAAGGGTGAAGGCATACAAAGTAAAGGAGTTGAACAAGGAAATGACTCTGCGTCAACTATCCAAAATAAAGTTATATTACAAGAAGACTTGCCGCTGTTCGAACAAACTACTGTCCATGACTTAATTGGCAGCGACAAGGGAAGGGGAAAGAAAACAACCTAGTCTACATGGTCGCCGTCAACCCTCTTGATCTTGCCAACCTTAGCCACGATGTGGGCGACGCGAGCCTTCAGCGCTTCCTGGTCAGCTTCGGGCGGCAAGGTCCGGAGGACGTTGTCAAGATTGATCCCGGGATTGCGGAAGACGATCTTCGTCAACACTCGCTCCATAGTACCCATGCAAAGCCGGCGCGCCTCGTTCACCAACTGCGTGGGGAGCTTCTCCCGTAGTTGCGCGAGGGCCGGCGCCACTCCTCTGAAGAACAGACTCAGCTTGGCGCTGTGGGGGAGGTTCTTGTCGGGGGAGTACACGAGGTGCTCCGTCCCCAGTGCCACCATCTCCTTGTCGATGTTGGCGGCGGAGGCGACGAGCTCCTCGGTCCACTGCGTAAGAGCGGCACTGTCCAGCAGTGCCCTTTCGGCCCGGAGATCTTCCTTCAGCTTTATCTCCCTGTTCCGGGCCCCGTCAAGCGACTCAGTGAGGGTGGACAGTTTCAGCTCCGAGTCTGCGATGGAGTCCTTGGCGGCGGTGAGTTCCTGGCCCTTGTCGGAGAGGCGGACTTGCAGCTCCGAGTTGGTGTGGGCGTCTTTCTCCCGCGCCAAATTGAATGCGGCAACCCTCTCCTCGCTCGTCTCCAACTGCGCCACCCTCGCCTCCAAGTTCCTCTTGGCGGTCTGTGCGGCAGTAGTGGCGTCCCTCGCCTCCTGCAGAGCCCCGCCAATGGACTGCTCGCGCGCGGTAAGGTCATCCTCGTGGCTATCGAGGTCGACCTTCCGCTGCCTGAGCTCTCCCTCCCGCCGAGACAGATCCTCGGCCGCTAGTCGTTGCTGCTCTTCAACCTCGGCCTTCTCGAGGATGAATGCTTGGTGCGCTTCTGCGAGCTCCTTGCGCTCCTCCGCCAAGTTCCGGAGGGCTGCTTGGTTGGCAGCATGGAGCTCCGCGGCGCGCTTCTCCAAGTCGACGCCAGCCTTGGCAGCCAGAGCCTCTCGGGACTCCAGCTTGGCCTGCCTGGCCCGATACAAGGCCAGAAGCCGGCGCAGAAGCTGCTCCTCTTCGGGCTCACTGATGCTGCCGGGCGCGTCAACAAGCCTCAGCCCGGCGGAGGCGAGGACTTCCCCATCGAAGCTCTCCCCCTCCGTGGGCGCCCTTGATGAGGACGCCCACGAGACTTGGATGAAGACCCCGTTGGCGGCCTCCAGATAGATCCCCGGCCCAGTCGCGGCAGCGGAGGGGTCGGCGGCCGGTGCAGCGTCCGGCGCTCCTGTGGCCTCAGGGCCGTCAATGCGGTCGCCGGTCCCCTCCCCAGCTGCCGCGTCAGTGGCCGCGGCGGTCTCGTCGGCGGCTGGCTCGTCGGCGCCGGCCATCCCTTCAGCGGTGGCGGCGTCGCCAGCGTTGCCGCGTACGTCCTCCTCGGCGTTGACCTCTGTCTCCATCGGCTCCGGGGCGGGCGGATCTGACAGAAAAAGAAAAGAAGAATCGTCAAGCAAATATCCAAAAAGAAGAATTCAAGAGAAGGAAAGTACAAGGGTTACCTGCACGGGCCTCTTCAGTAACGGGGTCCCTCGCCGGGGAGTTCTCCCTTGGCGGCATGGTAGTGGCCCCCGCCGGCGGAGGGCCGCTGGCGCCTTCCCTTGGCGGGGTGCCCACCCTTGTCGGAGTGCTCGCCCTTGGCGGAGTACCCGCCCTTGGCGGAGCGCTCTCCCTCGCCGGGGAGCTCCTCCTTGGCGGGGAGGGTGGGATGAGCGGCTCGTCGGGAGCAGTCTCTTGACGCTCCTGGGGCTGCGGCTCCACTTCTGCACAAGTCAACAAGCAAGCAAAACATTGGCAAAGATAAGAAACTCAAGCGCGCCCGACAAGCGAAGAAGTAAACAAGAAGACTTACGCTGGGGGCTGCTCTGCGGAGCAGCAGGCTGATCCGGCAAGCCTGTCGCGGGCGCATCTCCTGCCACGGCGACGGGCTCGTCCTCCTCAAGATCAACCACCGGGATCTTGGCCCTCTTCGCCATCCTCTGGGTCAGGGTCCTGGAAGCCAAACAAGATCAGAGTCAGGCAAAGAGAATTCAAGACAAGAGCAACAAAAATCAAAAAATAAATATAAGGGTTGCGAATACATACTCTTCCTCCTCCTCGTCGGAACTGAGGGCGGAAAAGTCGAAGTCCGCCTCGCGCGTCCCGGCGCGAGGAGCTGGAGGGGTAGGCTCCCTCGGGCGCTTGGCGGGCTCCGGAGCCATGGGCTGAGAAGACCCCGCTCCGGTCGTCGCCGAAGACCGAGGGGCGGAAGGAACGCCGGAACCGGTTCGGGAAGATCCCCCTCCGCTTGCCGCTGAGGCGCGGGGCGCCTCCTTGACGGCCTTGCTCGTCGTGGTGACACGCGTCGAGCGACGCTGTGGCTGCTGTCGGGGCGCCGGCTGCCTCGCCGTGTCAGTGGTCTTGCGGAGGCGCTTCTTTGGCTGTGGCGGAGGACTTGGTGGTGGCGGAGAATTCTCTGAGGATGAGGGGGCGTCGTCGAGGTTCAGTGACCCGCCCGAGTCTTCGTCGGAATCGCCCGATTCGGCGTCCTCCTCGGCGGGCTCACTGGACTCAGTGCCCTGCCCGGCAGCTTCGCTCGTCCCGACAGGCTCCCCGGCTAGCCTCAACAACTTGAGGATCTCTTCCTCCTCGGCCCTACTCACTACATCCGCTGCTTCTGCCTCCTCCACGGAGTACCCAAACTCACCCGCGGCCTCGGCTGCGGCGGCCTCCTCCATCCTGCTAGCGATATACGCCACGTCCCGGTCAGTGGTCGCGCGGGTGAGACCCTTCTTCTCCTCGGGATTGACCGGCCGCTCAACCAAGTTGTCGAAGAAAGCTTGTGCAGTTTCTTCTGAAGGCGCCAGCCAAGTGGGATCAACCCCGTGGGAGTCGCACAGCGGCATTACCGCGCGGATGGCACTAAGTGAAGAGTTGTTGCATAATGGAACTACTCCCCGCGACAGGGCAAACCACTCCGAGTGCTTGGGGTCATGCTTGAACAGCGAGCAGATCATTCCCTTAAGTTCCAAGACGGTGAAAGTTGTAGTTCAGGCCGGGGCGCAGCCTCATGCGGTCTGCCGCATTGCCGAACTCCCAAGCAGGCCTCTTCCTCTCCTGCAGGGGAGCAATGCGGCGGCGAAGGAAATCAGCCCCGACCTCACCTACAGTAAGATTGGCTCGCCGGAGGTGGAGGATCCTAGTAAGGGCAATCTTCAGCTTCTCGTCCTCCGGGGCCAGATCACTCCAATCCTTGCCGCGCACTATTGCAGCTCGGCGCGGGGAGGTAAACTGCTGGGGTTCCTCTTCCATAACCCAGCACCAATCAGCCCTCCACTCTTCCCACTTGCAGCGGAGCTCTCCAATCAAGTACGCCTCTTTCTTGTTGAGCCTAAAGATCCAAGAGATGCCACCGGACAGAGGGGACCCAGACTCTACTCGAGGTGTGAAGAAATGGCGGAAGAGAGCTACGTTGGGGTGGACTCCGATGAAGTTTTCGCACAGATGCGCGAAAACGGCCAAGGTTAAGACTGCGTTCGGGGTGAAATCGTAAAGGTGGAATCCATACGTGTTCATAATGTCGCAGAAGAACTCAGAGTATGGAGGGCAGAGACCGCAATGGAAGAACAGAGCGAAGTAATGGTAACCTCCCGGGTACATGTCGCAGGCTTCAGCGGGGAGGACCCTGGTGTGCGGGTGAGCCTTCGTCTCCCTCGCCCAGAACAAGTAGTACTTGTCCCTCAACTCCCTCACGCCGAGCCTCGGCGGGAAGACCACCATCTTCTTCCGCATCGCTGCTAGCTTTGCCGCCTTGTCGGACTTCGCGCTCTTCGCCTTGTCGCTCTTCGGGGCCATGGCGGAGACGGCGAGTGGAGCCGGCGGTGCTGGGGAGGCTGGCGGCGGTGGAAGAGGGGTGGAGCTCGTCTCTCTCTCGACCTTTGGGGAGGCGGAGAACGGCGGGGGTTTCTGGAGCTTGAAGACGCAATGAAGCAATGGGGGGAAACTGCCCCTGTTTCCTCTGCTTTTAAGGGGGAAGTGGGGGACGTTCCGCATTTTCCCATTAAAGAAACAGGCCATGATCTCTCCCACGACGCCGCAATCGACGCGTGCCGTTAGGGAGGGATGCGGCGGATACGGAGTGGGATACGGCGCACCGTGGGCCGCGAGTGCCCGTGCACTGTTTTGGGCCTGGCCCAACAGCGCTCGGCACCGTGTGTGGCCCAGGCCCGGGGGATCCTGTCGGTGTACTAAAGTAGGGGTACCTTAGTATCCCGACTTGTGCACGGGCAGTAGCAACGTCCCGTGGCAGGGCTCGCCACGCGCTCGCCAAGGCCCACTCTACTTCCTTTGGAGCCATTCAAGAACAAATTATTCAAGTTAAGAAACAGGACCCCGGCAAGAGGAGCTTGCCGGGAAGGCCGCTCCAGGCTCAAGATCATCCCTTCAGCGCAAGACCCTGGCAAGAGGAGCTTGCCAGGAAGGCCGAAGAACAGCATTTCAGAAGACATGCCGTGGCGCATCGCGCGCCCCGGCAAGACCCGGAGAGCGACAAGCTTCCGGGCCCGACAAGGTAGCGACCGCGGCAAGGTGCTTGCCGCGGCAAGCTTTCACTGTGTGCCTGCGCTCCAGCTCATCTGGCCATGCGTCGCCCTGGGGCCCTTCCTAGGACACGTGGCGGATGGCCGTGCAGCCTGGGGTACACGGTGGCTAGCCACGATGACAAGGCCTCCGTCGTGGCAAACGGAGGCGCCCGGACGGACGCTTTTTACACTATTTTGGGGCGACGGCGACGGGCATTCAATGCCCTTGTACCCCATCGTCTGGGTTAGGTACAAAACACTGTACATACACTGTTACAACTACCTCCAATTTTACGCTTTTACCCTCACTTACGTTGACACCTGTTGGGAACCCCTTCGACCTATAAAAGGAGGCCCATGCACAACGTAGAGGGGGTTCCGAAACTTGATCAGTCCCACGCTTGGTGTAGCTAGTACTGTAGATCTTCTTGCTCCCGAGCCAAGAACTCACTAACAAACCAAGGCAGGAGTAGGGTTTTACGCATCCGTGCGGCCCGAACCTGGGTAAACTGCTCGCGTGTGCGCCTCGATCTGCTCTCTGTGCTCCCTCCGCTCCCTTGCCGTACCGAAAAGGGGCTCCGGTCCCATAGGTGTTCGTGGGCGATCAGTTTCCCCGACAGAAAGTTCTTAATAAAATGTGTAAAAAGAAACTTTTCCTAAGAATCTTCTTAAGAAAGTGCCTCACAAGAAAAGTTCTGAAGAATTTTCTTAAGAAAGTGCTTCCGAAGAAAAATTTCATTAAGAAACTTCTTTAGCAAATGTATCGGAAGAAACTTTTCTTAAGAACCTTATAAAGAAAGGGCTTCCTAAGAAAATTTCCTTAAGAAATATCATAAGAAAATGTGTCGGAAGAAACTTTTCTTAAAAAATTCTTAAGAAAGTTCTTCCAAATAATATTTCCATAAGAAACGTTTTAAAAAGTGCTTCCTAAGAAACTTTCCTTAAGAAACTTCTTAAGGAAGTGCTTCCGAAGAAAATTTCCTTAAGAAATTTCTTAAGAAAATGCGTAATAAGAAACTTTTCTTTAGAATCTTGTTAACAAAGTTCCTTACGAGAAATTTCTTAAGAAGTTTCTTAAGAAATGACTTTCGAAGAAAATTTCCTTAAGAAACTTCTTTAGAAAATGTATCGATAGAAACTTTTCTTAAGAACCTTATAAAGAAAGGGCTTCCTAAGAATATTTCCTTACGAAACATCCTAAGAAAATGCGTCGGAAGAAACTTTTCTTAAAAAAATCTTAAGAAAGTTCTTCCAAATAATATTTCCATACGAAACTTCTTAAAAAGTGATTCCTAAGAAACTTTCGTGAAGAAACTTCTTAAGGAAGTGCTTCCGAAGAAAATTTCCTTAATAAAGTTCTTAAGAAAATGCTTAATAAGAAACTTTTCCTAAGAATCTTCTTAAGAAAGTAACTCACAGGAAAATTTCTTAAGAATTTTCTTAAGAAAGTGCTTCCGAAGAAAATTTCCTTAAGAAACTTCTTTAGAAAATGTATTGGAAAAAACTTTTCTTAAGAAACTTATAAAGAAAGGGCTTGCTAAGAAAATATTCTTAAGAAACATCATAAGAAAATGCATCGGAAGAAACTTTTCTTAAAAAAAATCTCAAGAAAGTTCTTCCAAATAATATTTCCATAAGAAACTTCTTAAAAAGTGCTTCCTAAGAAACTTTCCTTAAGAAACTTCTTAAGGAAGTGTTTCCGAAGAAAATTCCCTTAAGAAAGTTCTTAAGAAAATGTGCAATAAGAAACTTTTCCTAAGAATCTTCTTAAGAAAGTGCCTCACAAGAAAAGTTCTAAAGAAGTTTCTTAAGAAAGTGCTTCCGAAGAAAATTTCATTAAGAAACTTCTTTAGCAAATGTATCGGAAGAAACTTTTCTTAAGAACCTTATAAAGAAAGGGCTTCCTAAGAAAATTTCCTTAATAAATATCATAAGAAAATGCGTCGGAAGAAACTTTTCTTAAAAAAATTCTTAAGAAAGTTCTTCGAAATAATATTTCCATAAGAAACTCCATAAAAAGCGCTTCCTAAGAAACTTTCCTTAAGAAACTTCTTAAGGAAGTGCTTCCGAAGAAAATTTCCTTAAGAAAGTTCTTAAGAAAATGCGTAATAAGAAACTTTTTCTAAGAATTTTCTTAAGAAAGTGCCTCACAAGAAAACTTCTTAAGAAGTTTCTTAAGAAATGACTTCCGAAGAAAAGTTCCTTAAGAAACTTCTTTAGAAAATGTATCGCTAGAAACTTTTCTTAAGAACCTTATAAAGAAAGGGCTTCCTAAGAAAATTTCCTTAAGAAACATCCTAAGAAAATGCGTTTAAAGAAACTTTTCTTGAAAAAATTCTGAAGAAAGTTCTTCCAAATAATATTTCCATAAGAAACTTCTTAAAAAGTGCTTCCGAAGAAACTTTTCTTAAGAAACTTCTTAAGGAAGTGCTTCCAAAGAAAATTTCACTAAGAAAGTTCTTAAGAAAATGTGTAATAAGAAACGTTTCCTAATAATCTTCTTAAGAAAGTGCCTCACGAGAAAATTTCTTAAGAAGTTTTTTAAGAATGTGCTTCCAAAGAAAATTTCCTTAAGAAACATCTTTAGAAAATGTATGGGAAAAAACTTTTCTTAAGAAACTTATAAAGAAAGGGCTTCCTAAGAAAATTTCCTTAAGAAACATCATAAGAAAATGCTTCGGATGAAACTTTTCTTAAAGAAAATCTCAAGAAAGTTCTTCCAAATAATATTTCCTAAGAAACTTCTGAAAAAGTACTTCCTAAGAAACTTTCCTTAAGAAACTTCTAAAGGAAGTGCTTCCGAAGAAAATTCCTTAAGAAAGTTCTTAAGAAAATGCGTAATAAGAAACTTTTCCTAAGAATCTTCTTAAGAAAGTGCCTCACAAGAAAATTTCTTTAGAAGTTTCTTAAGAAATGACTTCCGAAGAAAATTTCCTTATGAAACTTCTTTAGAAAATGTATCGGTAGAAACTTTTCTAAATAAACTTATAAAGAAAGGGCATTCTATGAAAATTTCCTTAAGAAACATCATAAGAAAATGTGTCGGAAGAAACTTTTCTTAAAATAATTGTTAAGAAAGTTCTTCAAAATAATATTTCCATAACAAACTTCTTAAAAATTGCTTCCTAAGGAACTTTCCTTAAGAAACTTCTTAAGGAAGTGCTTCCGAAGAAAATTTCCTTAAGAATTTTGTTAAGAAAATGCGTAATAAGAAACTTTTCCTAAGAATCATCTTAAGAAAGTGCCTCACAAGAAAATTTCTTAAGAAGTTTCTTAAGAAAGTGCTTTCGCTGAAAATTTCCTTAAGAAACTTCTTGAGAAAATGTATTGGAAAAAACTTTTCTAAAGAAACTTATAGAGAAAGGGCTTCCTAAGAAGATTTCCTTAAGAAAATGCGTCGGAAGAAACTTTTCTTAAAAAAATTCTTATGAAAGTTCTTCCAAATAATATTTCCTAAGATACTTCTCAAAAATTGCTTCCTAAGAAACTTTCCTTAAGAAACTTCTTAAGGAAGTGCTTCCGAAGAAAATTTCCTTAAGGAAGTTCTTAAGGAAATGCGTAATAAGAAACTTTTCCTAAGAATCTTCTGAAGAAAGTGCCACACAAGAAAATTTCTTAAGAAGTTTCTTAAGAAAGTGCTTCCGAAGAAAATTTCCTTATGAAACTTCTTTAGAAAATGTATCGGAAGAAACTTTTCTTAAGAAACTTATAAAGAAAGGGCTTCCTAAGAAAATTTTCTTAAGAAATGTCATAAGAAAATGCGTCGGAAGAAACTTTTCTTAAAAAATTCTTAAGAAAGTTCTTCCAAATAATATTTCCATAAGAAACTTTTTAAAAAGTGCTTCCTAAGAAATTTTCCTTGAGAAACTTATTAAGAAAGTGCTTCCGAAGAAAATTTCCTTAAGAAATTCTTAAGAAAATGCGTAATAAGAAACTTTTCCTAAGAATCTTCTTAAGAAACTGCCTCACAAGAAAATTTCTTAAGAGGTTTCTTAAGAAATGACTTCCGAAGAAAATTTCCTTAAGAAACTTCTTTAGAAAATGTATCGGTAGAAACTTTTCTTAAGAACCTTATAAAGAAAGGCTTTCTAAGAAAATTTCCTTAAGAAACATTGTAAGAAAATGCGTCGGAAGAAACTTTTCTTAAAAAAATTCTTAAGAAAGTTGTTCCAAATGATAATTCCATAAAAAACTTCTTAAAAAAGTGCTTCCTCAGGAACTTTCCTTGAGAACCTTCTTAAGGAAGTGCTTCTGAAGAAAATTTCCTTAAGAAAATTCTTAAGAAAATGCGTAATAAGAAACTTTTCCTAAGAATCTTCTTAAGAAAGTGCCTCACAAGAAAATTTCTTAAGAAGTTTCTTAAAAAAGTTCTTCCGAAGAAAATTTCCTAAAGAAACTTCTTTAGAAAATGTATTGGAAAAAACTTTTCTAAAGAAATTTATAAAGAAAGGGCTTCCTAAGAAAGTTTACTTAAGAAACATCATAAGAAAATGCGTCAAAAGAAACTTTTCTTAAAAAAAATCTTAAGAAAGTTCTTCCAAATAATATTTCAATAAGAAACTTCTTAAAAAGTGCTTCCTAAGAAACTTTCCTTGAGAAACTTCTTACGAAATGACTTCCGATGAAAAATTTCCTTAAGAAACTTCTTTAGAAAACATATCGGTATAAACTTTTCTTAAGAACCTTATAAAGAAAGGGCTTCCTAAGAAAATTTCTTTGAAAAACATCCTAAGAAAATGCGTCGAAAGAAACTTTTCTTAAAAAATTCTTAAGAAAGTTCTTCCAAACAATATTTCCATAAGAAACTCTTTAAAAAGTGCTTCCTAAGAAACTTTCCTTAAGAAACTTCTTAAGGAAGTGCTTCCAAAGAAAATTTCCTTAAGAAAGTTCTTAAGAAAATGCGTAATAAGAAACTTTTCCTAAGAATCTTCTTAAGAAAGTCCCTCACAAGAAAATTTCTTAAGAAGTTTCTTAAGAAAGTGCTTCCGAAGAAAATTTCCTTAAGAAACTTCTTTAGAAAATGTATTGGAAAAACATTTCTTAAGAAATTTATAAAGAAAGGGCTTCCTAAGAAAATTTCCTTAAGAAACATCATAAGAAAATGCGTCGGAAGAAACTTTTCTTAAATTTTTTTAAGGAAGTTCTTCCAAATAATATTTCCATAAGAAACTTCTTAAAAAGCGCTTCCTAAGAAATTTTCCTTGAGAAACTTCTTAAGGAAGTGCTTCCGAAGAACATTTCCTTTAGAAAGTTCTTAAGAAAATGCGTAATAAGAAATTTTTCCTAAGAATCTTCTTAAGTGCCTCACAAGAAAATTTCTTAAGAAGTTTCTTCGGAAATGAATTCCGAAGAAAAATTCCTAAAGAAACTTCTTTAGAAAATGTATCGGAAGAAACTTTTCTTAAGACACATATAAAGAGAGGGCTTCATAAGAAAATTACCTTATGAAACATGATAAGAAAATGCGTCGGAAGAAACTTTTCTTAAAAAAATTCTTAAGAAAGTTCTTCCAAATAATATTTCTTCCGATACATGGAGTCAAGTTCAGCATGGCGGCTTAAATGGGGCCTAAGGGCATAAAGAGTAATCACAAGCTGGAAAATTAAGCCGCCATGGCAGATGCAAGTGTTCAGAAAGGCAAATTTTACTAAGTCTGGAAAAAACAGTTTTCACAGGTTCCGGCGGTAATTTTGGATCTACGGCTGGTCGAAAATCAAGATTAAATGACGAACATGCAAAACTTAAGATCGATATGGTGCAATTCTAAGAGACGAATCCAGTTATCCGCAGAGATGAGATTTTACAGTATTGACTAAAGAGATACTATCAACATCAGCATACTGCTACTTCTCGAGCTTGCGTTGTATTCCCTCGAAGAGGAAAGGGAGATGCAGCACGGTAGCGTAAGTATTTCCCTCAGTTTTTGAGAACCAAGGTATCAATCCATTAGGAGACCACGTCGAGTCCCCCTCACCTACACAAACAAATAAGAACTTCGCAGCCAACACGATAAGAGGTTGTCAATCCCTTTACGGTCACTTACGAAAGTGAGATCTGATAGAGATGATCGTTTGATATTTTTGGTATTTTTGATTATAAGAACAGAAAGTAAAAACGGAAAAGTAAAGTAGATTGTAAATTGATATGTTGAGAATAGACCCGGGGGCCATAGTGTTCTCTAGTGGCTTCTCTCATGATAGCGATATTCTACGGCGGGTAAACAAATTACTATCGAGCAATTGATAGAAAAGCGAATAATTATGAGACTATCTAGGTATGATCATTATATATAGGCATCACGTCCGAGACAAGTAGACCGAAACGATTCTGCATCTACTACTATTACTCCACACATCGACCGCTATCCAGCATGCATCTAGTGTATTGAGTTCATAAGATCAGAGTAACGCCTTAAGCAAGATGACATGATGTAGAGGGATAAACTCAAGAAATATGATATAAACCCCATATTTTTATCCTCGATGATAATAATACAATACGTGCCTTGCTGCCCCTACTATCACTGGGAAAGGACACCGCAAGATTGAACCCAAAGCCAAGCACTTCTCCCATTGCAAGAACTATAGATCTAGTAGGCCAAACCAAACCAATAATTCAAAGAGACTTACAAGGATATTATAATCATACATAAAAATTCAGAGAAGAACCAATTATTTCTCATAGATAATCTTGACCATAAACCCACAATTCATCGGATCTCGACAAACACACCGCAAAAAGAGATTACATCGAATAGATCTTCCCGAAGACCGAGGAGAACTTTGTATTGAGATCCAAAGAGAGAGAAGAAGCCATCTAGATACTAGCTATGGACCCGAAGGTTCGTGGTAAACTACTCACAACTCATGGTGAGGCAATGATGATGATGTAGAAGCACTCCGTGGAAGATCCCCCCTCCGACGGAGCTCTGGAACAGGGGCCAAGATGGGATCTCACGGGAACAGAAGGTTACGGCGGTGGAACTAGGGTTTTTCTGTTGTTCTCATGGTTTCGGGCTACGTAGGTATATATAGGAGGAAGGAGGGCACCGGGGGCCATACATGGGACCCACGAGGCAGGGGGGCGCGCCCTAGGGGGGGGGGCGCCCCCCACCCTCATGGGCACCTCGTAGACCCTACTCTGTGGTTCTCAAGTGTCCCGTGCGTGATTTTCTCCAAAAATATCTCTCCCGAAGGTTTTATTCCGTTTTGACTCTGTTTGATATCCCTTTTCTATAAAACCCTGAAACATGCAAAAAACTGCAATCTGGACTGGGCCTTTGGGTTAATAGGTTAGTCCCTAAAATAATATAAAAGTGTATGACAAAGCCCATTAAACATCCAGAACATCATAAATAATAGCATTGAACAATAAAAAATTATAGATACGTTGGAGACGTATCAAGCATCCCCAAGCTTAAATCCTGCTCGTCCTCGAGGAGGTAAATGATAAAAACAGAATTTTGATGTGGAATGCTAACCAACATAGCTTTTTCAATGTAATTCTCTTAATTGTGGCATGAATGTTCAGATCTGAAAGATTCAAGACGAAAGTCTATATTGACATAAGAAATAATAATACTTCAAGCATACTAACAAAGCAATCATGTCTTCTCAAAATACTATGGCTAAAGAAAGTTATCCCTACAAAATCATATAGTCTGGCTATGCTACCTCTTCATCACACAACATATTCATATCATGCACAACCCCAATTTCAGCCAAGCACTTGTTTTCATACTCTATTATTTCAAACCTTTCAACTTTCACGCAATACATGAGCGTGAGCCATGGACATAGCACTATGGGTGGAATAGAGAGGTGGTTGTGGAGAAGACAAAAAGGAGGGAGATAGTCTCACATCGACTAGGCGTATCAACGGGCTATGGAGAAGCCCATCAATAGATATCAATGTGAGTGAGTAGGGATTGCCATGCAACGGATGCACTAGAGCTAAATGTGTATGAAAGCTCAACAAAAGAAACTAGTGGGTGTGCATCCAACTTGCTTGCTCACGAATACCTAGGGCATTTGAGGAAGCCCATCGTTGGAATATACAAGCCAAGTTCTATAATGAAAAATTCCCACTAGTATATGAAAGTGACTAAACATGAGACTCTCTATCATGAAGAACATGGTGCTACTTTGAAGCACAAGTGTGGAAAAAGATAGTAGCAATTGTCCCTTTTTCTTTTCTTTTTTTGGGCCTTTCTTTTTTTCTTTGGCCTTTCTTTTCTTTTCTTTTTTTGTTGGAGGGGCTTTCTTTATTTAGCCTTTCCTCACATGGGACAATGCTCTAATAATGATGATCATCACACTTTCATTACAACTCGATATTACAACTCGATACTAGAACAAAGTATGACTCTATATGAATGCCTCCGGCGGTGTACCGGGATGTGCAATGAATCAAGAGTGACATGTATGAAAAATTATGCATGGTGGCTTTGCCACAAATACGATGTCAACTACACGATCATGCATGACAATATGACAATATGAAGCGTGTCATATGAACAGGACGGTGGAAATTTGCATGGCAATATATCTCGGAATGGCTATGGAAATGTCATGATAGGTAGGTATGGTGGATGTTTTGAGGAATATATATATATGGTGGCTATTTTGAGGAAGGATATATAGTGGGTGTATGGTACCGGCGAAAGTTGCGTGGTACAAGAGAGGCTAGCAATGGTGGAAGGGTGAGAGTGCATATAATCCATGGACTCAACATTAGTCATAAGAACTCATATACTTATTGCAAAAATCTACGAGTCATCAAAACAAAGCAATCAACGCATGCTCCTAGGGGGAGGTTGGTAGGAGTTAACCATCGCGCGCCCCCGACCTCCACACAAAGGTTGACACTTTACAAATACCTCATGCTCTAACTTCGTCACATAGCGGTTCACCATACGTGCATGCTACGAGAATCACTAACCTTAACACAAGCATTTCTCAATTTCATAATAACTCGACTAGCATGACTCTAATATCACTATCCTCATATCTCAAAACAATTATCCAGCATCCAACTTCTCATCCTATTCAATGCACTTAGTGTGAAAGTTTTTACTACATTGATATTGGATGTTGTCGGGGGAAACTGTCCACCACGAGCACCTATGGGACCGGAGCCCCTTGTTCGTGCGGTAAGGGAGCGGAGGGAGCACAAAGAGCAGATCGTGGAGAACACGCGGGCAGTTTACCCAGGTTCGGGCCGCGATGGACGCGTAAAACCCTACTCCTGCTTAGATTGTATTGAGTTGGAGAGCTCGGGAGCTTGAAGAACTAGCTACACCGAGCAAATGAGCGATCTAGGTTCCGAACCCTTTCTACGTTGTGCATGGGCCTCCTTTTATAGCTCAAGGGGTCACCGACAGGTGTCAACGTAAGGGAAAGGGTAAAAATGTAACTTTGGTGGTAGTTGTAACAGTGCGGGAATAGTGGATGAACAGTGGTCATCACCTACTTTGACAGTGGGGGACAAGAGCATTAAATGCCCGTCACCGTCGACCCCAAAAGCGCCCGCCCTTGCGTCTCCGTTTGCCACGGTGATAGCTTCGTCACCGTGGAGTGCCACCGTGTCCCCCAGGCTGCACAGCCATCCGCCACGTGTCCCTGGAATGGCCCCAGGGCGACGCGTGGTTCGATGAGCTGGAGCGCGGGCACACAGCGTAACTCTCCCCGGCAAGCACCTTGCCGGGGCCTTGACCTTGCCGGGCCCGGAAGCTTGTCGGGCTCTGAAGCTTGTCGCTCCCCGGGCCCTGCCGGGGCGCATGCTGCGCCGAGGCATGTCTTCTGAAATGTGATCTTCTAGTCTTCCTGGCAAGCTCCTCTTGCCAGGGTCTTGTGCTAGTGAGGTAATCTTGAGCCTGGGACGGCCTTCCCGGCAAGCTCCACTTGCCGGGGCCTCGATCTTCTGTCTTGTATACTTTGTTTTTGAATGGCTTTATATGGAGCAGAAAGGTCTCCGGCAAGCACGTGGTAGGCCCTGTCGCGGGAAGCTGCTACTGCCCGTGCACGAGTTGGGGTACTGAGGTACCCCTACCTTAGTACACCGACATGAGCCCCCGGGCCTGGGCCACACACGGTGCCGAGCGCTGTTGGGCCAGGCCCTAAACAGTGCACGGGCACGCGCGGCCCACGGCACGCCGAATCCCCTTCTGCATCCGCCGCGTCCCTCCGTAACGGCACGCGTCGATTGCGGCGTCGTGGGAGGGAACGTGGCCACGTTCTTTAATGGGAAATGCGGAGCGTCCCCCACTTCCCCCTTAAAAGCAGAGGAAGCAGGGGCCGTTACCTTACTTCGTCTTCATTGCTTCTTCCATCTCCAGAAATTCCCCTTTGCGCTCCGCCTCCACACCTCCTCCGCCGTCTCACGCATCTGCGGCACCGCCGGACTCCTTGCTCTCCTTCCCTCGCCGCCTCCGCCATCGCCCCGAAGACCGAGAAGGCGAAGGCGGAGAAGACCAAGAAAGAGAAATCCGAGCAGGCGGCGAGGCTTGCTCTCCTGCGGAAGAGGAATGTCGTCTTCGCGCCGAGGCTCAGCGCGCGGGTGCTCTGGAACAAGTACTACTTGTTCTGGGCCAAGAAGACCAAGGCGCATCCTCGGACCAGAGTCTATCCCGCCGCCGCCAAGGATATGTACCCCGGCGGGTATTTCTTCTTTGCTGTTTTCTTCCACTGCGGCCTTTGTCCTCCCTTCTCTGAATTTTTCTGCGATATCATGAACACCTACAACCTCCACCTTCTAGACTTCACCCCCAACGCCATCCTCACTATGGCGGTTTTCGCACATCTGTGCGAAAACTATATTGGGATCTATCCAAACGTAGCGCTTTTTAGGCATTTCTTTACGCCTAGAGTAGAGGCCGGCGCTCCCCTCTCCGGGGGGATCTCTTGGGTCTTCCGCTTGAACAAGAAGGAATCCTATCTGCAAGGGGAGCTCCGCGGCAAGTGGGAGGAGTGGCGCGTGGATTGGTGCTGGGTAGTTGAGGAGGAGCCGCAGCCCTTCACCGCGTCGCGCACAACTGCTATAGTGCGCGGCAGGGACTGGAGTGAGCTGGACTCGGACGACATCAAGCTCAACGTCGCCCTTGTCAGAATTCTTCGTCTCCGGGTAGCCAAGTTGACCATCGGAGAGGTAGGAGCATACTTCCTCCGCCGCCGCATTGCCCCTCTACAGGAGAGGAAGAGGCCAGCATGGGAGTACGGCAACGCGGCGGACATTATGAGACTGCGCCCAGGGCTAAACTTCAACTTCACGTCGCTGGAGCTGAAGGGGATGGTCCGGGAACTTTTTAAGCACGACCTGGCCCACCCAGAGTGGTTTAGAGCTCCCCGGGGAGTGGTGCCCCTATGCAACAGCACGGCCCGGGACCCCTTGCGCGCGATGATGCCCGCATGCGACTCGCACGACGTCGACCCCACATGGATTGCGCCCAAGCCGGATGCCATCATGAGCTTCTTCGACAACCTGGTGGAGGTGCCGAAGAACAAGGAGGAGATCAAGGGTCTCACCCGAGCCACCACTGATCGGGAGATTGCTTATATAGCTTCTCGGGTAGAAGAGGCCGCCGCAGCCGCAGCGGCAGGAGAGTTCGGGTTCTCAGTTGAAGAGGCAGAGGCTGCGGAAGCGTCGTGCCAAGCAGAGGAGGCAGAGATCCGCAGGCTGCTTAAGCTTCCGCCCGACGAGCTCGCCGGGGTCCCCTCTCTGAGGTATGCTGGGATCCCCGGGATCGTGACCGAGGCCGCCGCGAGGGGCGACGTTGCCGGAGGAAGCAGAGGCGCCGGAGGGAGCGGAGGCGCCAGAGGGAGCGGAGGTGCCGGAGGGAGCACGGCTGCAGGGCAGGGCGCTGGGCCCAGCGAACCGGCCGAGGAGGAGGAGGAGGAGGACGCCGGGGCCGGCGAGGACTCTGGCGGGTCTCTGGGGCTCAACGACGACGCCTCTTTGTCATCGGAAACCTCCCCGCCTCGGGCAAGTCCCAGGCGATCTCCGTTGAAGCGCCTCCGCAAGGCGACGACGGCGACGAGGGCGCAGGCGCCCCGACAACAACCAGCTCGCCGGGCGGCGCGAGCTACCCGGGGGAGCCAAGCCGCGACGGGGGCGACCGGCGCACCAACCGTGGCGGAGGCGCCCCGCACACAGGCTACGGCGGAGGCGCCCCGTACGTCAGCGCCAAGTGGAGGAGGGTCTTCTCAGAGCGGAGCGGCTGCTCCGCCTGCTCCCCGGGCCTCGGCGTCCACTGGGGCTGGGTCTTCGCAGCCCCCAGCCCCGGGGACCACCAAGCGCCCGAGGGAGCCTTCTCCTCCTGCTCCTCGCGCGGACGCGCCTCAGGTGGAGTTTGATTTCTCCGCCCTCAGCGACGATGACGAGGAAGAGGAGTAAGTGTTTGAAGTTTTGTATCTTCTTCAATCTTGTCTTGATTCTTTTGTTGATGACTCTGATCTTATTTCTTGCTTTGATTTCAGGACCCTGGCCCAGCGAGCGACGAAGAAGGCCAAGGTTCCCGTCGTCGAGGTCGAGGACGACTCGCCCGTCGCGGCGACAGGGGACGCGCCGGCGACGAGCTTGCGGGACCCAAGCGCTGCTCCGAGGAGCAGCCCCCAGCGCAGCCCCCAGCGTAAGTCTGGGCTTGATCTTTCCGCTCGTCGGGCGCGCTTGAGGATTTTGTCTTGTACTAACATCTTATTGTTTTTGTTTTGTCTTGATTGTCTTGTGCAGAGGTGGAGCCGCAGCCACAGGGGCGCCCGGAGACCACTCCCGAGGAGCCGCAGGCCCCGCCGTCCCCGCCAAGGACGAACTCTCCGGCAAGGGAGAGCGCTCCGCCAAGGGCGGGTACTCCGCCAAGGGCGAGTACCCCGCCGAGGGCGCGCAGCCCGGCGAGGGTGGCCACCCCGCCAAGGGAGAGCTCCCCGGCGAGGGAGCCTGTCGTCGACGAAGTCCGCCAAGGTAAGTTTTGTAACCTTGTCTTCTTGGATTCGTCTTTTTTGGATATTTGCTTGAACTTCTTCTTTTTCTTCTTCTTCTAGATCCTCCTCACCCAGAGCAGATGGAGACGGAGGTCGTCGTCGAGGAGGAGGTGGGCGGCGGCGACGGCAACGCCACTGCTACTGATAGCAGGGCGGGAGCCGACGAGCCCGCCGCGGAGGAGACTGCTCCAACCGCAGACGCTGCGGCCGAGGAGGGGGACGGCGACCGCACTGCCGGCCCGGAGGCGGCAGGAGCATCGAGTGCTGCACCGGCCGCCGACCCCTCCGCCGGAAAGGAGCAGTCGGGCTTCTACCTCGAGGCTCCCAACGGCGTCTTCATCCAGGTGCCGTGGGGATCCTCGTCGCGAGCCTCCGCGGAGGGAGAGGCCTTTGATGGAGAGGTCCTCGCCTCCGCGGGGCTGAAGATTGTCGAGGCGCCTGGCGGGAGTGACGAGCCCGAGGAGGAGAAGTTGCTCCACCGGCTCCTGGCCCTTTACCGGGCCAGGCAGGCGAAGCTTGAGTCTCGGGAGGCCCTCACCGCCAAGGCCGCAGCTGATATGGAGAAACGCGCGGCGGAGCTCCGCGCCGCCAACCAAGCGGCTCTCCGCGACCTGGCGGAGGAGCGCGAGAGGCTTGCCGGGGAGTACCAGGAGTGGCTCCTGGAGAAAGCTGAGGCCGAGGAGCAGCAGCGACTCGCCGGAGAAGCGCTGTCTCGGCGAGAAGGAGAGCTCACCCAACGGAAGGTCAACCTCGACGCTCACGAGGAAGACCTTACCGCCCGGGAGCAGGCCCTTGGCGGGGAGCTGAAAGAAGCAAAGGCCGCTGCAGCCACCGCGGAGACCGCCAAGAAGGACCTCGAGGCCAAGGTTGCGCAGCTGGAGGAGTTCCTGAGGGCGAGCACGGAGAGGGTCACCGCGCTCAACATAGAGCGCGAGAAGGACGCCCACACTAACTCTGAACTCCAGGTGCGCCTTTCCAAGCAAGGCGACAAGCTGAAAGCCGCCAAGGACTCGATTGCAGATCTGGAGCTGAAGGTTTCCACTCTGAAGGACTCTCTTGACGCCGTCCGGGACCGCGAAACCAAGCTGAAGGACGAGCTCCGCAAGGAGCGAGGCTTGGTGGAGAGCGCCACCACTGCGGCCAACAACTTCCGCCAGACCGTCGAGGTATGGACCGAAGACCTGGTGGCTTCTGCAGCTAGCATCGACAAGGAGCTGATGGCGCTGAGGGTTGAGCATCTCATATACTCTCCGGATCCTAACCTCCCCCACAGCGCCAAGCTCAGTCTCTTCTTCAGAGGGGTCGCGCCGGCACTTGCAAATCTACAGAAGAAGCTCCCCGCGCAACTGGCCGAGGAGTCACGCCAGCTCTGCGCGGGAACCTTGGAGCGCGTCCTGACGAAGATAGTGTACCGCAATCCTGGCATAAACCTCGTCAACGTTCTCCGCAGCTTGCCGGCCGACGCGGATATGGAGGCGCTGAAGGCGCAGGTCGCCCACATCATCGCCAAGGTGAACAAGATCTCTAGGGTTGAAGGCGACCGCGTGGATTAGGCCTCCTTTTCTTTATCTCTTTTGTTGCTGCATAGTGTGCCATGAACTTATTAGTCATTGCGACAAGTTATCCCTTGTAAGATATTATCTTATTTTGAGCAATCAGTGCAATGTTATCTCCCTTGCTTTGGTCCTTTACTTTGTATGCTTTTAACCCTACACTTCTAGGGGACTTGCCGGCAAGGGGCCCTTGCCGCGAGCGCTGAGTGCTGGACTCTGAGCAGCCTGCTGGCTAAGGTCTTACCGGCAAGCAACCTTGCCGCAGCTAGTCGCAACGCACTTAGCTTGCTGAGCGAACTCGGAAATGAAACAAGGGCGCGACACTTGTCGCAGCTCACTCGAGTCGTTGAGCGTACTCGAAAACAAGATAAGGGTGCGGCTAGCCACGGGTAGGTTCCTCCGCGCACAGGTTTTCCATACAAAGTGTGGTTGTTCAAGGAAGATAACCAAAATTTAAAAATTTGAATTGCTCAAATTCTGGTAACTTAGCTTTCATATATTGCTTGCTTCCCGGTAAGGCTCCTCTTTCTTGAACAGCACTCGGTTCATCTTCCATCTCCTTCCCCCCCGGCAAACTTGTGCGCGAGGAACATTCCTTCTGCTTAAGAGGAAAAGAGGAAGAAGAGGGAAACAAGTATATGGCCTTTCGGCGTGCTAATGCTTACCGGATACGTGTGTTGCACAAGATGCCAAATGATGCATGCAAATAGCGAAGAAAAGCATGGTAAAGGCAAATAGTGCGGAAACACGAAAACTTTACTGATGCACGGGATCTGCGCCCGGCTTTGTACAAAGGGTTACATGCAACAGCGGCAAGGCTTGTACAAAAGGTGGTTGCCGGAGCGGGTCACGGCAACCGCGCCTTATGGGTGAAACTTGCGAAGATGCTCTATGTTCCAGGAGTTGCTCACCGGTAAGCCTTCTTCGGTCTCAAGGCGGACAGCGCCGGGCCTCGTGACTTGTCTCACCCGATAAGGGCCTTCCCACTTCGACGTCAACTTGTTGGAATTCTTGGCGGACTGAACACGCCGAAGAACAAGGTCGCCTTCCTCGAGACTCCTGGCCTTAACCTTGCGGCTATGATAGCGGCGCAAGGCTTGCTGGTATCGAGCAGCTCGTACAGCAGCCTGGAGATGTTCCTCCTCGAGGAGCAATGCATCATCTTGTCGCAGTTGCTCTTGCTCGAGCTCATCATAAGCGAGCACTCGAGGAGATCCGTATACGAGTTCCGTGGGGAGAACTGCCTCTGCTCCATAGACTAGAGCAAAGGGTGTCTGTCCGGTGGCTCGACTTGGTGTCATTCTGATTGACCAAAGAGCCGCCGGTAACTCCTCTATCCAGTTTCTTCCGCACTTGCGCAGCCTGTCAAAGGTCCTTGTCTTGAGTCCGCGCAGCACTTCAGCATTGGCCCTCTCCGCTTGACCATTGCTCCTCGGGTGAGCAACAGAAGCGAAACAGACCTTGGCGCCAAGGTCTTGGACGTACTGCATGAAGGTGCGACTAGTAAATTGTGTACCGTTGTCGGTAATGATCCTGTTAGGGATTCAGAAACGGCAAACAATCAACCTGAAGAACCTGACCGCTGACTGTGCTGCCACCTTTCTCACCGGTTCCACTTCTGGCCACTTTGTGAACTTGTCGATTGCAACGTACAAGTACTCAAAGCCCCCGACAGCGCGAGGGAAAGGGCCGAGGATATCGAGCCCCCAGACCGAGAAGGGCCAGGACAAAGGGATCGTCTGGAGAGCTTGAGCTGGCTGATGAATTTGCTTGGCATGGAACTGGCACGCTTCACACTTGGTTACTTGTGCAGTTGCATCTTGGAGGGCTTCTGGCCAGAAGAACCCTTGCCGGAACGCCTTCCCGGCAAGTGCCCTCGCGCCAATGTGGTGGCCACATATGCCTCCGTGTATCTCTGCCAACAGCTTCTGTCCATCTTCCCTGGAGATGCACTTCAACCTGACACCATTGAGTCTTCTTCTGTACAGCTCGTTATCCACGAACTGGTACATACTCGACTGCCTGGTTATCTTCTCTATCTCTTCTGGGTCGTCGGGAAGTTCTCCAGTTTGCAGAAAACGGACGATCTGCTGCGCCCATGCCGGAGCCCGAGGCTCAACGGCAAGGACTAAAGGCATGAGGGTCGCTGCGGGAACCCCAGCTTCCACGGCAAGAACCTCAGGTTCTGCCGGAGCAGATGGTCCCCCGGCAAGCTCGCCGAGGCGAGGCTTGTCGGGAACGCTTGCTTCAACTGTACAGATCCGAGGATCTGCAGGAGCAAACTGTTCCTCAGCCCAATTGATGGTGTAACGGATGGCTGAGTTAGCTTGAGCAAGAAGGTCCCCGGTTCCACAGGTAACTTCATCGCAGCACACTTTGAAAGGCCATCTGCAATGTCATTCTGAGCTCTTGGAACGTGCTCCATTTGCAAACCTTCAAAGTGCTCTTCAAGCTTTCTCACTTCATCTACATAAGCTTCCATCAAAGGGCTCTGGTAACTCTTGTTGACTTGCCGGACCACCAACTGAGAATCTCCCCGGACAATCAGCTTCCTGATCCCAAGTTCGGCCGCAATCCTGAGGCCGGCAAGCAAGCCTTCATACTCAGCAGTGTTGTTTGTTGCTTGCTCCCTGGGAAAGTGCATCTGGATAACATACTTGAGGTGTTCTCCGGTGGGCGCGATGAGTACCACGCCGGCACCGGCGCCTTGCAGCGAGAAGGCACCATCAAAGTACATTACCCATTCACTTGTCGCTTCTTGTACGGGTACATTTGTTTCTGGAACTTCCTCATCGGGCGTTGGGGTCCATTCAGCTATGAATTCTGCCAAAGCTCGGCTCTGTATGGTTGAAGTACTTTCAAACTTGAGTCCAAAGCTTGACAGCTCCAGTGCCCACTCGACGATCCTGCCAGTTGCTTCCGGATTGTGCAATATCCTCTTCAGCGGAAAGCGAGTGACCACTGTTATCTCGTGTGCTTGGAAGTAATGGCGCAGCTTTCTCGAGGCCATGAGCAGGCCGAAAAGCAACTTCTGCACCCCGGAGTATCTTGATCTAGCCCCCTGTAAGAGGGAACTCACAAAATACACCGGGCGCTGCACCATCTTCTTCCGCACTTCTCCTTGATCCTGCACAGAGTTGTCCTTGTCGGGGCGAGAGCTTGTCGGAGGAGCCCCCTGCTTGTCGCTGGATTCGCTTGCCGGTGGTGTAGACTCCTCGTCGGCCTCCCTCTCCGCTACTAACGCAGCACTAACCACCTGGTTGGTTGCCGCTAGGTACAGCAGCAACTTCTCCTGTGGCCTAGGTGCGACAAGTATTGGAGTGGAGGATAGGTACCGTTTCAAGTCTTGCAGCGCTGCCTCCGCTTCCGGAGTCCATTTCATAGGACCTGCCTTCTTCAAGATTTTGAAGAAAGGAAGGGCGCGTTTTGCAAACTTACTGAGGGCAGCTACACAACCTGCAAGCCTCCTGACATCCTTGACGCGCCTCGGGGCCTCGATCTGCTCGATTGCTTTTATCTTGTCGGGGTTGGCTTCAATCCCCCTCTGTGACACAAAGAACCCGAGAAGCTTGCCGGATGGGACTCCAAAGACGCACTTCTCGGGGTTCAACTTAAGCTGGATCTTGCGCAGATTCTCAAATGTCTCTTCCAAATCTTGGATCAATGTATCCTTGTTCTTGCTCTTCACCACGATATCATCCATGTAAGCCTCTACATTTCTGTGGATCTGTGGCTCAAAAGCAATGTATACCACTCTCGCAAATGTGGAGCCTGCATTCTTCAGTCCGAAGGGCATGCGTATGAAGCAATATGTGCCACATGGAGTGATAAATGCAGTCTTCTCTTCATCTTCCTTGGCCATGAAAATCTGGTGGTAGCCCGAATATGCATCAAGAAAAGAGAGCAGCTCGCATCCGGCAGTGGAGTCAACAATCTGGTCAATGCGTGGCAAGGGAAATGGATCCTTGGGACATGCTTTATTCACATCGGTGAAGTCTATACACAGTCTCCACTTCCCGTTGGCCTTACGCACGACAACTGGATTTGCTAACCACGTGGGATGGATCACGCCTCTAACCAGGCCTGCTGCTTCTAGCTTCTTGATTTCTTCGGCAATGAATTCTTGGCGCTCCACGGCTTGCTTCCTGACCTTCTGCTTGACGGGCCGCGCATGAGGACAAACAGCAAGCTTGTGCTCAGTTACCTTCCTGGGAACACCGGGGATGTCAGATGGTTGCCAGGCAAACACATCGACATTCGCCCGCAGGAAGGCAACGAGCGCGCTTTCCTATTTGCTGTCAAGTGTGGCACTGATGGTGAAGGTACCACCAGTGCCGTCCTCCTTGGCGGACACCTTCTTGGTTGCCGGAGGAGCGGCCATCCCCTTCTTGCACTTGCCGGTGGAGCTCGATGGAACGTCCTCGACGGCAGCGCAGCACTCCAAAGAGGTGCGGTTGCCGGAGTGGGCCCCAGAGCACTTGCCGGACTTGGTCTTGGTCTTCTTCACCCCGGGAGCTTCAGCGGCAAGTGTGTCCTTCTCCGCCGCGGCTGCTGCATCCCGGTAGATCTTGTCAGCGCAGATAAGCGCGTCCTTCTTGTCGCCATGGACAGAGATGACGCTTATCGGCCCCGGCATCTTGAGTACATTGTAGGCGTAGTGGGAAGCTGCCATGAACTTGGCGAGGGCAGGACGTCCAAGTATCCCATTGTATGGCAATGGGATATCGGCAACATCGAAGGTTATCCTCTCCGTCCTGAAGTTCAGCTCCCCACCAAAGGTCACTGGCAGAGTAATCTTCCCCTTGGGCTTGCTCCTCCCCGGGTTTATTCCTTGGAAAGAACCGGTCTCTTCGAGCTCGCCATCTGGGATTTGGAGTTTCTTGATCACAGCCGAGGAGATCAAGTTCAGGCCGGCCCCGCCGTCAACCAACATTTTGGTGACCTTTAGGTTGCGGATGGTTGGTGAGACCAACATCGGCAAGCACCCGACCGCGGTAGTGCGGTCAGGGTGATCCTCAAGATCAAAAATGATGGGCGTGCTGGACCATTTGAGGAGCCTGCGCGACTCCACGGGCGGCTCTGCTGCATTTACTTCCCGCACCCACTGCTTGAGTTGGCGGTGGGAAGTATGCAGAGAGGCACCGCCGTCGACGCACAGGACCTCCGTGGCCTTCTGGAACTCCTGCTCGCTGTTGTCATCTTCCTCCATGTCATCGTCGTCGTCTTCTTCATCCTTGTCGCGGCCCCGGGGAGGTCGGTCACCTTGCCGCTGCTTGGCCTTGCCGCGGCGTCCTCCCCGGCCATTGAATGGCCGCTTCTTGCTTGGCTCTCCTCCGCCACCTTGGGCCTTCTCCTTGTCGCGCCGCTCGTACTCAGCTTTCTGCTGCTCGACGAGGTATTCGACGCGTTTGCAGTTGGAGAGGTCGTGGCCCTTGGTGCGGTGGATCTTGCAGTATTGCTTGTCGGAGCCGTCCTGCTTGTCGGCTGCCGCTACAGGGGCAGGCTCCTTGCCGGAGCCGCCAGCCTACGTTTGCTTGGCGGGAGCCTCCTTGCCGGACTTCTCGACGGCAAGCACTTCCTTCTTGTTCTTTCTTCTATTGTTCCGCCGCCGGCTCTTCTTTGCCGGGGCGGCATCTTCGCTGTCGCTTCCCCCTGCGCCAGCATCCTCTCCGGGGAGTCTCCTCCCCTCTTCGGCGCGCGCGCACTTATCAGCTAGAGCATAGAGCTCGCTGACATCCCGTATCTTGGTCATGGCCATCTCCTCACGCATGCGGCGGTTGCGTACGTTCTGGTGAAACGCACTGATAACCGCAGCAGGGTGGACGTCGGGGATGTTGTGCTGCACGCGGCTGAAGCGCTGGATGTACTTGCGCAGAGGTTCTCCTTCCTTCTAGGCCAAGATGTGGAGATTACTCTCCTGGCCGTTGGGTTTGTGGCCGCCCGTGAAGGCGCCAACAAACTGGTGGCAAAGATCCGCCCAAGAAGAAATGGAGCCTTCCGGCAAGTGCATAAGCCAAGAACGAACGTTCGGCTTAAGCACTAGCGGGAAGTAGTTCGCCAGTATCTTCTCGTCGCGCCCCCCGGTAGCCTGCACCGCGATGGTGTAGATGCTGAGAAACTCCGAGGGGTGCGTCTTGCCGTCGTACTTCTCCGGTACGTTGGGCTTGAAGTTCTTCATGCTGGGCCACTGGACACGCCGCAGCTCACGGGTAAACGCAGGGCAGCCTGCCGCGTACGGCAAGTCGCCTGGCTTACCGGGCACGTGTGTGTCAACAGCGGTCCCAGCTCGCTGATCTGATTGTCGCCGAGCTTCTCAGCGGCGCTCGATCGTCGTTCGAGCGTCTTCTTGTCGCCGGTCGTCAAGGACTTGGCGCTGGTCCCGACGAGCCCGCGGATCCGACGACGCCATGGAGTCGTCGTCGACGTTGATCCGGCGTGGAGGCGTCTTCTGCTTCCGCGGCGGGGAGTGCATGGTGGTTGCACCCCCGGCGCTCTTGTCGCCATCGGCCTTCGTCTTCTCGACTTGCCGCGGCCGCGACGTCGCCGGCTGCTGCGGCGTGTCGTTGTTGGCGAAGGCGATCAGGCTCTGGATGGTTGCCCTCCAGTCTTCGGCCTTGTCTGCCGCTGGAGGGAAGTCGAGGAGCAGTTGCGCTCTTGCGAGTGCTTCTGCTGGAGAGGAGGGGAGTGGGGGCGAGCGGTGCGAGGAGCGGGATATGCTCGGACTCCTAACAGGGTTAGAAGGAGCAGTTTCCCGCCCCGGTGACCGCACCTTGCTCGTGCCCGGACGGTGGTCCGGAGCATCCCGCGATCCTCCGGTTTGCCCTTGCCCCAGCAAGCGGATGGTACCTCCCGTACCACGGCGCTGCTGGGTTGTCGTTTGCTGAGATGGACGTGGCGCATCTACGGAGACCGAGGCTCGGTCGTCCGTCTTGTCCTTGGATTTGGTGGCGCCTCGAGTTTCCTCGCCGGCGACCACCCTTCCGACGGCGTCTCCTCCACCCACCGTTGGTTCTGGTGGCGGTGGAACAGACACAGACGGGCCTCCGACCTCCGAAGCTTTCTTCTTCGGGGCCATGTCGTTGTTGCTGATGAAGTTGATGTAGCTGGAGAGGTTGATGAAGAATGCGCCCGCGTGAACGCCGGATCAGGTTCGCACAACCTCGACGCCCCCTACCTGGCGCGCCAAAGATGTCGGGGGAAACTGTCCACCACGAGCACCTATGGGACCGGAGCCCCTTGTTCGTGCGGTAAGGGAGCGGAGGGAGCACAAAGAGCAGATCGTGGAGAACACGCGGGCAGTTTACCCAGGTTCGGGCCGCGATGGACGCGTAAAACCCTACTCCTGCTTAGATTGTATTGAGTTGGAGAGCTCGGGAGCTTGAAGAACTAGCTACACCGAGCGAATGAGCGATCTAGGTTCCGAACCCTTTCTACGTTGTGCATGGGCCTCCTTTTATAGCTCAAGGGGTCACCGACAGGTGTCAACGTAAGGGAAAGGGTAAAAATGTAACTTTGGTGGTAGTTGTAACAGTGCGGGAATAGTGGATGAACAGTGGATGAACAGTGGTCATCACCTACTTTGACAGTGGGGGACAAGAGCATTAAATGCCCGCCACCGTCGACCCCAAAAGCGCCCGCCCTTGCGTCTCCGTTTGCCACGGTGATAGCTTCGTCACCGTGGAGTGCCACCGTGTCCCCCAGGCTGCACAGCCATCCGCCACGCGTCCCTGGAATGGCCCCAGGGCGACGCGTGGTTCGATGAGCTGGAGCGCGGGCACACAGCGTAACTCTCCCCGGCAAGCACCTTGCCGTGGCCTTGACCTTGCCGGGCCCGGAAGCTTGTCGGGCTCTGAAGCTTGTCGCTCCCCGGGCTCTGCCGGGGCGCATGCTGCGCCGAGGCATGTCTTCTGAAATGTGATCTTCTAGTCTTCCTGGCAAGCTCCTCTTGCCAGGGTCTTGTGCTAGTGAGGTAATCTTGAGCCTGGGACGGCCTTCCCGGCAAGCTCCACTTGCCGGGGCCTCGATCTTCTGTCTCGTATACTTTGTTTTTGAATGGCTTTATATGGAGCAGAAAGGTCTCCGGCAAGCACGTGGTAGGCCCTGTCGCGGGAAGCTGCTACTGCCCGTGCACGAGTTGGGGTACTGAGGTACCCCTACCTTAGTACACCGACAGATGTCTATCATGTGAAGACTAGTTTTATAGCCTAAGCACATTACCATGCTGTTTTAATAGACTCTCAAATGGATGTTAGTGAAGCATGAGAGTTCAACAATTTCTTCAAAATATTATCACCACCGTGCTCTAAAAGATATAAGTGAAGCACTAGAGCAAAAACTATTCAACTCAAAAGATATAAGTGAAGCACATAGAGTGTTCTAACAATTCCTAGGCCATATTTAACTCTCTCAAATAGATGTGTCCAGCAAGGTTAATTCTGGCAAACTAACAAGCAAAGACTCAAATTATACAAGACGCTCCAAGTAAAACACATATCATGTGGTGAATAAAAATATAGCTCCGAGTATAGTTACCGATAGATGAAGACGAAAGAGGGGATGCCTTCCCGGGGCATCCCCAAGCTTAGGCTTTTGGTTGTCCCTGAATTTTACTTGGGGTGCATTGGGCATCCCCAAGCTTAGGCCCTTGCTACTCTTTGTTCCATAGTCCATCAAAGCAATACTCAAAACTTGTAAACTTCACAACACAAAACTTAGACAAAAATCTCGTGAGCTCCGTTAGTACAAGAAAGCAAACCACTACTCAAAAGTACGGCAATGAATTCATTGTTTGTTTATATTGGTGTCAAACCTACTATATTACAACTTCTCTATGGTTCATACGTCCCCATATTACTCATAGATGCATTGAAATAAGCAAACAACACACGAAAAACAGAATCTGTAAAAAACAGAACTGTCTGTAGTAATCTGCAGGTTTCGCATACTTCTGTAACTCCAAAAAATTCAAACTAAATTGTAAATGTGAGGAATTTGTCTATTAATCATCTGAAAAAAGAATCAACTAAATAGCACAATCCAGTAAAACCTGATGACCATTCTAACGAGCGCTAACGATTCTGTTTTTCACAGCAAGATCAGATAAACTTCACACAAGTCTTCCCAAAGGTTCTACTTGGCACAAACACTAAACAAAACACAAAACCACATCTAAACAGAATCTAGATGCAATATTTATTCCCTAACAGAAGCAAAAACAAAAAAATATAAAATTGGGTTGCCTCCCAACAAGCGCTATCATTTTACGCCCCTAGCTAGGCACGATACATGATAGATCTAGGTATTGCCATCTTTGGAAGGCAATCCATAAGTGGCTCTCATAATATATTCATATCGTAATTTGACTTTATTTCTAGGAAAGTGTTCCATGCCTTTCCTTAACGGAAATTGGAATCTAATATTTCCTTCCTTCATATCAATAATTGCACCAATCATTCTAAGGAAAGGTCTACCAAGAATAATAGGACATGAAGGATTGCAATCTATATCAAGAACAATGAAATCTACGAGCACATAATTCCTATTGGCAACAATAAGAATATCATTAATCCTTCCCATAGGTTTCTTAATAGTGGAATCCGCAAGATGCAAATTTAAAGAACAATCATCAAGCTCATGGAAACCTAACAAATCACACAAATTTTTTGGGATAGTGGAGACACTTGCACCCAAATCACACAAAGCATAGCATTCATGATCTTTAATTTTTATTTTGATAGTAGGTTCCCACTCATCATAAAGCTTTCTAGGGATAGAAACTTCTAACTCAAGTTTTTCTTCATAAGATTGCATCAAAGCATCAACTATGTGTTTAGTAAAAGCTTTATTTTGACTATAAGCATGCGGAGAGTTTAGTACGGATTGCAACAAGGAAATATAATCAATAAAAGAGCAATTATCATAATTGAATCCCTTGAAATCCAAAGTACTGGGTTCATCACTATGCAAAGTTTTAATCTCTTCACTCCCACTTTTAACAATTTTAGCATCAAGATCTAAAAACTATGAATCATGGGGAGACCTTAAAGTAGAATCATCTCCAATCCTATCTTCATCAAGGTTTATGCTAGAAAACAAGGATCTAATAGGAGACACATCAATAACTTTCACATCTTCATCTTTATTTTCATGATAACTAGAAGAACACACTTTTATATAATTCTCTCTTTTAGCACGCATCCTAGCGGTTCTTTCTTTGCATTCATCAATGGAAATTCTCATGGCTTTGAGAGACTCATTGATATCATGCTTAGGTGGGATAGATCTAAGTTTCAAAGAATTAACATCAAGAGTAATTCTATCCACACTTCTAACCAATTCATCAATCTTAAGCAATTTTTCTTCAAGCATAGCATTGAAATTCTTTTGCGAGATCATAAACTCCTTAACACTAGTTTCAAATTCAGAAGGCATCTTTCGATAAGAGTTATTGTAGGAATTACCATAATTATTAGAGGAATTACTAGGAAAAGGCCTAGGATTAAAGTTCCCTCTATAAGCATTGTTACCAAAATTGTTCCTACCAACAAAATTCACATACAAAGATTCATTGTTGTTTTCAATCAAAGTGGACAAAGGCATATCATTGGGATCAGAAGAAGCACTCTTAGCAGCAAATAATTTCATAAGTTCATCCATCTTTCCACTCAAAACACTAATTTCTTCAATAGCATGCACTTTTTTACTAGTAGATCTTTTAGTGTGCCATTGAGAATAATTAACCATGATATTATCTCGGAGTTTTGTAGCTTCTCCTAAGGTAGTTTCCATGAAAATGCCTCCTGCAGCCGAATCTAAAAGGTTTCTAGAAGCAAAATTCAAGCCAGCATAAAAGTTCTGAATAATCATCCATAGATTCAAACCATGTGTAGGACAATTACATATCATTAATTTCATTCTCTCCCAAGCTTGTGCAACATGCTCATGATCTAGTTGCTTAAAATTCATAATATCGTTTCTAAGAGAGATGATCTTAGCAGGAGGGAAATACTTAGAGATAAAAGCATCTTCGCACTTATTCCACGAATCAATACTATTTCGAGGCAAAGAAGAAAACCAAGTTTTAGCACGATCTCTAAGTGAAAAAGGAAATAACTTCAATTTAACAATATCATTATCCGTATCCCTTTTCTTTTGCATATCACACAAATCAACAAAGTTGTTTAGATGGGTAGCAGCATCTTGATACGTCCAAAACGTATCTATAATTTCTGCTTGCTCCATGCCACTTTTGGGTGATATTGCTATGATATTCATACACTTCCATACACTTTTAATCATATTTGGACTAACCTACTAATCCAGTGCACCCCGGTGCCAGTTTCTGTTTTCGGCTGTTTTTGTATTTCAGGTTTTCACGTTACGAGAACTGTCAGGAAAAATCCAGAAAAATTATATAAAAAATCAGCGTTCCAGAACCTACCTTGCGCCCGAAGTATAGGCGGGGGGCCACTAGGGCCCCAGGCGCCCTGGCGGCGCGCCCTCCCTGGGCCGCGCCGGGGGGGGGCGCCTGGGCCCCCCGAGCCCCGTCTGGTGCCCCCCTTTGGCATATATTTAGAGCGTCCTTCGAAACCCTCGGGACGGGAACTCTTTTTCGCGATCTCATCTCTGTTCCGCCGCCGCCGCCGCTTCCAAGATCGGGAGCACCAGGAGAACTCTTCCCGGCACCCTGCCGGAGGGGAGGATCACCATCGGGAGCCTCTCCACCACCATGGACGCCTCCCGGATGAGTTGTGAGTAGTCTCCCTTGGACCATGACTCCATGATTAGTAGCTATGTGATGTTCTCCTCCCGTTCTTGTGCTTCACTAATTAGTCCTCGTGAGCTGCCCTACATGATCGAGGCACATATGTAATCCTTATGCTGTTGCTATGATGAGTTTGCTGGGATCCGATGGATTATGAGATTATGTTCAAATTGTTCTTGAGTAATATATTTGATCTACCTCTTTTATATTTATGTTCATAAGTAATTCTTGCATGTTCTCCGTTGTTATTTATTGCTTTGGCCAAGTAATACGTAGTGACTCCAAGAGGGAACGCTATGCTTGATTGTGGGTTCATGCCCCTCGATGACTAGCTTGAGTGTGAAGGAAATATGCCCTAGAGGCAATAATAAAGATGTTATTTGTATTTCCTCATATCATGATAAATGTCTTTTATTCATGCTAGAATTGTATTAACCGGAAACTTAGTACATGTGTGAATACATAGACAAAACAGTATGTCCCTAGTATGCCTCTACTAGACTAGCTCATTGATCAAAGATGGTTATGTTTCCTGGCCATGGACCTGAGTTGTCATTTGATCAACGGGATCACATCATTAGGAGAATGATGTGATGGACAAGACCCATCCGTTAGCATAGCACTATGATCGTTTAGTTTAACTGCTATTGCTTTCTTCATGACTTATACATGTTCCTATGACTATGAGATTATGCAACTCCCGAATACCGTAGGAACACCTTGTGTGCTATCAAACGTCACAACGTAACTGGGTGATCATAAATATACTCTACAGGTGTCTCCGAAAGTATTCGTGGTGTTGGTATAGATCAAGATTAGGATTTGTCACTCCGAGTGTCGGAGAGGTATCTCTGGGCCCTCTCGGTAAGACACATCACAATAAGCCTTGCAAGCAAAAGGACTAATGAGTTAGTCACGAGATGATGTGTTACGGAACGAGTAAAGAGACTTGCCGGTAACGAGATTGAACTAGGTATAGAGATACCGACAATCGAATCTCGGGCAAGTAACATACCGTTTGACAAAAGGAACAACGTATGTTGTTATGCGGTTCTGACCGATAAAAGATCTTCGTAGAATATGTAGGAGCCAATATGAACATCCAGGTTCCGCTATTGGTTATTGACCGGAGATGAGTCTCGGTAATGTCTAAATAGTTCTCGAACCCGTTGGGTCCGCACGCTTAACGTTTGATGACGATCGGTATTATGAGTTTATGAGTATTGATGTACCGAAGGTAGTTCGGAGTCCCGGATGAGATCACGGACATGACGAGGTGTCGGGGGAAACTGTCCACCACGAGCACCTATGGGACCGGAGCCCCTTGTACGTTGCGGTAAGGGAGCGGAGGGAGCACAAAGAGCGGATCGAGGAGCACACGCGGGCAGTTTACCCAGGTTCGGGCCGCGCGGACGCGTAAAACCCTACTCCTGCTTGGATTGTATTGAGTTCTTGGGCTCGGGAGCTTGAAGAACTATCTACACCGAGCAAGAGAGCTGTCTAGGTTCCGAACCCTTTCTACGTTGTGCATGGGCCTCCTTTTATAGCTCAAGGGGTCACCGACAGGTGTCAACGTAGAGGAGGGCAAAAATGTAACTTTGGTGGTAGTTGTAACAATGCGGGAACAGTGCATGAACAGTGGATGAACAGTGGTCTTCACCTAACTTTGACAGTGGGGGACAAGGGCCTTAAATGCCCGTCACCGTCGACCCCAAAAGCACCCGTCCATGCGTCTCCGTTCGCCACGGCGGTAGCCTCGTCACCGTGGCGAGCCACCGTGTCCCCCAGGCTGCACAGCCATCCGCCACGCGTCCCTGGAAGGACCCCAGGGCGACGCGTGGGCGGATGAGCTGGAGCGCGGGCACACAGCGTAGCTCTCCCCCGGCAAGCACCTTGCCGGGGCCTTGACCTTGCCGGGCCCTGAAGCTCGTCGCTCCCCGGCCCTGCCGGGGCGCATGTTGCGCCGAGGCGTGTCTTCTGAGATGCAGTCTTCTGATCTTCCTGGCAAGCTCCTCTCGCCAGGGTCTCGTGTTAATGTGATGATCTTGAGCCTGGGACGGCCTTCCCGGCAAGCTCCACTTGCCGGAGTCTTGATCTTCTGTCTTGTATACTTTGTTTTTGAATGGCTTAATAAGGACCGGAAAGGTTTCCGGCAAGCACGTGTAGACCCTGCCGCGGGGAGCCGCTGCTGCCCGTGCACAAGTTGGGGTACTAAGGTACCCCTATCTTAGTACACTGACAGGAGCCCCCGGGCCTGGGCCACACACGGTGCCGAGCGCTGTTGGGCCAGGCCCAGAACAGTGCACGGGCACGCGCGGCCCACGGCAAGCCGTAGATTCCCTTCCGCATCCGCCGCGCCCCTCCCTAACGGCACGCGTCGATTGCGGCGTCGTGGGAGAGATCGTGGCCTCGTTCTTTAATGGGAAATGCGGAGCGTCCCCCACCTCCCCCTTAAAAGCAGAGGAAGCTGGGGCAGTTTCCCTCCTTCGTCTTCATTGCGTCTTCAACCTCCAGAAAAACCTCCGCTGCTCTTTGCCTCCACCCCCTCCTCCGCCGTCTTCCACATCCGCGATGCCGTCGAGCTTCTCGCCCCTTTCCCCGCCGCCTCCGCCATGGCTCTGAAGAGCAAGAAGGCGAAAGCGGAGAAGGCCAAGAGGGAGAAGTCCGAGCAGGCGGCAAAGCTTGTCGCCCTGCGGAAGAGGAACGTGGTCTTCGCGCCGAGGCTCAGCGCGAGGGAGCTGTGGAACAAGTACTACCTTTTCTGGGCCAAGGAGACCAAGGCTCATCCCCGCACCAGAGTCTACCCCGCCGTCGCCAGAGATCTGTTTCCCGGCGGGTATTTCTTCTTCGCTGTCTTCTTTCACTGCGGCTTGTGCCCTCCGTTCTCGGAGTTTTTCTGTGACATTATGAACACATACGGCCTCCACCTCCTAGACTTCACCCCCAACGCCATCCTTACGATGGCGGTTTTCGCACATCTGTGCGAAAACTATGTAGGGATCCATCCCAATGTAGCGCTCTTTCGCCATTTCTTTATGCCTAGAGTAGAGGCTGGCGCTCCCCTCTCCGGAGGTATCTCCTGGATCTTCCGCTTGAACAAGAAGGATTCATATATGAAAGGAGAACTCCGCGGCAAGTGGGAAGAATGGCGTGCAGATTGGTGTTGGGTAGTGGAGGACCAGCCGGAGCCTTTTACCGCGCCGCGCACAACAGCCATAGTGCGCGGCAGAGACTGGAGCGAGTTGGCCCCGGAGGACGGCAAGCTCAACATCGCCCTTATCAGGATACTTCGTCTCCGGGTAGCCAAGTTGACCATTGGAGAGGTAGGGGCAGATTTCCTCCGCCGCCGCATTGCCCCTTTACAAGAAAGGAAAAGGCCAGCATGGGAGTTTGGCAATGCGGCGGACATTATGAGGCTGCGCCCAGGATTGAACTTCAACTTCACGGCTTTGGAGCTGAAGGGGATGGTCCGGGAGCTTTTCAAGCACGACCCGGCCCACCCGGAGTGGTTTGCATCTCCCCGGGGAGTGGTGCCGCTGTGCAACAGCACTGCCCGGGACTCCTTGCGCGCGGCGATGTCCGCGTGTGACTCCCACGGCGTCGACCCCACCTGGATAGAGCCTCCGCCGGACGCGATACTGAGTTTTTTCGACAATCTGGTCGAGGTGCCGAAGAACACCGAGGAGAATAAGGGTCTCACCCGGGCCACCACAGAGCGGGATATAGCCTATATTGCTTCCCGGATGGAAGAGGCCGCCGCAGCTGCAGCAGCAGGAGACTTCGGATTCACCGTTGACGAGGCGCAGGCCGCGGACGATGTGTGCCAAGCAGAGGAGGCAGAGATCCGCAGACTGCTCAAGCTTCCGCCCGACGAGCTTGCCAGGGTTCCTTCCCTGAGGCATGCCGGGATTTCCGGGATTGTGAGCGAGGCCGCCGCAGGAGGCGAGGGTGCCGGAGGGAGCAGAGGTGCCGGAGGGAGCGGGGCCACCAGAGGGAGCGGAGCCACCGGAGGGAGCGGGGCCGCAGGGCAGGATGCTGGACCCAGCGGGCCTGCTGGGGAGGAGGAGGAGGACGTCGAGGCCGATGAAGACACCGGCGGATCCCTAGGACTCGACGACGACGCCTCCTCGTCGTCGGAGAACTCCCCACCTCCGGCAAGTCCCAAGCAAGCGCCGGGGAAACGCCTCCGCAAGGCGGCTACAGCGACGAGGACGCAGGCGCCCCGACAGCAGCCTGCTCGCCGGGCGGCGCGAGCCACCAGGGCGAGCCAAACCGCGACGGAGGCGCCCCGCGCACCAGCCGCGGCGGAGGCGCCCCGCGCACCAGCGCCAAGCGGAGGGGGATCCTCCCGGAGCGAAGCGGCCGCTCCGCCTGCTCCTCGGGCCTCGGCGTCAATGGAGGCGGGGTCTTCGCAGCCCCCAGCCCTGGAGACCACCAAGCGCCCGAGGGAGCCTTCTCCTCCTGCTCCTCGCGCGGGAGCACCTCAGGTGGAGTTCGATTTCTCCGCCCTCAGCTCCGACGACGACAAGGAAGAGGAGTAAGTGTTTGTAATTTGTAACTTCTTCGATCCTGTCTTGATTCTTTCTTTGATGATTCTGATCTTTCCCTTGTTTTGCTTTCAGGTCCCTGGCCCAGCGGGCGGCGAAGCGGGCCAAGATACCCGTGGTTGAGGTCGAGGACGACTCGCCCGTCGCGGCGACAGGAGACGCGCCGGCGACGAGCTTGTCGGATCAACCCGCTGCTCCGAGGAGCAGCCCCCAGCGCAGCCCCCAGCGTAAGTCTGGTCCTGAGCTTTTTTGCTCGTCGGGCGCGCTTGAGGTTTTTCCTTGTACTAATGTCATGGTGCCTTGTTTGTCTTGTGCAGAAGTGGAGCCGCAGCCACAGGGACGCCCGGAGACTGCCCCCGACGAGCCGCAGATTCCACCCTCCCCGCCATGGGCGAACTCCCCGGCGAGGGAGGACGCTCCGCCAAGGACGGGCTCCCCGCCAAGGACGGGCAGCCCGACGAGGGTGGCCACCCCGCCAAGGGAGGGCGCGGGCGGTCCTCCGCCAGCAGGGGCCACCGCTCCACCGCCAAGGGAGGACTCCCCGGCGAGGGAGCCAGTCGTCGACGAAGTCCGCGAAGGTGAGTCTTGTAGCTTTGTCTTCTTGAACTTGTCTTTTTGGATATTTGCTTGATCGTTTCTTTTCTTCTTCTTCTGTTAGATCCTCCTCCCCCGAAGCGGATGGAGACGGAGGTCACGGTCGAGGAGGAGGTGCACGGCAGCGACGGCAACGCCACTGCCACTGAGGGCATGGCTGGAGCCGACGAGCCCGCCGCTGAGGAGAACGCCCCGGCCGCAGACGCCGCGGCTGGGGAGGGGGACGGCGACCACACTGCTGGCCCGGAGGCCGCAGGAGCGTCGAGCGCTGCACCGGCCGCCGATCCCTCCGCCGCCAAGGAGCAGCCGGGCGTTTATCTTGAGGCCCCCAATGGTGTCTTCATACAAGTCCCTTGGGGGTCCTCGTCGCGAGCCCCCGTGGAGGGAGAGACCTTTGATGGAGAGGTCCTCGCCTCCGCTGGGTTGAAGATTGTTGAAGCGCCTGGCGGGAGCGACGAGCCCGAAGAGGAGAAGCTTCTTCGCCAGCTCCTGGCCCTTTACCGGGCCAGGCAGGCGAAACTGGAGTCCCGGGAAGCCCTCACCGCCAAGGCTGGAGCAGACTTGGAGAAGCGCGCCGCGGAGCTCCGCGCCGCCAACCAGGCGGCCCTCCGCGACTTGGCGGAGGAGCGCGAAAGGCTTGCCGGAGAGCAGCAAGAGTTCCTCCTGGAGAAAGCTGAGGCCGAGGAGCAGCAGCGACTGGTTGGTGAAGAGCTGTCCCGGCGAGAAGGAGCGCTCAACCAGCGGAAGGTTGAGCTCGACGCCCATGACGACGAGCTCACCGCCCGGGAGCAAGCTATGAAGGAGGCGAAGGAAGCCGCAGTCGCCGCGGAAACCGCCAAGAGGGAACTGGAGCTCAAAGTCGATCAACTGGAGCGGTACCTGAAGGCGAGTGAGGATAGGGTCACCGCGCTCAACGTAGAGCGCGAGAAGGACGCCCACACCAACTCCGACCTTCAGGTACGCCTCTCCAAGAAGGGCGACGAGCTTACCGCCGCCACAGATTCAATCGCTGACTTGGAGTTGAAGGTCTCCACTTTGAAAGATTCACTCGACGCCGCCCGGGACCACGAGACCAAGCTGAAGGAGGAGCTCCACAAAGAGCGGGAGCTGGTGGAGAGCGCTGCCACCTCTGCAAACAACTTCAACCGGGCGGTGGAGCAATGGACGGAGGACCTGGTCACTTCCGCCGCCAATATTGACAAGGAGCTGATGGCGCTGAGGGTGGAGCACCTTGTGTACTCTCCGGACCCGAATCTCCCCCACAGCGCCAAGCTAAGTCTCTTCTTCAGGGGGATCGCGCCGGCGCTTGCACGTCTGCAGGAGAAGCTCCCCGCGCAGCTTGCCGAGGAGTCGCGCCAGCTCTGCGCGGGTACCTTGGAGCACGTCTTGACGAAGATTGTCTGCCGCAACCCTGGTATTAATCTTGTCAACGTCCTCCGCAGCTTGCCGACCGACGCAGATCAGGAGGCACTGAAGGCGCAAGTCGCCCACATCATCGCCAAGGTGAACAAGATCTCCAGGCGTGAAGGCGATCGCGTAGATTAGGCCTCTTTCTTTTTATTTCCTTTGCTGCTGCAAAGTGTGCCATGAACATGGATCTATTAGTCATTGCGACAAGTTATCTCTGTAATAAATTATCTCATTTTGATCAATCAATGCAGTGTTATCTCCCTTGCTTTGGTCCTTTACTTTGTATGTTTTCAACCCTACGCTTCTAGGAAACTTGCCGGCAAGGGGCCCTTGCCGCGAGCGCTGAGTGCTGGACTCTAAGCAGCCTGCTGGCAAAGGCCTTACCGGCAAGTAACCTTGCCGCAGCTAGTGGCAACGCACTTAGCTTGTTGAGCGAACTCGAAAACGAAGCAAAGGCGCGACACTTGTCGCAGCTCACTTAAGTCGTTGAGCTTACTCGAAAACAAAGTAAGGGTGCGGCTAGCCACGGGTAGGTTCCTCCGCGCACAGGTTTACCATACAAAGTCTGGTTGTTCAAGGAAGATAACTAAAATTTAAAAATTTGAACTGCTCAAATTCTGGTAACTTAGCTTTCATATATTGCTTGTTTCCCCGACAAGGCTTCTCTTTCTTGAACAGCACTTGGTTCATCCTCCATCTCCTTCCCCCCCGGCAAACTTGTGCGCGAGGAACATTCCTTCTGCTTAAGAGGGAAAGAAAAAGAAAAGGGAAAACAAGTATAGGGCCTTTCGGCGTGCTAATGCTTACCGGGGATGTGTGTAGCACAAGATGCCAAACAATGCATGCAAATAACGAAGAAAAGCATGGAAAAGGCAAATAGTGCAAAACACAAAAGCTTTACTGATGCACGGGATCTGCGCCCGGCTTTGTACAAAGGATTACATGCAACAGCGGCAAGACTCGTACAAAAGGTGGTTGCCGGAGCGGATCACGGCAACCGCGCCTTATGGGTGAAACTTGCGAAGATGCTCTATGTTCCAGGAGTTGCTCACCGGTAAGCCTTCTTCGGTCTCAAGGCGGACAGCGCCGGGCCTTGTGACTTGTCTCACCCGATAAGGGCCTTCCCACTTCGGCGTCAACTTGTTGGAATTCTTGGCGGACTGAACACGCCGAAGAACAAGGTCGCCTTCCTCGAGACTCCTGGCCTTAACATTGCGGCTATGATAGCGGCGCAAGGCTTGCTGCTATCGAGTAGCTCGTACAGCAGCCTGGAGACGTTCCTCCTCAAGGAGCAATGCATCATCTTGTCGCAGTTGCTCTTGCTCGAGCTCATCATAAGCAAGCACTCGAGGAGATCCGTATACGAGTTCCGTGGGGAGAACTGCCTCTGCTCCATAGACAAGAGCAAAGGGTGTCTGTCCGGTGGCTCGACTTGGTGTCGTTCTGATTGACCAAAGAGCCGCCGGCAACTCCTCTATCCAGTTTCTTCCGCACTTGCGCAGCCTGTCAAAGGTCCTTGTCTTGAGTCCGCGCAGCACTTCAGCATTGGCTCTCTCCGCTTGACCATTGCTCCTTGGGTGAGCAACAGAAGTGAAGCAGACCTTGGCGCCAAGGTCTTGGACATACTGCATGAAGGTGCAACTAGTAAATTGTGTACCGTTGTCGGTGATGATCCTGTTAGGGATTCCGAAACGGCAAACAATTGACCTGAAGAACCTGACCGCTAACTGTGCTGTCACCTTTCTCACTGGTTCCACTTCTGGCCACTTTGTGAACTTGTCGATTGCAACGTACAAGTACTCAAAGCCCCCGACAGCGCGGGGGAAGGGGCCGAGGATATCGAGCCCCCAGACCGAGAAGGGCCAGGGCAAATGGATCGTCTGGAGAGCTTGAGCTGGCTGGTGAATTTGCTTGGCATGGAACTGGCACGCTTCACACTTGGTTACTTGTGCAGTTGCATCTTGGAGGGCTTCTGGCCAGAAGAACCCTTGCCGGAACGCCTTCCCGGCAAGTGCCCTTGCGCCTATGTGGTGACCACATATGCCTCCATGTATCTCTGCCAACAGCTTCTGTCCATCTTCTCTGGAAATGCACTTCAACCTGACACCATTGAGTCTTCTTCTGTACAGTTCATTATCAACGAACTGGTACATACTTGACTGCCTGGTTATCTTCTCTATCTCTTCTGGGTCGTCGGGAAGTTCTCCAGTTATCAGAAAACGGACGATCTGCTGTGCCCATGCCGGGGCCCGAGGCTCAACGGCAAGGACTAAAGGCATGAGGGCCGCTGCGGGAACCCCAGCTTCTACGGCAAGAACCTCTGGTTCTGTCGGAGCTGACGGTCCCCCGGCAAGCCTGCCGGGGCAAGGCTTGTCGGGAACGCTTGCTTCAACTATACAGACCCTTGGGTCTGCAGGAGCAAACTGTTCCTCAGTGTTTTGGTTGTTGATCTTGGGGATCTTGGCGCGGCTTCTGGAAGATCCGCCGACAAGTAGTCGCCGGAGACCAACTTTCTCTTCTTGCTTTGCCCAATTGATGGTGTAACGGATGGCTGAGTTAGCTTGAGCAGGAAGGTCCCTGGTTCCACAGGTAACTTCATCGCAGCACACTTTGAAAGGCCATCTGCGATTTCATTCTGAGCTCTCGGGACATGCTCCATTTGCAGACCTTCAAAGTGTTCTTCAAGCTTCCTCACTTCATCTACATAAGCTTCCATCAAAGGGCTCTGGTAACTCTTGTTAACTTGTCGGACCACCAACTGAGAATCTCCCCGCACAATCAACTTCTTTATCCCAAGCTCAGCTGCAATTCTGAGGCCGGCAAGCAAACCTTCATACTCAGCAGTATTGTTTGTCGCTTGTTCCTTGGGAAAGTGCATCTGGACAACATACTTGAGGTGCTCTCCGGTGGGCGCTATGAATACCACGCCGGCACCGGCGCCTTGCAGCGAGAAGGCACCATCAAAGTACATTACCCATTCACTGCTTGCTTCTTGTACGGGGACGCTTGTCTCTAGAACTTCTTCATCGGGCGTTGGGGTCCATTCAGCTATGAATTCTGCCAAAGCTCGGCTCTGTATGGTTGAAGTACTCTCAAACTTGAGACCAAAGCTTGACAGCTCCAGTGCCCACTCGACGATCCTGCCTGTTGCTTCTAGATTCTGCAATATCCTCTTCAACGGAAAGCGAGTGACCACTGTTATTTCGTGTGCTTGGAAGTAATGGCGCAGCTTTCTCGAGGCCATGAGGAGACCGAAAAGCAACTTCTGCACCCCGGAATATCTTGATCTAGCCCCCTGCAAGAGGGAACTCACAAAATACACCGGGCGCTGCACCATTTTCCTTCGCACTTCTCCTTGTTCCTGCGCAGAGTTGTCCTTGTCGGGGCCAGAGCTCGCCGGTGGAGCCCCCTGCTTGTCGCTGGACTCTCTTGCCGGTGGTGTAGACTCTTCCTCTGCCTCCCTTTCCGCTACCAACGCAGCACTAACCACTTGATTGGTTGCCGCTAAGTATAGCAGTAACTTCTCTTGTGGCCTAGGTGCGACAAGTATCGGAGTGGAGGATAGGTACCCTTTCAAGTCTTGCAGCGCTGCCTCCGCTTCCGGAGTCTATTTCATAGGACCTGCCTTCTTCAAGATTTTGAAGAAAGGGAGGGCGCGTTCTACAGACTTTGAAATGAACCTACTGAGGGCAGCTACACAACCTGCAAGTCTCCTTACGTCCTTGACGCGCTTCGGGGCTTCGATCTGCTCGATGGCTTTTATCTTGTCGGGATTAGCTTCAATCCCCCTCTGGGACACAAAGAGCCCGAGGGGACTCCAAAGACGCACTTCTCGGGGTTCAACTTGAGCTGGATCTTGCGCAAATTTGCAAATGTTTCTTCCAAGTCTTGGATCAGGGTATCTTTGCTCTTGCTCTTGACCACTATATCATCCATGTAGGCTTCCACATTTCTGTGTATCTGTGGTTCAAAAGCAGTGTGCACCACCCTCGCAAATGTTGAGCCTGCATTCTTCAATCCAAAGGGCATGCGTATGAAGCAATATGTGCCACATGGAGTAATGAATGCAGTCTTCTCTTCATCTTCCTTGGCCATGAAAATCTGGTGGTAGCCTGAATATGCATCAAGGAAGGAAAGCAGCTCACATCCAGCGGTGGAGTCAACAATCTGGTCAATGCGCGGCAAGGGAAATGGATCCTTGGGACATGCTTTATTCACATCAGTGAAGTCTATACACAGTCTCCATTTCCCGTTGGCCTTACGCACGACAACTGGATTTGCTAACCACGTGGGATGGATCACGCCTCTAACCAGACCTGCTGCTTCTAGCTTCTTGATTTCTTCGGCAATGAATTCTTGGCGCTCCACGGCTTGCTTCCTGACCTTCTGCTTGACGGGCCGCGCATGAGGACAAACAGCAAGCTTGTGCTCAATTACCTTCCTGGGAACGCCGGGGATGTCGGATGGTTGCCATGCAAACACATCGACATTCGCCCGCAGGAAGGCAACGAGCGCGCTTTCCTATTTGTTGTCAAGTGTAGCACTGATGGTGAAGGTACCACCAGTGCCGTCCTCCTTGGCGGACACCTTTTTGGTTGCCGGTGGAGCGGCCATCCCCTTCTTGCACTTGCCGGTGGAGCTCGATGGAACGTCCTCGACGGCAGCGCAGCACTCCGAAGAGGTGCGTTTGCCGGAGTGGGCCCCAGAGCACTTGCCGGACTTGGTCTTGGTGTTCTTCCCCCCGGGAGCTTCAGCGGCAAGTGTGTTGCTCTTCGCTGCGGCTGCTGCGTCCCGGTATATCTTGTCGGCGCAGATAAGCGCGTCCTTCTTGTCGCCAGGGACAGAGATGACGCTTATCGGCCCCGGCATCTTGAGCACATTGTAGGCATAGTGGGAAGCTGCCATGAACTTGGCGAGGGCAGGACGTCCAAGTATCCCATTGTATGGCAATGGGATATCGGCCACGTCAAAGGTTATCCTCTCCGTCCTGAAGTTGAGCTCCCCGCCAAAGGTCACTGGCAGAGTAATCTTCCCCTTGGGCTTGCTCCTTCCCGGGTTTATTCCTTGGAACGACCCGGTTTCTTCGAGCTCGCCGTCTGGGATCTGGAGTTTCTTGATTACAGCCGAGGAGATCAAGTTCAGGCCGGCCCCGCCGTCTACCAACATTTTGGTGACTTTGAGATTGCGGATAGTTGGTGAGACCAACATCGGCAAGCACCCGACCGCAGTGGTGCGGTCAGGGTGATCCTCAAGATCAAAAATGATGGGCGTGCTGGACCACTTCAGCAGCCTGCGTGACTCAACGGGCGGCTCTGCTGCATTTACTTCCCGCACCCACTGCTTGAGTTGGCGGTGGGAAGTATGCAGAGAGGCGCCTCCGTCAACACACAGAACTTCTGTGGCCTTCTGGAACTCCTGCTCGCTGTTATCACCTTCCTCCATGTCGTCGTCGTCGTCTTCCTCTTCATCCTTGTCGCGGCCCCGGGGAGGTCGATCACCTTGCCGCTGCTTGGCCTTGCCGCGGCGTCCTCCCCGGCCATTGAATGGCCGCTTCTTGCTTGGCTCTCCTCCACCACCTTGGGCCTTCTCCTTGTCGCGCCGCTCGTATTCAGCTTTCTGCTATTCTACGAGGTACTCGACGCGCTTGCAGTTCGAAAGATCATGACCCTTGGTGCGGTGGATCTTGCAATATTGCTTGTCGGAGCCGTCCTGCTTGTCGGCTGCCGCTACAGGGGCAGGCTCCTTGCCGGAGCCGCCAGCCTGTGCCTTCTTGGCGGGAGCCTCCTTGCCGGACTGCTCGACGACCAGCACTTCCTTGCTCTTCTTTCTTCTGTTGTTTCGCCGCCGGCTCTTCTTTGCCGGGGCGGCATCCTCACTGTCGCTTCCCCCTGCGCCAGCATCCTCCCCGGGGAGTCTCCTCCCCTCTTCGGCGCGCGCGCACTTGTCGGCCAAAGCATAGAGCTCGCTGACATCCCGAATCTTGGTCATGGCCATCTCTTCCCGCATGCGACGGTTACGCACGTTCTGGTGAAACGCGCTGATAACCGCGGCGGGGTGGACGTCGGGGATATTGTGCTGCACGCGGCTGAATCGTTGAATGTACTTGCGCAGGGGTTCTCCTTCCTTCTGGGCCAAGATGTGGAGATCACTCTCCTGGCCGTGGGGTTTGTGGCCGCCCGTGAAGGCGCCAACAAACTGGTGGCACAGATCTGCCCACGAAGAAATGGAGCCTTCCGGCAAGTGCATAAGCCAAGAACGAACGTTTGGCTTAAGCACCAGCGGGAAGTAATTCGCCAGTATCTTCTCGTCGCGTCCCCCGGCAGCCTGCACTGCGATGGTGTAGATGCTGAGGAACTCCGAGGGGTGCGTCTTGCCGTCGTACTTCTCGGGTACGTCGGGCTTGAAGTTTTTCATGCTGGGCCACTGGACGCGCCGCAGCTCATGGGTGAACGCAGGGCAACCTGCCGCGTACGGCAAGTCGCCTGGTTCACCGGGCGCGGGCGTGTCGACAGCGGTCCTAGCACGCTGATCTGATTGTCGCCGGGCTTCTCGTCGGCGCTCGATTGTTGTCCGAGCATCCTCTTGTCGCCGATCGTCAAGGACTTGGCGCTGGTCCCGACGAGCCCGCGGATCCGACGACGCTATGGAGTCGTCGTCGACGTTGATCCGGCGGGGAGGCGTCTTCTGCTTCCGCGACGGGGAGTGCACGGTGGTTGCACCCCCGGCGGTCTTGTCGCCATCGGCCTTCGTCTGCTCGACTTGCCGTGGCCGCGATGTCGCCGGCTGCTGCGGCGTGTCGTTGTTGGCGAAGGCGATGAGGCTTTGGATCGTCACCCTCCAGTCTTCGGCCTTGTCTGCCGCTGGAGGGAAGTCGAGGAGCAGTTGCGCTCTTGCGAGAGCTTCTGCTGGAGAGGAGGGGAGCGGGGGCGAGCGGTGCGAGGAGCGAGATATGCTCGGACTTCTAACAGGGTTAGAAGGAGCAGTCTCTCGCCCCGGCGACCGCGCCTTGCTCGTGCCAGGGCGATGGCCTTGAGCGTCCCGCGATCCTCCGGTTTGTCCTTGGCCCAGCAAGCGGATGGTACCTCCTGTACCAAGGCGCTGCTGGCCTGTCGTCTGTTGAGATGGACGTGGCGCGTCTACGGACACCGAGGCCTTGGAATTGGTCCGGTCATCCGCCTTGTCCTTGGATTTGGTGGCGCCGTGAGTTTCCTCGCCGGCAACCACCCTTCCGCCGGCGTCTCCTCCACCCACCGTTGGTTCTGGTGGCGGTGGAACAGACGCAGACGGGCCTGCGACCTCCGAAGCCTTCTTCTTCGGGGCCATGCTTGTTGCTGATGAAGTTGATGTGGCTGGAGAGGTTGATGAAGAATGCGCCCGCGTGAGCGCCGGATCAGGTTCGCATAACCTCGACGCCCCCTACCTGGCGCGCCAAAGATGTCGGGGGAAACTGTCCACCACGAGCACCTATGGGACCGGAGCCCCTTGTACGTTGCGGTAAGGGAGCGGAGGGAGCACAAAGAGCGGATCGAGGAGCACACGCGGGCAGTTTACCCAGGTTCGGGCCGCGCGGACGCGTAAAACCCTACTCCTGCTTGGATTGTATTGAGTTCTTGGGCTCGGGAGCTTGAAGAACTAGCTACACCGAGCAAGAGAGCTGTCTAGGTTCCGAACCCTTTCTACGTTGTGCATGGGCCTCCTTTTATAGCTCAAGGGGTCACCGACAGGTGTCAACGTAGAGGAGGGCAAAAATGTAACTTTGGTGGTAGTTGTAACAGTGCGGGAACAGTGCATGAACAGTGGATGAACAGTGGTCTTCACCTAACTTTGACAGTGGGGGACAAGGGCCTTAAATGCCCGTCACCGTCGACCCCAAAAGCACCCGTCCATGCGTCTCCGTTCGCCACGGCGGTAGCCTCGTCACTGTGGCGAGCCACCGTGTCCCCCAGGCTGCACAGCCATCCGCCACGCGTCCCTGGAAGGACCCCAGGGCGACGCGTGGGCGGATGAGCTGGAGCGCGGGCACACAGCGTAGCTCTCCCCCGGCAAGCACCTTGCCGGGGCCTTGACCTTGCCGGGCCCTGAAGCTCGTCGCTCCCCGGGCCCTGCCGGGGCGCATGTTGCGTCGAGGCGTGTCTTCTGAGATGCAGTCTTCTGATCTTCCTGGCAAGCTCCTCTCGCCAGGGTCTCGTGTTAATGTGATGATCTTGAGCCTGGGACGGCCTTCCCGGCAAGCTTCACTTGCCGGGGTCTTGATCTTCTGTCTTGTATACTTTGTTTTTGAATGGCTTAATAAGGACCGGAAAGGTTTCCGGCAAGCACGTGGTAGACCCTGCCGCGGGGAGCCACTGCTGCCCGTGCACAAGTTGGGGTACTAAGGTACCCCTATCTTAGTACACCGACACGAGGAGTCTTGGAATGTCCGAGACATAAAGATTGATATATTGGACGACTATATTCGGACACCGGAAGTGTTCCGGAGAAGTTTCGGATTTATCGGGAATGCCGGAGGGGGTTGCCGGAACCCCCTACGAGAGGGGATGGTCCATGGTGGGCCTAAAGGGAAAGAGAGAGGCAGCCCATAGGGCTGGCCGGCGCCCCCACCTAGGGTTCCTAGTTGAACTAGGATTGGGGGGGCGCCACCTCTCCTATTCCTTTCCCCCTTCTTCCTTTTGGTGAATCCTACTAGGAATAGGATTGCAATCCTATTCCTAGTAGGACTCCTTCCCTAGCCGCACCAGGAAGGGCCGGCCGGCCTCCCTCCCTTGCTCCTTTATATACGGGGGCAGGGGGCACCCAAAGACACACAAGTTGAATTGTTTTAGCCGTGTGCGGTGCCCCCCTCCACAGAATCACACCTCGGTCATACCGTCGCGGAGCTTAGGCGAAGCCCTGCGCCGGTGAACACATCATATCCGTCACCACGCCGTCGTGCTGACGAAACTCTCCCGTGAATCTCAACTGGATCAAGAGCTCGTGGGACGTCATCAAGCTGAACGTGTGCTGAACGCGGAGGTGCCGTACGTTCGGTGCTTGATCGGTTGGATCGCGAAGAAGTTCGACAACATCAACCGCGTCACTTGACGCTTCCGCTCCCGGTCTACGAGGGTACGTAGACACACTCTTCCCTCTCGTTGCTATGCATCTGGTAGATAGATCTTGCGTGATCGTAGGAAAATTTTAAAATACTACGTTCCCCATCAGTGGCATCATGAGCCAGGTCTATGCGTAGATGATATGCACGAGTAGAACACAATGAGTTGTGGGCGATACTAGTCATACTGCTTACCAGCATGTCATACTTTGCTTCGGCGGTATTGTGAGATGAAGCGGCCCGGACCGACATTACGCGTACGCTTACGCAAGACTGGTTTCACCGTTACGAGCACTCGTTGCTTAAAGGTGACTGGCGGGTGTCTGTCTCTCTCACTTTAGCTGAATCAAGTGTGGCTACGCCCGGTCCTTGTGAAGGTTAAAACAGCACATACTTGACGAAACATCGTTGTGGTTTCGTATGCGTAGGTAAGAACGGTTCTTGCTAAGCCCGTAGCAGCCACGTAAAACTTGCAACAACAAAGTAGAGGACGTCTAACTTGTTTTTGCAGGGCATGTTGTGATGTGATATGGTCAAGACATGATGAGTTATACGGTTTTGTATGAGATGATCATGTTTTGTAAAGTTATCGGCAACTGGCAGGAGCCATATGGTTGTCGCTTTGTTGTATGAAATGCAATCGCCATGTAATTGCTTTACTTTATCACTAAGCGGTAGCGATAGTCGTGGAAGCAATAGTTGGCGAGACGACAACGATACTACGATGAAGATCAAGGTGTCAAGCCGGTGACGAAGGTGATCATGACGGTGCTTTGAAGATGGAGATCAAAAGCACAAGATGATGATGGCCATATCATGTCACATATTTTGATTGCATGTGATGTTTATCTTATTATGCTTCTTATTTTGCTTAGAACGACGGTAGCATTATAAGATGATCCCTTACTAAATTTCAAGGTATAAGTGTTCTCCCTGAGTATGCATCGTTGCGAAAGTTCGTCGTGCCGAGACACCACGTGATGATCGGGTGTGATAAGCTCTACGTTCAAATACAACGGGTGTAAGCCAGTTTTGCACACGCAAAATACTCGGGTTAAACTTGACGAGCCTAGCATATACAGATATGGCCTCGGAACACTGGAGACCGAAAGGTCGAGCGTAAATCATATAGTAGATATGATCAACATAAGATGTTCACCATTGAAACTACTCCATCTCACGTGATGATCGGACATGGTTTAGTTGATTTGGATCACGTGATCATTTAGATGACCAGAGGGATGTCTATCTAAGTGGGAGTTCTTTAAATTAATATGATTAAATTGAACTTTAATTTATCATGAACTTAGTCCTGATAGTTTTTGCATATCTATGTCATTGTAGATCAATGGCCCGTGCTACCGTTCCTTTGAATTTTAATGCATTCCTAGAGAAAGCTAAGTTGAAAGATGATGGTAGCAATTACACGGACTGAGTCCGTAACCTGAGGATTATCCTCATTGCTGCACAGAAGAATTATGTCCTTGAAGCACCGCTAGGTGACAAGGCCCCTTCCGCTAATGTAGACGCTTTGAACGTCTGGCAGTCGCGGTCTGATGACTACACGATAGTTCAGTGTGCCATGCTTTACGGCTTAGAACCGGGACTTCAACGATGTTTTGAACGTCATGGACCATATGAGATGTTCCAGGAGTTGAAGTTAATATTTCAAGCAAATGCTCGAATTGAGAAATATGAGATTTCCAATAAGTTCTACAGCTGCAAGATGGAGGAGAATAGTTCTATCAGTGAACACTTGCTCAGAATGTCTGGGTACTACAATCATATGACTCAACTTGGTTGCAAAGTTGACGAGGATAGTGTTATTGATAGAGTTCTTCAATCACTGCCACCAAGCTATAAAGGCTTCGTGATGAACTATAACATGCAAGGGATGCAAAAGACAATTCCCGAGCTCTTCGCTATGCTCAAAGCTGCGGAGGTAGAAATCAAAAAGGAGCATCAAGTGTTGATGGTTAGCAAGACCACTAGTTTCAAGAAAAAAGGGCAAGGGAAAGAAAGGGAACTTCAAAAAGAATAGCAAGTCAGTTGCTACTTCCACGAAGAAACCCAAATCTGGAGCCAAGCCTGAAACTGAGTGCTTCTACTGCAAGGGGACTGGACACTGGAAGCGGAACTGCCCCATGTATTTGGCGGATAAGAAGGATGGCAAGATGAACAAAGGTATATGTGATATACATGTTATTGATGTGTACCTTACTAATGCTCGTAGTAGTACCTGGGTATTTGATACCGGTTCGGTTGCTAATATTTGTAACTCGAAACAGGGACTACGGATTAAACGAAGATTGGCTAAGGACGAGGTGACGATGCGCGTGGGAAACGGTTCCAAAGTCGATGTGATCGCTGTCAGCACGCTACCTCTACATCTACCTTCGGGGTTAGTTTTAGACCTAAATAATTGTTATTTGGTGCCAGCGTTGAGCATGAACAATATATCTGGATCTTGTTTATTGCGAGACGGTTATTCATTTAAATCAGAGAATAATGGTTGTTCTATTTTAATGAATAATATCTTTTATGGTCATGCACCCTTAAAGAGTGGTCTATTCTTATTGGATCTCGATTGTAGTGATACACATATTCATAATATTGAAACCAAAAGATGCAAAGTTAATAATGATAGTGCAACTTATTTGTGGCACTGCCGTTTAGGTCATATTGGTGTAAAACGCATGAAGAAACTCCATAATGATGGACTTTTGGAATCAGTTGATTATGAATCACTTGGTGCTTGCGAACCATGCCTCATGGGCAAGATGACTAAAACTCCGTTCTCTGGAACTATGGAGCGAGCAACAGATTTGTTGGAAATCATACATACTGATGTATGTGGACCAATGAGTGTTGATGCTCGCGGCGGGTATCGTTATTTTCTAACCTTCACTGATGATTTGAGCAGATATGGGTATATCTACTTAATGAAACACAAGTCTGAAACATTTGAAAAGTTCAAAGAATTTTAGAGTGAAGTAGAGAATCATCGTAACAAGAAAATAAAGTTCCTACGATCTGATCGTGGAGGAGAATATTTGAGTTACGAGTTTGGTCTTCATTTGAAACAATGTGGAATAGTTTCACAACTCACGCCACCTGGAACACCACAGCGTAATGGTGTGTCCGAACGTCGTAACCGTACTTTATTGGATATGGTGCGATCTATGATGTCTCTTACCGATTTACCACTATCGTTTTGGGGTTATGCTTTAGAGACAGCTGCATTCACGTTAAATAAGGCACCATCTAAATCCGTTGATACGACACCTTATGAACTATGGTTTGGCAAGAAACCAAAGTTGTCGTTTCTTAAAGTTTGGGGCTGCGATGCTTATGTGAAAACACTTCAACCTGATAAGCTCGAACCCAAGTCGGAAAAATGTGTCTTCATAGGATACCCAAAAGAGACTGTTGGGTACACCTTCTATCACAGATCCGAAGGCAAAATATTTGTTGCTAAGAACGGATCCTTTCTAGAAAAAAAGTTTCTCTCGAAAGAAGTGAGTGGGAGGAAAGTAGAACTTGATGAGGTAATTGTACCTTCTCCCGGATTGGAAAGTAGTACATCACAGGAAATTGTTCCAGTGATTCCTACACCAATTAGTGAGGAAGTTAATGATAATGATCATGAAACTTCGGATCAAATTTCTGCTGAACGTCGTAGATCAACCAGAGTACGTTCCGCACCAGAGTGGTACGGCAACCCAGTTCTGGAAATCATGTTACTAGACCATGATGAACCTACGAACTATGAGGAAGCGATGATGAGCCCAGATTCCGCAAAATGGCTTGAAGCCATGAAATCTGAGATGGGATCCATGTATGAGAACAAAGTATGGACTTTGGTTGACTTGCCCGATGATTGGCAAGCCATCGAAAATAAATGGATCTTCAAGAGGAAGACCGACGCAGACGGTAATATTACTGTTTACAAAGCTCGACTTGTTGCGAAAGGTTTTCGACAAGTTCAAGGAGTTAACTACGATGAGACTTTCTCACCTGTAGCGATGCTTAAGTCTGTCCGAATCATGTTAGCAATTGCCGCATTTTATGATTATGAAATCTGGCAAATGGATGTCAAAACTGCATTCCTGAATGGATATCTCAAAGAAGAGTTGTATATGATGCAACCAGAAGGTTTTGTCGATCCAAAAGGTGCTAACAAAGTATGCAAGCTCCAGCGATCCATCTATGGACTGGAGCAAGCATCTCGGAGTTGGAATATACGCTTTGATGAGGTGATCAAAGCATATGGTTTTATACAGACTTTTGGAGAAGCCTGTATTTACAAGAAAGTGAGTGGGAGCTCTGTAGCATTTCTAATATTGTATGTAGATGACATATTATTGATTGGAAATGATATAGAATTTCTGGATAGCATAAAAGGATACTTGAATAAAAGTTTTTCAATGAAAGACCTCGGAGAAGCTGCTTACGTATTAGGCATCAAAATCTATAGAGATAGATCAAGACGCTTAATTGGAATTTCACAAAGCACATACCTTGATAAGATTTTGAAGAAGTTCAAAATGGATCAGTCAAAGAAAGGGTTCTTGCCTGTTTTACAAGGTATGAAGTTGAGTAAGACTCAATGCCCGACCATTGCAGAAGATAGAGAGAAAATGAAAGTAATTCCCTATGCCTCAGCCATAGGATCTATCATGTATGCAATGCTGTGTACCAGACCTGATGTGTGCCTTGCTATAAGTCTAGCAGGGAGGTACCAAAGTAATCGAGGAGTAGATCACTGGACAGCGGTCAAAAACATCCTAAAGTATCTGAAAAGAACTAAGGATATGTTTCTCGTATATGGAGGTGACAAGGAGCTCGTCGTAAACGGTTACGTCGATTCTAGCTTTGACACTGATCCGGGTGACTCAAAGTCACAAACCGGATATGTATTTTTATTGAACGGTGGAGCTGTCAGTTGGTGCAGTTCCAAGCAGAGCGTCGTGGCGGGATCTACGTGTGAAGTGGAATACATAGCTGCTTCAGAAGCAGCAAATGAAGGAGTCTGGATGAAGGAGTTCATATCCGATCTAGGTGTAGTACCTAGTGCATCGGGTCCAATGAAAATCTTTTGTGACAACACTGGAGCCATAGCCTTGGCGAAGGAATCCAGGTTTCACAAGAGAACAAAGCACATCAAAAGACGCTTCAATTCCATCCGCGATCTAGTCAAGGAGGGAGACATAGAAATTTGCAAAATACATACGGATCTGAATGTTGCAGACCCATTGACTAAGCCTCTTCCACGGGCAAAACATGATCAGCACCAAGACTCCATGGGTGTAAGGATCATCACTTTGTAATCTAGATTATTGACTCTAGTTCAAGTGGGAGACTGAAGGAAATATGCCCTAGAGGCAATAATAAAGATGTTATTTTGATTTCCTTATATCATGATAAATGTCTTTTATTCATGCTAGAATTGTATTAACCGGAAACTTAGTACATGTGTGAATACATAGACAAAACAGTATGTCCCTAGTATGCCTCTACTAGACTAGCTCATTGATCAAAGATGGTTATGTTTCCTGGCCATGGACCTGAGTTGTCATTTGATCAACGGGATCACATCATTAGGAGAATGATGTGATGGACAAGACCCATCCGTTAGCATAGCACTATGATCGTTTAGTTTAACTGCTATTGCTTTCTTCATGACTTATACATGTTCCTATGACTATGAGATTATGCAACTCCCGAATACCGTAGGAACACCTTGTGTGCTATCAAACGTCACAACGTAACTGGGTGATCATAAAGATACTCTACAGGTGTCTCCGAAAGTATTCGTGGTGTTGGTATAGATCAAGATTAGGATTTGTCACTCCGAGTGTCGGAGAGGTATCTCTGGGCCCTCTCGGTAACACACATCACAATAAGCCTTGCAAGCAAAAGGACTAATGAGTTAGTCACGAGATGATGTGTTACGGAACGAGTAAAGAGACTTGCCGGTAACGAGATTGAACTAGGTATAGAGATACCGACGATCGAATCTCGGGCAAGTAACATACCGTTTGACAAAAGGAACAACGTATGTTGTTATGCGGTTCTGACCGATAAAAGATCTTCGTAGAATATGTAGGAGCCAATATGAACATCCAGGTTCCGCTATTGGTTATTGACCGGAGATGAGTCTCGGTCATGTCTACATAGTTCTCGAACCCGTAGGGTCCGCACGCTTAACGTTTGATGACGATCGGTATTATGAGTTTATGAGTATTGATGTACCGAAGGTAGTTCGGAGTCCCGGATGAGATCACGGACATGACGAGGACTCTCGGAATGTCCGAGACATAAAGATTGATATATTGGACGACTATATTCGGACACCGGAAGTGTTCCGGAAAAAATTCGGATTTATCGGGAATGCCGGAGGGGGTTACCGGAACCCCTTACGAGAGGGGATGGTCCATGGTGGGCCTAAAGGGAAAGAGAGAGGCAGCCCATAGGGCTGGCCGGCGCCCCCACCTAGGGTTCCTAGTTGAACTAGGATTTGGGGGGGGGGGGCACCTCTCCTATTCCTTTCCCCCTTCTTCCTTTTGGTGAATCCTACTATGAATAGGATTGCAATCCTATTCCTAGTAGGACTCCTTCCCTAGCCGCACTAGGAAGGGCCGGCCGGCCTCCCTCCCTTGCTCCTTTATATACGGGGGCAGGGGGGCACCCAAAGACACACAAGTTGAATTGTTTTAGCCGTGTGCGGTGCCCCCTCCACAGAAGCACACCTCGGTCATACCGTCGCGGAGCTTAGGCGAAGCCCTGCGCCGGTGAACACATCATATCCGTCACCACGCCGTCGTGCTGACGAAACTCTCCCGTGAAGCTCAACTGGATCAAGAGCTCGTGGGACGTCATCAAGCTGAACGTGTGCTGAACGCGGAGGTGCCGTACGTTCGGTGCTTGATCGGTTGGATCGCGAAGAAGTTCGACAAAATCAACCGCGTCACTTGACGCTTCCGCTCCCGGTCTACGAGGGTACGTAGACACACTCTTCCCTCTCGTTGCTATGCATCTGGTAGATAGATCTTGCGTGATCGTAGGAAAATTTTAAAATACTACGTTCCCCATCAGAGTGACAGAAACATGAGTCTAGGGGATGTGCTGTTGCCACAAGGGGGAAAACAACGGTGCTTGTGCCCGCGGGTGCAAGGATTGTTTACTTTACACAAAGTTATTTTAATGCAGTTGTCTGTTGCTTTGAGTTTACACTATGGGTGGGACTCGCAACTTAATACCAGCGAGATGTTCTGGATAGATATCTCAAGGTGGATGATTAGTAGTAGATATTGATGGATTTCGGTCTACTTACTTTGGCGTACCGCCCATGCTTTGAACCTCAACCTTTCTTGCAATGTAGTCAGCATTGGTTTGCGTTCGTGGTCCTATCAATTGCCCAGCTGTAATTCGTTTACCTCACATAGCTGTTTTATCGTCTTTTGGGAGAGAGACATCACTAGTGAACATCATGAGACTCTGGTCCATATTACCATCATTGATCACATCCGCTATTTACTTTTCGCTATTATTTACTATTGCAAACATTATCTATCACTACTATCACTTGCGTTTAATCCTTTGTGAACTACAAGGCCGGAGGGATTGACAACCTCTCTGTACTCGTTGGGAGCAAAGTTATTTGTATCTGTGTGCAGGTCCACGTTGATTGCTAATATCTGGCGCCGTTAGCAGTTGACACCTACTTGTTGAACCTAGGAGTCTCTGGGGATTCGATCCTTGGCATCTTTGCTAAGAGAAAAACTTCCACAACACTGCATCTTTCACCTCCCACTTGGGGTAACCAACGAGGGGTTAGAGGCCCATCAAGGAGTATTTTCTGGCGCCGTTGCCGGGGACTCCACTCTTCAGGATAGGGGAGTTGCATGCTATCTCTTACCTTTGCTTTTTAGTCTTGTTAGTTTACCTTTCAGTTTTTGCTTTAGTATCCTTTATCAAAAATTACAAAAAAAAATTATTTTGCCTTCCTGTTAGTAGTCCTATCTGTTTAGCTAAACATGTTAGGATATGGTGCTTTGAGGGAATCAGAAGTTCTAGATTTCCATCAAAGGGATGGAACACTTCCCTTGAAAGAAGATCAAGTTACCTTTTGAGTCCGTTGTACGGGCTAGCTATTCTTTTACTCTTGATAAAACTTGATCTATATGCAATATGCCTAGCTTAAAGGCATAAAAGAAAGCGCTTTTGGGAGGCAGCCCAATGAATAAAAATTTTATATTTTGCTTTTGTTGTGTCTTGATGTTGTTTACTACAGTAGCATCATCATTGTATCTTTGCTTTTCATATTTGTGCCAAGTATAACCTCTGATTGCTAGAAAGTTTAAAAGTTGTGAGGTGCTGTCCAGGAAACAGATTCTGTCCTTGGATAGAAAAAATCGTATAAAATCACCAGATTATCTTTCTGGTCTGAATTTTCGACAGCGTTCTCTATATAATTGTCTTTCGTGCGTCCGTTCGGAGGTTTTTTATTTGAGTGGCAGAAGTGCCCCGAACAAATCAATTACTACCTGCTGTTCTGTTTTTCGCAGATTCTGTCCTGTTTTGCCTTTCCTTCATTTTGCAAATCAAGAGCTTGCTTTTTCTTTGCAAAAACCTTTTGGCAATCTTTAGAAACAGTAGAACTTCAATAATATCTTTACTTCCAGCAAGGTATAATTATTTTATTAAGGGTACTAACCTCGCTAATCAGATTATGATGAGTTATGTATGAAGGGAGTTTTCAAGTGTGCGAGGGAAGATGATAAAAAGATTCAGGAGTGTCAAGCGCTCAAGCTTGGGGATGCCCCCGTGCACCCCCAAGAAATATTCAAGGAGACTCAAGCATCTAAGCTTGGGGATGCCCCCGTGCATCCCCTTCTCCATCAACATTATCAGTTCGTCTTTCGTTCCGCTATATTTTTATCACTTCATGTGTTATGTGCTATGCTTGGAGCGTCTTGCTTTTAGTTTTCTTTTTAGTTTTTCATAACGAGTCGGAACTCAGCTTTCTTTATGTGGGAGAGAAACACGCTCCACTTCTACCTAGAACATAACATAGAATTTTCATGTCTATCTTTGTTGTGTGTGTTCTTTGTCTTTTAATAGCTACTATCATGCTCCGCTCTTAGTATTCATGCTTATCTTTTCAAAGAGATTTTGTTTAGTTGGTTGCTTGAACTCTCTTTAATTATCATGCTTATCTTATTAAGAGAGTTTGCATCCGTTGCATTGGTTGATATGTCTATGATAAAGATGCTGCGTGCATAATGGTGCTTAGTAGTTCAGGTTTTCTTATGGTTAGTCTCAAATAGCTGGGGGATTCCCAATGTGTTATTGGAGTACCAACTTGATTTGTTTGCCTATGATGTGGTATGGTTTAGTAATATCTTCCTTCAAGAATTTATTTTGATTGACTTGGCGTATGCTCACGCATATTTAAGACTGTAAAGAAAGTTTGTCAAGCCTTGATGATCTTTTATTTCTGAGTAGCGATATAACTACCATGCCTGATTCAATGTTGCTTTGTCGCTCTGCATGATTATGACCGTCATTGCTCTCTTAGTTGGTCGCTCCCAGTCTTTTGCTAACCTACACCTGTACTAAGCAGACTAACTTTTCAATACATAGCTCATGGGAAAGTAGCTTAAAAACTATTGTGGTAAAGAATATGTTGCCTATGTATCTTATTTCTTATAAGTTGCTTGCTGAGCGGTAACCATGTTTCTGGGGACGCCATCAACTGTCACACTTTTGTTGAATATCATGTGAGTTTCTATGCATGTTCGTCTTGTCTGAAGTAAGGGTGATTTGCCATGGGTTGAACGAGTATGCATATTGTTAGAGAAGAACATTGGGCCGCCAACCAAAGCCATGTATCATGGTGGAAGTTTTAGCTTGGACATTAATCATCAATCTCTTATGAGAATATGCTTATGCATTAAAGAGGAGTCCATCATCTATTTTCTATGTTGTCCCGGTATGGATGTCCTCAAGTTTAGATCTATCAAAAACGAGAAATCAAATGCGATTTATCTCCTTGGACCTTTGTACAGGTGGCATAGAGGTACCCCTTTGTGACACTTGGTTGAAACATATGTAATGCAATGATAACCCATGGAAATCCGAGCTAATTAGGACAAGGTGCGAGCACTATTGGTATTCAATGCATGAGGCTTGCAACTTATAGTATGTCTTATGCATGACACATATGAAGTACTACTACCGTTGACAGAATTGCTTCTATGTTTTCAAAATAAAAAGCTCTAGCACATAACCATTCTTTTACTTTTATGTTGAGTCTCCACCTTCTTTTAAAAGCACCAACTACTGAGAGCATGATTGTCATTCTAAGTGTAATGTGCATTGTCCCAAAGTAGCATTGTCTTTTGCATGATTGTGATATCGTTCATTTTGAAATCATTGTATCTAGTCATCACTTAAACCTTGAAGGTGCCCCTGCATTTATGTTTTGCTTCACTTAAGGGGGCAAGCTAGATATCATTTTATCATATTTGCGCATCATGTTCATTGCAAATCTTTTTGATGTTTCAGTTTCATATTGTAAAACTTTCAGTCATTTGTGATTTTCTCATGAGGCAACTTAATTACTATAGAATCATTGTCTCAGTAAGCTTTTGTCATATGACTATAAGAAGTCCTATATGGTTAATAGCATGTCACCACAGAAATTATTCTTGTTATCATTTACCTACTCGAGGACGAGCAGGAATTTAGCTTGGGGATGTTGATACGTCCAAAACGTATCTATAATTTATGCTTGCTCCATGCCACTTTTGGGTGATATTGCTATGATATTCATACACTTCCATACACTTTTGATCATATTTGGACTAACCTACTAATCCAGTGCACCCCGGTGCCAGTTTCTGTTTTCGGCTGTTTTTGTATTTCAGGTTTTCACGTTACGAGAACTGTCAGGAAAAATCCAGAAAAATTATATAAAAAATCAGCGTTCCGGAACCTACTTTGCGCCCGAAGTACAGCCGGGGGGGCCACCATGGCCCCAGGCGCCCTGGCGGCGCCCCCCTGGGCCACGCCGGGGGGGCGCCTGGGCCCCCCGAGCCCCGTCTGGTGCCCCCCTTTGGCATATATTTAGAGCGTCCTTCGAAACCCTCGGGACGGGAACTCTTTTTCGCGATCTCATCTCTGTTCCGCCGCCGCCGCCGCTTCCAAGATCGGGAGCACCAGGAGAACTCTTCCCGGCACCCTGCCGGAGGGGAGGATCACCATCGGGAGCCTCTCCACCACCATGGACGCCTCCCGGATGAGTTGTGAGTAGTCTCCCTTGGACCATGAGTCCATGACCAGTAGCTATGTGATGTTCTCCTCCCGTTCTTGTGCTTCACTAATTAGTCCTCGTGAGCTGCCCTACATGATCTTGGCACATATGTAATCCTTATGCTGTTGCTATGATGAGTTTGATGGGATTCGATGGATTATGAGATTATGTTCAGATTGTTCTTGAGTAATATATTTGATCTACCTCTTTTATATTTATGTTCATAAGTAATTCTTGCATGTTCTCCGTTGTTATTTATTGCTTTGGCCAAGTAATACGTAGTGACTCCAAGAGGGAACGTTATGCTTGATTGTGGGTTCATGCCCCTTGATGACTAGCTTGAGTGACAGAAACATGAGTCTAGGGGATGTGTTGTTGCCACAAGGGGGAAAACAACGGTGCTTGTGCCCGCGGGTGCAAGGATTGTTTACTTTACGCAAAGTTCTTTTAATGCAGTTGTCTGTTGCTTTGAGTTTACACTATGGGTGGGACTCACAACTTAATACCAGCAAGATGTTCTGGATAGATATCTCAAGGTGGATGATTAGTAGTAGATATTGATGGATTTCGGTCTACTTACTTTGGCGTACCACCCATGCTTTGAACCTCAACCTTTCTTGCAATGTAGTCAGCATTGGTTTGTGTTCGTGGTCCTGTCAATTGCCCAGCTGTAATTCGTTTACCTCACATAGTTGTTTTATCGTCTTTTGGGAGAGAGACATCACTAGTGAACATCATGAGACTCCGGTCCATATTACCATCATTGATCACATCCGCTATTTACTTTTCGCTATTATTTACTATTGCAAACATTATCTATCACTACTATCACTTGCGTTTAATCCTTTGTGAACTACAAGGCCGGAGGGATTGACAACCTCTCTGTACTCGTTGGGAGCAAAGTTATTTGTATCTGTGCGCAGGTCCACGTTGATTGCTAATATCTGGCGCTGTTAGCAGTTGACACCTACTTGTTGAACCTAGGAGTCTCTGGGGATTCGATCCTTGGCATCTTTGCTAAGGGAAAAACTTCCACAACACTGCATCTTTCACCTTCCACTTGGGGTAACCAACGAGGGGTTAGAGGCCCATCACATCTTCACTAGGAAGGCCGGAGAATTGATCTTTCATGACAAGATTCAACAAAGCAACATTGATCTCACAAGATTCAGCATCGGTAATAGGAGCACTCAGAGTGCTAATAAAATCATTATTGTTGGTATTGGAGAAGTCACACAATTTGGTATTGTTCTGAGCCATAGTGACAAACAAGCAATTCAACACACACAAGCAAACAAGAAGCAGGTGAACGATAAACACACGGCAGAAGAAGGGCAAATAAAACGGCAAGGGTGAAGTGGGGGAGAGGAAAACGAGAGGCAAAAAATGTAATGTGAAGGATAAGGGTTTGTGATAGGTACTTGGTATATGACTTTTGCGTAAGCCTCCCCGGCAACAGCGCTAGAAATTCTTCTTGCTACTTCTCGAGCTTGCGTTGTATTCCCTCGAAGAGGAAAGGGAGATGCAGCACAGTAGCGTAAGTATTTCCCTCAGTTTTTGAGAAACAAGGTATCAATCCAGTAGGAGACCACGCGCGAGTCCCTCGCACCTGCACAAACAAATAAAAACTTCGCAGCCAACGCGATAAGGGGTTGTCAATCCCTTTACGGTCACTTACGAAAGTGAGATCTGATCGAGATGATAGTTTGATATTTTTGGTATTTTTGATTATAAGAACAGAAAGTAAAAGCAGAAAAGTAAAGTAGATTGTAGATTGATATGTTGAGAATAGACTCGGGGCCATGGTGTTCTCTAGTGGTATTTTTGATTATAAGGACAGTTAGAAATTGGTCAAAAACATTACCTCAAAATTTTGATGCATCTGCTTCACCAATTCGATTTCAAGGTCACGATTACTATGAACCTGACTGATAAAACCAGACAAGACTTCGCCCGTACTCAACTATGTGTATTGTGACATGTCAAACCTCACACGCCGGTTCTCAACAAGTTCTTGCTTGGCGGTGTGTTTGGCTAACACTGTTGGGTTGCCCGGCTCTCTGAAACTAGTGCCAATAAATGTAACATCTTCAGACCGATCTTCTGCCAGTTCAGATGGGGCAGGCGGTTTGGCAGGTGCAGAATCAGCCTTGGCAGGAGCAGTGGTGGCATCGGGCACCTCAGGGGAGTGTCATGAATAACCTCTTCAGTTCGCCTTTGAGCATCTGTTGCCGACGTCTGCAGTGCCGGCTCAATAATCTTGGGGTCAGCCGTCGGTTTAGTCGCCCTGGCCCTCTTAACAGGTTTTGCTTGGCCTCTGTATCAATAGTTGTAAGTCACTGCAAGGTTTTAAAGATTTAAGGTTATAATGAACAAGGGACAAGTCATTTATCCAGGAGCGGTCTTGAAGGCCGGAAGTTGACTCTGAGATGAATCGCCGGAGGATGAACGAGAAGTTTCCTGTTAATTTGAATCAGACAAGTTCAAGGATTACTGAATAAGACCCATTGGCAGGTAATGAGAGTTTGTGAATGGAGGTACCTCATTCCGGCATTTTCAAGATGCGGAGTATTGGGCAAGCCGAAGGACAATTCCTCTTCTTCCAAGTTTCGGGTCCGACAGCGACTCTCGTGTTGCTGTTGCTTCAAAAGAAAGTAAGGATATAAATGAGCTGGAGGGTGTGAAAAGCTTACTTTCCGGATAATTCGTCGAACTTTTTGTCTTGGCAAGGATTCTGAGCTGGAGGAAATAGTAATTACCTCTTCATCCGCAGCCTGACTGGCCTCCGTGTCATCCTGGCAATAATCAGTGTCAACAAGATAGTTGAAATAAGAGCCAAGAGAGTCAAGGACTACCTCCGACTTAGTGGCATAGTTCAGTTCAAACAGACTAGAAACACTGGTTTTCTTCTTAGTCTTCTTAACAGCTTTCTTGGCGGCTATCTTGGCGGCTCTCGCTCTCTTGGCGGCTTCATGATCATAAGGTTTCTTCCAGAAGGCTGACTTATTCTGTGAGAGGCGGCGGATTTAACATTGGCAATGGAACTAAATTATAAAACGGCAACAGTCAAATTTAAGAGTTACCTCTGGTGCCGGGTTAGATTTGCAAAAAGGCAACAGACCCACTTTGCTGCAGTCAGACAAGGATTCATTTAAAACAGTTTTTGTCATATCTATGATGACATTCTCCTCCAGATCCACAGAACAATGGCACAAAGGGTCATTCTTCTCTCCAGTATATTCACACATTAAACTGGACCTACGTCTTAAAGGAATAATTTGCCAAGCAAGCCAGCACCGAGCTAAGTCAATTCCAGTTAAACCGTTTCTCAGAAGGGCCTTCACCTTTGACAGAGTGGGGGCAATTGACTTGTGTTCTGTAGTAGTGAGCTTTTCAGCAAGAGGGTGATTAGCGTCTAAACGTTGAGTACGGAGACCCGGCAAAGGATGTTCATCGGTCGAAGAAGTATCTTTACAATAAAACCAAGTATTGTTCCAATCTTTTGGTTGACTCAGTAGACAGGCATAAGGAAAAATAGAGTCTCTCCTTCTTTGGATAGAGACATCCCCAAGCTCCAGGCTAGGGCCATTGGTAAATTCCTTCTGGCGGTTCAAGTAAAAGAACTCCCTGAAAAGCAAGATGTTGGGTTCCTCTTGAAGATATACTTCACAAAAAACATGAAAATTGCAGATATTTGACACGGCATTGGGTCCGATGTCTTGGGGATGGAGCTGGAAGAAGTGCAGGACATCTCTGAAGATGTTAGCTTTAGTAACAATTGAGGGAACCGAGTTGCATGTGGTGACTGTCTTTGGCGGCATTGTGAACAAGCAGACCTAACAAGTGAAAGATTATTGCCGGTTCAGAAAAGCCGGAGATAATGTATTGCTACAATTTCAGCGTGGCGGCTTAAATGGGGCCTAAGGGCATAAAGAGTAATCACAAGCTGGAAAATTAAGCCGCCATGGCAGATGCAAGTGTTCAGAAAGGCAAATTTTACTAAGTCTGGAAAAAACAGTTTTCACAGGTTCCGGCGGTAATTTGGATCTACGGCTGCTCGAAAATCAAGATTAAATGACGAACATCCAAAACTTAAGATCGATATGATGCAGTTCTAAGAAACGAATCCAGTTATCCGCAGAGATGAGATTTTACAGTATTGACTAAAGAGATACTATCAACATCAGCCTACTGCTACTTCTCGAGCTTCCGTTGTATTCCCTCGAAGAGGAAAGGGAGATGCAGCATAGTAGCGTAAGTATTTCCCTCTGTTTTTGAGAACCAAGGTATCAATCCATTAGGAGACCACGCGCGAGTCCCCCGCACCTGCACAAACAAATAAGAACTTCGCAGCGAACGCGATAAGGAGTTGTCAATCCCTTTACGGTCACTTACGAAAGTGAGATCTGATAGAGATGATAGTTTGATATTTTTGGTATTTTTTATTATAAGAACAGAAAGTAAAAGCAGAAAAGTAAAGTAGATTGTAGATTGATATGTTGAGAATAGACCCGGGGGCCATTGTGTTCTCTAGTGGCTTCATGATGATAGCGATATTCTACGGCGGGTAAACAAACTATTGTCGAGCAATTGATAGAAAAGCGAATAATTATGAGACTATCTAGGCATGATCATTATATATAGGCATCACGTCCGAGACAAGTAGACCGAAACGATTCTGCATCTACTACTATTACTTCACACATCGACCGCTATCCAGCATGCATCTGGTGTATTGAGTTCATAAGAACAGAGTAACGCCTTAAGCAAGATGACATGATGTAGATGGATAAACTCAATCAATATGCTATAAACCCCATCTTTTTATCCTCGATGTCAACAATACTATACATGCCTTGCTGCCCCTGCTGTCACTAGGAAAGGACACCGCAAGATTGAACCCAAAGCCAAGCACTTCTCCCATTGCAAGAACTATAGATCTAGTTGGCTGAACCAAACCAATAATTAGAAGAGACTTGCAAGGATATTATAATCATACATAAAAAGTTCAGAGAAGAACCAAATATTTCTCATAGATAATCTTGATCATAAACCCACAATTCATCGGATCTTGACAAACACACCGCAAAAAGAGATTACATCAAATAGATATCCTCGGAGACAGGGAGAACTTTGTATTGAGATCCAAAGAGAGAGAAGAAGCCATCTAGATACTAGCTATGGACCCGAAGGTCTGTGGTAAACAATTCACAACTCATGGTGAGGCGATGATGATGATGTAGAAGCACTCCGTGGAAGATCCCCCCTCCGGCGGAGCTCCGGAACAGGTCCCAAGATGGGATCTCACGGGAACAGAAGGTTACGGCGGTGGAACTAGGGTTTTTCTGTTGTTCTGATTCTTTCGGGGTACGTAGGTATATATAGGAGGTAGGAGGGCACCGGGGGCCGTACGTGGGACCCACGAGGCAGGGGACGCGCCCTAGGGGGGCAACCCCCACCCTCGTGGGCACCTCATAGACCCTACTCCGTGGTTCTCAAGTCCCCGTGCGTGATTTTCTCCAAAAATATCTCTGCCAAAGGTTTTATTCCATTTGGACTCCGTTTGATATCCCTTTTCTGTAAAACCCAGAAACAGGCAAAAAACAGCAATCTGGACTGGGCATTTGGGTTAGTAGGTTAGTCCCAAAAATAATATAAAAGTGTATGACAAAGCCCATTAAACATCCAAAACATCATAAATAGTAGCATGGAACAATAAAAAATTATAGATACGTTGGAGACGTATCACATACAAAGAGACATCAAAGTTCAAAAGAAGAAGCCATAGTTGCAGAGGAAGAAGAAGATGAACTCGGAAGAAGTTCACGGGAACACTAATGGATCTGGAGGGAGAAGAACAAGAATGTACCTGAGCAGGTAAGACGACGATGGCGGCGCACGGAAGACACCTGGTCACGTTGGGTTGACGCGGCGGCTGTTAGTGAAGACGAAGCAGAGGGCGACGGCGCCGGCGGAGCTTGGTTGCAGGGACGATACGAGGAAGGAGACAAATGAGAGAATGAAAAGGGACCTTCGGCCCTATTTATAAGCTAAGTGGATAAAGGTCAGGCGCGAAAATCGTGGAGATGGAAAAATAGGTAAATAACTGTGGAGGCACCTCGATTCTCGGAATACCAATAAATACGGAAGATTTGTTAAGATATGGACCGTTTCCAAGTAAGTGACGTCACGGCGGGTTATCGTTGTTTCAAGAGCTCATGTCATGGCGGATCACTATCATTTCAAAAATGAAGATAACGGTAGTTTACAGTCTCTCACAAGAAGATGAGGAAAGATTGACATGAACAAGTTCAAGATCAACCTGGGGCCTAATGTTGGGGATATAAGTATTTCATATGACCCGCCCAGGAGGGGCCGGGTTACCAGACGGCGATTCATAAGACCAGCCCAGAAGCTCATTAAAGACGACGGCTTAGATAGGGCCCAAGGCCTGCGGCGGCTCATGGCCTGTAAGTATCAACTGTCATATATGTAACTTGTAGCGTAAGGCATGTAATATGAGTCACTGAGCCAAACATGATTGTATGAGCCGGCCGAGACTCCGTAGGCTGCTAGGCGTCAACCCGTGTATATAAGGGGACAACCCAGCAGCGGCTTAGGGCAAGAAACAAGAGACCGAGGGATAGGCAAGCGCATCCGCAACCTAGCAATCGACTCCCCAGCAATTCCAACCTAAACTGGTGTAGGCTTTTCCCTCACTGCAGTGGCCGAACCAGTATAAACTCCCCGTGTCCTTTGTCTTGTTCTTCACCCGTTCAAGCTAACCACGTCGCTATGGCTCCACAATCAAGTCCTTACCTTAGGACATCTGTCGTGATACTTCCACGACAGGAAGCCCTTTCTTCATAAGTTTCTTAAGAAAAGTTTCTTCTAATACATTTTCTAAAGAAGTTTCTTAAGGAAATTTTCTTCGGAAGCAATTTCTTAAGAAATTTTCTTGTGAGGCGCTTTCTTAAGAAGATTCTCAGGAAATGTTTCTTATTATGCATTTTCTTAAGAACTTTCTTAAGGAAATTTTCTTCGGAAGCACTTACTCCAGAAGCTTCTTAAGGAAATTTTCTTAGGAAACACTTTTTAAAGAAGTTTCCTAAGGAAACTTTTTGTAGAAGAACTTTATTAAGAAGTTTCTTAAGAAAAGTTTCTTCCGATGCATTTTCTTATGATGTTTCTTAAGGAAATTTTCTTAGGAAGCCCTTTCTTTATAAGTTTCTTAAGAAAAGTTTCTTCCGATACATTTTCTAAAGAAGTTTCTTAAGGAAATTTTCTTCGGAAGTCATTTCTTAAGAAATTTTCTTGTGAGGCACTTTCTTAATAATATTCTTAGGAAAAGTTTCTTGTTACGCATTTTCTTAAGTACTTTCTTAAGGAAATTTTCTTTAGAAGCACTTCCTTAAGAAGTTTCTTAAGGAAAGTTTCTTAGGAAGCAGTTTTTAAGAATTTGTCGAGGGAAACTGTCCGCCACGAACACCTATGGGACCGGAGCCCCTTGTACGTTGCGGTAAGGGAGCGGAGGGAGCACGAAGAGCATATCGAGGGGAGCACGCGGGCAGTTTACCCAGGTTCGGGCCGCGACGGACGCGTAAAACCCTACTCCTGCTTAGATTGTATTGAGTGTTGGAGCTCGGGAGTTTGAAGAACTAGCTACACCGAGCGAGAGAGCTGTCTAGGTTCCGAACCCTTTCTACGTTGTGCATGGGCCTCCTTTTATAGCTCAAGGGGTCACCGACAGGTGTCAACGTAGAAGAAGGGCAAAAAAGTAACTTTGGTGGTAGTTGTAACAGTGCGGGAATAGTGCGATGAACAGTGGATGAACAGTGGTCATCACCTAACTTGACAGTGGGGGACAAGAGCATTAAATGCCCGTCGCCGTCGATCCCAAAAGCGCCCGCCCGTGCGTCTCCGTTCGCCACGGTGGTAGCTTCGTCACCGTGGAGTGCCACTGTGTCCCCCAGGCTGCACAGCCATCCGCCACGCGTCCCTGGAACGGCCCCAGGGCGACGCGTGGGACGATGAGCTGGAGCGCGGGCACACAGCGTAACTCTCCCTGGCAAGCACCTTGCCGGGGCCTTGACCTTGCCGGGCCCTGAAGCTTGTCGCTCCCCGGGCCCTGCCGGGGCGCATGTTGCGCCGAGGCATGTCTTCTGAGATGCAGTCTTCTGGTCTTCCTGGCAAGCTCCTCTTGCCAGGGGCTTGTGCTAATGTGATAGTCTTGAGCCTGGGACGGCCTTCCCGGCAAGCTCCACTTGCCGGGGTCTTGATCTTCTGACTTGTATACTTTGTTTTTGAATGGCTTAATAAGGACCAGAGAGGTTTCCGGCAAGCACGTGGTAGACCCTGCCGCGAGAAGCTGCCACTGCCCGTGCACAAGTTGGGGTACTAAGGTACCCCTATCTTAGTACGCCGACAGGAGCCCCCGGGCCTGGGCCACACACGGTGCCGAGCACTGTTGGGCCAGGCCCAAAACAGTGCACGGGCACGCGCGGCCCACGGCGAGCCGTAATTCCCCTTCCGCATCCGTCGCGTCCCTCCCTAACGGCACGCGTCGATTGCGGTGTCGTGGGAGAGATCGTGGCCACGTTCTTTAATGGGAAATGCGAAGCGTCCCCCACTTCCCCCTTAAAAACAGAGGGAGCAGGGGCAGTTTCCCTCCTGCGCTTTCATTGCTTCTTCATCCTCCAGAAATCCCCCGCTGCGCTCCGCCTCCACACCTCCTCCGCCGTCTTCCGCATCTGCGGCGCCGCCGAACTCCTCGCCCCCTTTCCTCGCCGCCTCCGCCATGGCCCCGAAGACCGAGAAGGCGAAGGCGGAGAAGGCCAAGAAGGAGAAATCAGAGCAGGCGGCGAAGCTTGCTCTCTTGCGGAAGAGGAACGTCGTCTTCGCGCCAAGGCTCAGCGCGAGGGAGCTCTGGAACAAGTACTATCTCTTCTGGGCCAAGAAGACCAAGGCGCATCCTCGCACCAGGGTCTACCCGGCCGCCGCCAGAGATCTGTACCCCGGCGGGTATTTCTTCTTCGCTGTCTTCTTTCACTGTGGCTTGTGCCCTCCGTTCTCGGAGTTTTTCTGTGACATCATGAACACGTACAACCTCCATCTCTTAGACTTCACCCCCAACGCCATCCTTACGATGGCGGTTTTCGCACATTTGTGCGAAAACTACATAGGGATCTATCCAAACGTAGCACTCTTTCGGCATTTCTTCATGCCTAGAGTAGAGGCCGGCGCTCCCCTCTCCGGGGGGGATCTCCTGGATCTTCCGCTTGAACAAGAAGGAATCATATCTGAGAGGAGAACTCCGCGGCAAGTGGGAGGAGTGGCGCGCGGATTGGTGCTGGGTAGTGGAGGACGAGCCGCAGCCTTTCACTGCGTCGCGCACAACAGCTATAGTGCGTGGCAGGGACTGGAGCGATTTGGCCGCGGATGACGTCAAGCTCAACGTCGCCCTTGTCAGGATACTTCGTCTCCGGACAGCCAAGTTGACCATCGGAGAGGTAGGGGCGGATTTCCTCCGCCGCCGCATTGCCCCTTTACAGGAGAGGAAAAGGCCAGCATGGGAGTTTGGCAATGCGGCGGATATTATGAGGCTGCGCCCAGGATTGAACTTCAACTTCATGTCGTTGGAGCTGAAGGGGATGGTCCGGGAGCTTTTTAAGCACGACCCGGCCCATCCGGAGTGGTTTAGACCTCCCCGGGGAGTGGTGCCGCTGTGCAACAGCACCGCCCGGGATGCCTTGCGGGCGATGATGCCCGCGTGTGACTCTCACGGCGTCGACCCAACATGGATAGTGCCCACGCCGGATGCCATTATGAGTTTCTTTGATAACTTGGTCGAGGTGCCGAAGAACACCGAGGAGATCAAGGGTCTCACCCGGGCCACCACGAATCGGGAGATAGCTTATATTGCTACCCGGGTGGAAGAGGCCGCCACAGCCGCAGCGGTAGGAGACTTCGGGTTCACCGTTGACGAGGCAGAGGCCGAGGACGCGTCGTGCCAAGCCGAGGAGGCAGAGATCCGGAGACTTCTCAAACTTCCGCCCGACGAGCTCGCCGGGGTCCCTTCTCTGAGGCATGCCGGGATCCCCGGGGTTGTGAGCGAGGCCGCGGCAAGAGGCGAGGTTGCCGGAGGAAGCAGAGGTGCCGGAGGGAGCGGAGCCACCGGAGGGAGCAGGGCCGCGGGGCAGGGTGCTGGGCCCAGCGAGCCCATCGAGGAGGAGGAAGAGGAGGATGCCGGAGCCGACGAGGATACTGGCGGATCTCTGGGGCTAGACGATGTCTCCTCGTCCTCGGAGAGCTCTCCGCCCCGGGCAAGTCCCAAGCGAACTCCGTTGAAGCGCCTCCGCAAGGCGCCTACAGCGACGAGGACGCAGGCGCCCCGACAACAGCCTGCTCGCTGGGCGACGCGAGCCACCAGGGGGAGCCAGGCTGCGACGGAGGCGCCCCGCACATCAGCCGCGACGGAGGCGCCCCGCGCAACAGCTGCGGCGGAGGCGCCCCATGTGCCAGCGCCGAGCGGAGGGGGATCCTCCCAGAGCGGAGCGGCCGCTCCGCCTGCTCCTCGGGCCTCGGCGTCAACGGAGGCTGGGTCTTCGCAGCCCCCAGCCCCGGAGACCGCCAAGCGCCCGCGGGAGCCTTCTCCTCCTGCTCCTCGCGCAGGGGCGCCTCAGGTGGAGTTCGACTTCTCCGCCCTGAGCGACGACGACGACGAGGAACAGGAGTAAGCATTTGTATTTTGTAGCTTCTTCAATTCTGTCTTGATTCTTTCGTTGATGATTCTGATCTTGTTTCTTGATTTGCCTGCAGGACCCTGACCCAACGAATGGCGAAGAGAGCCAAGGTCCCCATGGTCGAGGTCGAGGACGACTCGCCCGTCGCGGCGACAGGGGACGCGCCGGCGACGAACTTGCCGGACCCAAGCGCTGCTCCGAGGAGCAGCCCCCAGCGCAGCCCCCAGCGTAAGTCTGGGCTTGATCTTTCCGCTCGTCGGGCGCACATGGGGTCTTTGCTTGATACTAACGTTTTGTTGCTCTATTTGTCTTGCTTGTCTTGTGCAGAGGTGGAGCCGCAGCTGCAGGAGCGCCCGGAGACTGCCTCCGGCGAGCCACAGGTTCCGCCCTCCCCGCCAAGGGCAGACTCCCCGGCGAGGGAGAACGTTCCGACGAGGACGGGCACTCCGCCAAGAGCGGGCTCCCCGCCAAGGGCGGGCAGCCCGACGAGGGCGGCCACCCCGCCAAGGGAGGACTCCCCGGCGAGGGAGCCGGTCGTCGAGGAAGTCCGCGAAGGTAAGTTTTATAGCTTCGTCTTCTTGGACTTGTCTTTTTTGGATATTTGCTTGATCTTTTTCTTTTCTTCTTCTTCTGTTAGATCCTCCTCCCCCGGAGCGGATGGATACGGAGGTCACTGTCGAGGAGGAGGGCGCGCAAGGCGACGCCGGCAATGCCACTGTCGTCGAGGACATGGCAGGAGCCGACGAGCCTGCCGCGGAGGAGACTGCCCCGACCGCAGACGCAGCGGCCGAGGAGGGGGACGGCGGCCACACTGCCGGCCCGGAGGCGGCAGGAGCGTCGAGCGCTGCGCCGGCCGCCGACCCCTCCGCCGGCAAGGAGCAGTCGGGCTTCTATCTTGAGGCCCCCAATGGCGTCTTCATACAAGTGCCGTGGGGGTCTTCGTCGCGAGCCCCCGGGGAGGGAGAGACCTTTGATGGAGAGGTCCTCGCCTCCGCGGGGTTGAAGATCGTTGAAGCGCCTGGCGGGAGTGATGAGCCCGAGGAAGAGAAACTGCTTCACCGGCTCCTGGCCCTTTACCGGGCAGGCAGGCGAAATTGGAGTCTGGGGAAGCCCTCACCGCCAAGGCTGCAGCAGACTTGGAGAAACGCGCCGCCGAGCTCCGCGCCGCCAACCAGGCGGCCCTCCGCGACTTGGCGGAGGAGCGCGAGAGGCTTGCTGGAGAGCAGCAGGAGTTCCTCCTGGAGAAGGCTGAGGCCGAGGAGCAGCAGCGACTGGTCGGTGAAGCGCTGTCCCAGCGAGAAGGCGCGCTCAACCAGCGGAAGGTCGACCTCGACGCTCACGAGGACGACCTTACCGCCCGGGAGCAGGCCCTTGGCAGAGAATTGAAGGAAGCGAAAGCCGCCGCGGCCACCGCGGAGACCGCCAAGAAGGACCTTGAAGCTAAGGTGGTGCAGCTGGAGGAGTACCTGAAGGAGAGCACGGAGAGGGTCACCGCGCTCAACATAGAGCGCGAGAAAGACGCCCATACCAACTCTGAACTCCAGGTACGCCTCTCCAAGCAGGGCGACGAGCTCAAAGCCGCCAAGGACTCAATTGCTGATCTGGAGTTGAAGGTCTCCACGCTGAAAGATTCACTCGACGCCGTCCGAGACCGCGAAACCAAGCTGAAGGACGAGCTCCGCAAGGAGCGAGGCCTGGTGGAGAGCGCTGCCACTTCAGCTAACAACTTCCGCCGGACCGTCGAAATATGGACTGAAGATCTGGTGGCTTCTGTTGGCAACATCGACAAGGAGCTGATGGCGCTGAGGGTGGAACACCTCATATACTCTCCGGATCCAAATCTCCCCCACAGCGCCAAGCTCAGTCTTTTCTTCAGGGGGATCGCGCCGGCGCTCGCACGTCTGCAGCAGAAGCTCCCCGCGCAGCTGGCCGAGGAGTCGCGCCAGCTCTGCGCGGGGACCCTGGAGCGCGTTCTGACCAAGATTGTTTACCGCAATCCTGGTATTAATCTCGTCAACGTCCTCCGCAGCCTGCCGGCCGACGCAGATCAGGAGGCCCTGAAGGCGCAGGTCGCCCACATTATCGCCAAGGTGAACAAGATCTCCAGGCGTGAGGGCGATCGCGTGGATTAGGCCTCTTTCTTTTTATTTCCTTTGCTGCTGCAAAGTGCGTCATGAACATGAACTAATTAGTGATTGCGACAAGTTATCCCTTGTAATATATTGTCTTATTTTGAGCAATCAGTGCAATGTTATCTCCCTTGCTTTGGTCCTTTACTTTGTATGCTTTTTAACCCTACGCTTCTAGGGGGCTTGCCGGCAAGAGGACCTTGCCGCGAGCGCTGAGTGCTGGACTCTGAGCAGCCTGCTGGTCAAGGCCTTACCGGCAAGCAACCTTGCCGCAGCTAGTCACAACGCACTTAGCTTGCTGAGCGAACTCGAAAACGAAGCAAGGGCGCGACACTTGTCGCAGCTCACTTAAGTCGTTGAGCGTACTCGAAAACAAGATAAGGGTGCGGCTAGCCACGGGTAGGTTCCTCCGCGCACAGGTTTACCATACAAAGTGTGGATGTTCAAGGAAGATAACTAAGATTTAAAAATTTGAACTGCTCAAATTCTGGTAACTTAGCTTTCATATATTGCTTGTTTCCCCGACAAGGCTTCTCTTTCTTGAACAACACTTGGTTCATCCTCCATCTCCTCCCCCCCGGCAAACTTGTGCGCGAGGAACATTCCTTCTGCTTAAGAGGAAAAGGAAAAGAGGAGGGAAAACAAGTATAGGGCCTTTCGGCGCGATATTGCTTACCGGGTACGTGTGTTGCACAAGATGCCAAATAGTGCATGCAAATAGCGAATAAAGGCATGAAAAAGGCAAATAGTGCAAAACACGAAAGCTTTACTGATGCACGGGATCTGCGCCCGGCTTTGTACAAAGGATTACATGCAACGGCGGCAAAACTTGTACAAAAGGTGGTTGCCGGAGCGGATCACGGCAACCGCGCCTTATGGGTGAAACTTGCGAAGATGCTCTATATTCCAGGAGTTGCTCACCGGTAAGCCTTCTTCGGTCTCAAGGCGGACAGCGCCGGGCCTTGTGACTTGTCTCACCCGATAAGGGCCTTCCCACTTCGGCGTCAACTTGTTGGAATTCTTGGCGGACTGAACACGCCGAAGAACAAGGTCGCCTTCCTCGAGACTCCTGGCCTTAACCTTGCGGCTATGATAGCGGCGCAAGGCTTGCTGGTATCGAGCAGCTCGTACAGCAGCCTGGAGACGTTCCTCCTCGAGGAGCAATGCATCATCTTGTCGCAGTTGCTCTTGCTCGAGCTCATCATAAGCGAGCACTCAAGGAGATCCGTATACGAGTTCCGAGGGGAGAACTGCCTCTGCTCCATAGACAAGAGCAAATGATGTCTGTCCGGTGGCTCGACTTGGTGTCATCCTGATTGACCAAAGAGCCGCCGGTAGCTCCTCTATCCAGTTTCTTCCGCACTTGCGCAACCTGTCAAAGGTCCTTGTCTTGAGTCCGCGCAGCACTTCAGCATTTGCCCTCTCCGCTTGACCGTTGCTCCTAGGGTAAGCAACAGAAGCGAAGCAGACCTTGGCGCCAAGGTCTTGGACGTATTGCATGAAGGTGCGACTAGTGAATTGCGTGCCGTTGTCGGTGATGATCCTGTTAGGGATCCCGAAACGGCAAACAATTGACCTGAAGAACCTGACTGCTGACTGTGCCGTCACCTTTCTCACCGGTTCCACTTCTGGCCACTTTGTGAACTTGTCGATTGCAACGTACAAGTACTCAAAGCCCCCGACAGCACGGGGGAAGGGGCCGAGGATATCTAGCCCCCAGACCGAGAAGGGCCAGGACAAAGGGATTGTCTGGAGAGCTTGAGCTGGCTGATGAATTTGCTTGGCATGGAACTGGCACGCTTCACACTTGGTTACTTGTGCAGTTGCATCTTGGAGGGCTTCTGGCCAGAAGAACCCTTGCCGGAAGGCCTTCCCGGCAAGTGCCCTTGCGCCAATGTGGTGGCCACATATGCCTCCATGTATCTCTGCCAACAGCTTCTGTCCATCTTCCCTGGAAATGCACTTCAACCTGACACCATTGAGCCTTCTTCTGTACAGTTCATTGTCTACGAACTGGTACATACTTGACTGCCTGGTTATTTTCTCTATCTCTTCTGGGTCGTCGGGAAGTTCTCCAGTTAGCAGAAAACGGACGATCTGCTGCGCCCATGCTGGAGCCCGAGGCTCAACGGCACGGACTAAAGGCATGAGGGCCGCTGCGGGAACTTCAGAACGATTGCTTCAACTGTACAGATCCTAGGATCTGCAGGAGCAAACTGTTCCTCGGTGTTCTGGTCGTTGATCTTGGGAACCTTGGCGGCGGTTTCGGGAAGATCCGCCGGCAAGTAGTCGCTGGAGACCAACTTTCTCTTCTTACTTTGCCCAACTGATGGTGTAACGGATGGTTGAGTTAGCTTGAGCAGGAAGGTCCCTGGTTCCACAGGTAACTTCATCGCAGCACACTTTGAAAGGCCATCTGCTATATCATTATGAGCTCTTGGAACGTGCTCCATTTGTAGACCTTCAAAGTGTTCTTCAAGCTTCCTCACTTCATCTACATAAGCTTCCATCAAAGGGCTCTGGTAACTCTTGTTAACTTGTCGGACCACCAACTAAGAATCTCCCCGCACAATCAGCTTCTTGATCCCAAGTTCGGCCGCAATCCTGAGGCCGGCAAGCAAGCCTTCATACTCAGCAGTATTGTTTGTCGCTTGCTCCTTGGGAAAATGCATCTGGATAACATACTTGAGGTTCTCTCCGGTGGGCGCTATAAGCACCACGCCGGCTCCGGCGCCTTGCAGCGAGAAGGCACCATCAAAGTACATTACCCATTCGCTTGTCGCTTCTCATACGGGAACACTCGTCTCTGGAACTTCTTCATCGGGCGTTGGGGTCCATTCAGCTATGAATTCTGCCAAAGCTCGGCTCTGGATAGTTGAAGTACTCTCAAACTTGAGACCAAAGCTTGACAGCTCCAATGCCCACTCGACGATACTGCCTGTTGCTTCTGGATTCTGCAATATCCTCTTCAACGGAAAGCGAGTGACCACTGTTATCTCATGTGCTTGGAAGTAATGGCGCAGCTTTCTCGAGGCCATGAGGAGGCCGAAAAGCAACTTCTGCACCCCGGAGTATCTTGATCTAGCCCCCTGCAAGAGGGAACTCACAAAATACACCGGGCGCTGCACCATCTTTCTTCGCACTTCTCCTTGTTCCTGCGCAGAGTTGTCCTTGTCGGGGCCAGAGCTTGTCGGAGCAGCCCCCTGCTTGTCGCTGGATTCGCTTGCCGGTGATGTAGACTCTTCCTCTGCCTCCCTTTCCGCTACTAACGCAGCACTAACCACTTGATTGGTTGCTGCTAGGTACAGCAGCAACTTCTCTTGTGGCCTAGGTGCGACAAGTATTGGAGTGGAGAATAGATATCCTTTCAAATCTTGCAGCGCTGCCTCCGCTTCCGGAGTCCATTTCATAGGACCTGCCTTCTTCAAGATCTTGAAGAAAGGCAGGACGCGTTCTGCAGACTTCGAAATGAACCTACTGAGGGCAGCTACACAACCTGCAAGTCTCCTTACATCCTTGACGCGCTTCGGGGCTTCGATCTGCTCGATGGCTTTTATCTTGTCGGGATTGGCCTCAATCCCCCTCTGGGACACAAAGAACCCGAGAAGCTTGCCGGATGGGACTCCAAGGACGCACTTCTCGGGGTTCAACTTGAGCTGAATCTTGCGCAGGTTTGCAAATGTTTCTTCCGGAGAGTCGGGGGAAACTGTCCGCCAAGGATGTCGGGGGAAACTGTCCGCCACGAACACCTATGGGACCGGAGCCCCTTGTACGTTGTGGTAAGGGAGCGGAGGGAGCACGAAGAGCAGATCGAGGGGAGCACGCGGGCAGTTTACCCAGGTTCGGGCCGCGACGGACGCGTAAAACCCTACTCCTGCTTAGATTGTATTGAGTGTTGGAGCTCGGGAGTTTGAAGAACTAGCTACACCGAGCGAGAGAGCTGTCTAGGTTCCGAACCCTTTCTACGTTGTGCATGGGCCTCCTTTTATAGCTCAAGGGGTCACCGACAGGAGTCAACGTAGAAGAAGGGCAAAAAAGTAACTTTGGTGGTAGTTGTAACAGTGCGGGAATAGTGCGATGAACAGTGGATGAACAGTGGATGAACAGTGGTCATCACCTAACTTGACAGTGGGGGACAAGAGCATTAAATGCCCATCGCCGTCGATCCCAAAAGCGCCCGCCCGTGCGTCTCCGTTCGCCACGGTGGTAGCTTCGTCACCGTGGAGTGCCACCGTGTCCCCCAGGCTGAACAGCCATCCACCACGCGTCCCTGGAACGGCCCCAGGGCGACGCGTGGGACGATGAGCTGGAGCGCGGGCACACAGCGTAACTCTCCCCGGCAAGCACCTTGCCGGGGACTTGACCTTGCCGGGCCCTGAAGCTTGTCGCTCCCCGGGCCCTGCCGGGGCACATGTTGCGCCGAGGCATGTCTTCTGAGATGCAGTCTTCTGGTCTTCCTGGCAAGCTCCTCTTGCCAGGGGCTTGTGCTAATGTGATAGTCTTGAGCCTGGGACGGCCTTCCCGGCAAGCTCCACTTGCCGGGGTCTTGATCTTCTGACTTGTATACTTTGTTTTTGAATGGCTTAATAAGGACCAGAGAGGTTTCCGGCAAGCACGTGGTAGACCCTGCCGCGGGAAGCTGCCACTGCCCGTGCACAAGTTGGGGTACTAAGGTACCCCTATCTTAGTACACCGACATAATTTTCTTATCGAAGTATTATTTGAAACAACTTTCTTAAGAATTTTTTTAAAGTTTCTTCCGACGCATTTTCTTATGATATTTCTTAAGGAAATTTTCTTACGAAACCCTTTCTTTATAAGTTTCTTAAGAAAAGTTTCTTCTGATACATTTTCTAAAGAAGTTTCTTAAGGAAATTTTCTTCGGAAGCACTTTCTTAAGAAACTTCTTAAGAAATTTTCTTGTGAGGCACTTTCTTAAGAAGATTCTTAGGAAAAGTTTCTTATTATGCATTTTCTTAAGAAAATTTTCTACGGAAGCACTTCCTTAAGAAGTTTCTTAAGGAAAGTTTCTGAGAAAGCACTTTTTAAGAAGTTTCTTATGGAAATATTATTTGGAAGAACTTTCTTAAGAATTTTTTTAAGAAAATTTCTTCCAACGCGTTTTCTTATGATGTTTCTTTAGGAAATTTTGTTAGGAAGCCCTTTCTTTATAAGTTTCTTAAGGAAAGTTTCCTCCGATACATTTTCCAAAGAAGTTTCTTTAGGAAAGTTTCTTCGGAAGCAATATCTTAAGAAACTTCTTAAGAAATTTTCTTGTGAGGCACTATTTAAAGAAGATTCTTAGGAAACGTTTCTTATTACGAATTTCTTAAGAACTTTCTTAAGGAAATTTTCTTCGGAAGCACTTTCTCCAGAAGCTTCTTAAGGAAATTTTCTTAGGAATCGCTTTTTAAAAAACTTTCCTAAAGAAATTTTTTGTAGAAGAACTTTATTAAGAAGTTTCTTAAGAAAAGTTTTTTCCGATGCATTTTCTTATGATGTTTCTTCCGGAAATTTTCTTAGGAAGCACTTTCTCCAGAAGCTTCTAAAGGAAATTTTCTTAGGAATCACTTTTTAAAGAAGTTTCCCAAGGAAATTTTTTTTGGAAGAACTTTATTAAGAAGTTTCTTAAGAAAAGTTTCTTTCGATGCATTTTCTTATGATGTTTCTTCAGGAAATTTTCTTAGGAACCCTTTCCTTATAAGTTTCTTAAGAAAAGTTTCTTCCGATACCTTCTTGTGAGGCACTTTCTTACGAAACTTCTTAAGAAATTTTCTTGTGAGGCACTTTCTTAAGAAGATTCTTAGGAAAAGTTTCTTATTACGCATTTTCTTAAGAAAAGTTTCTTAAGGAAATTTTATTCGGAAGGCATTTCTTAAGAAACTTCTTAAGAAATTTTCTTGTGAGGCACTTTCTTAAGAAGATTCTTATGAAAAGTTTCTTATTACGCATTTTCTTAAGAACTTTCTTAAGGAAATTTTCTTCGGAAGCACTTCCTTGAGAAGTTTCTTAAGGAAAGTTTCTTAGGAAGCACTTTTAATAAGTTTCTTATGGAAATATTATTTGGAACAACTTCCTTAAGAATTTATTTACGAAAAGTTTCTTCCAACGCATTTTCTTATGATGTTTCTTAAGGAAATTTTCTTAGGAAGCCCTTTCTTCATAAGTTTCTTAAGAAAAGTTTTTTTCTCATACATTTTCTAAAGAAGTATCTTAAGGAAATTTTCTTCGGAAGCACTTTCTTAAGAAATTTTCTTGTGAGGCACTTTCTTAAGAAGATTCTTAGGAAAAGTTTCTTATTACGCATTTTCTTAAGAGCTTTCTTAAGGAAATTTTCTTCGGAAGCACTTCCTTAAGAAGTTTCTTAAGGAAAGTTTCTTAGGAAGCACTTTTTAAGAAGTTTCTTATGGAAATATTATTTGGAAGAACATTCTTAAGAATTTTTTCAAGAAAAGTTTCTTCCAACACATTTTCTTATGATGTTTCTTAAGGAAATTTTCTTAGGAAGCCCTTTCTTTATAAGTTTCTCAAGAAAAGTTTTTTCGATACATTTTCAAAAGAAGTTTCTTAAGGAAATTTTCTTCGGAAGCACTTTCTTAAGAAACTTATTAAGAAATTTTCTTGTGAGGCACTTTCTTCAGAAGATTCTTAGGAAAAGTTTCTTATTACGAATTTTCTTAAGAACTTTCTTAAGGAAATTTTCTTCGGAAGCACTTCCTTAAGAAATTTCTTAAGGAAAGTTTCTTAGGAAGCACTTTTTAAGAATTTTCTTATGGAAGTATTATTTGGAAGAACTTTATTAAGAATTTTTTAAGAAAAGTTTCTACCGACGCATTTTCTTATGATGTTTCTTCAGGAAAGTTTCTTAGGAAGCCCTTTCTTTATAAGTTTCTTAAGAAAAGTTTCTTTCGAAACATTTTCTAAAGAAGTTTCTTAAGGAAATTTTCTTCGGAAGTCATTTCTTAAGAAATTTTCTTGTGAGGCACTTTCTTAAGAAGATTCTTAGGAAAAGTTTCCTATTATGCATTTTCTTCGGAATCACTTTCTTAAGAAACTTCTTAAGAAATTTTGTTGTGAGGCACTTTCTTAAGAAGATTCTTAGGAAAAGTTTCTTATTATGCATTTTCGTAAGAACTTTTTTAAGGTAATTTTCTTCGGAAGCACTTCCTTAAGAAGTTCTTAAGGAAAGTTTCTTAGGAAGCACTTTTTAAGAATTTTCTTATGGAAATATTATTTGGAAGAACTTTCTTAAGAATTTTTTAAGAAAAGTTTCTTTCGACGCATTTTCTTATGATGTTTCTTAAGGAAAATTTCTTAGTAAGCCCTTTCTTTATAAGTTTCTTAAGAAAATTTTCTTCCGATACATTTTCTAAAGAAGTTTCTTAAGGAAATTTTCTTCGGAAGTCATTTTTTAAGAAACTTCTTAAGAAATTTTCTTGTGAGGCACTTTCTTAAGAAGATTCTTAGGAAAAGTTTCCTATTACGCATTTTCTTAAGAAAAGTTTCTTAAGGAAAGTTTCTTCGGAAGTCATTTCTTAAGAAACTTCTTAAGATATTTTCTTGTGAGGCACTTTCTTAAGAAGATTATTAGGAAAAGTTTCTTATTACACATTTTCTTAAAAACTTTCTTAAGGAAATTTTCTTCGAAAGCACTTCCTTAAGATGTTTCTTAAGGAAAGTTTCTTAGGAAGCACTTTTTAAGAAGTATCTTATGGAAATATTATTTGGAACAACTTTCTTAAGAATTTTTTTAAGAAAAGTTTCTTCCGATGCATTTTCTTATGATGTTTATTAAAGAAACTTTCTTAGGAAGCCCTTTCTTTGTAAGTTTCTTAAGAAAAAAAATTCCGATACATTTTCTAAAGAAATTTCTGAAGGAAAGTTTCTTCGGAAGCACTTTCTTAAGAAACTTCTTAAGAAATTTTCTTGTGAGGCACTTTCTTAAGAAGATTCTTAGGAAAAGTTTCTTATTACGCATTTTCTTAAGAGCTTTCTTATGGAAATTTTCTTCGGAAGCACTTCCTTAAGAAGTTTCTTAAGGAAAGTTTCTTAGGAAGCACTTTTTAAGTAGTTTCTTATGGAAATATTATTTGGAAGAACATTCTTAAGAATTTTTTCAAGAAAAGTTTCTTCCAACACATTTTCTTATGATGTTTTATAAGGAAATTTTCTTAGGAAGCCCTTTCTTATAAGTTTCTCAAGAAAAGTTTTTTCGATACATATTCAAAAGAAGTTTCTTAAGGAAATTTTCTTCGGAAGCACTTTCTTAAGAAACTTATTAAGAAATTTTCTTGTGAGGCACTTTCTTCAGAAGATTCTTAGGAAAAGTTTCTTATTACGAATTTTCTTAAGAACTTTCTTAAGGAAATTTTCTTCGGAAGCACTTCCTTTAGAAATTTCTTAAGGAAAGTTTCTTAGGAAGCACTTTTTAAGAATTTTCTTATGGAAGTATTATTTGGAAGAACTTTATTAAGAATTTTTTAAGAAAAGTTTCTTCCGACGCATTTTCTTATGATGTTTCTTCAGGAATGTTTCTTAGGAAGCCCTTTCTTTATAAGTTTCTTAAGAAAAGTTTCTTCCGATACATTTTCTAAAGAAGTTTCTTAAGGAAATTTTCTTTGGAAGTCATTTCTTAAGAAACTTCTTAAGAAATTTTCTTGTGAGGCACTTTCTTAAGAAGATTCTTACGAAAAGTTTCCTATTATGCATTTTCTTCGGAATCACTTTCTTAAGAAATTTTGTTGTGAGGCACTTTCTTAAGAAGATTCTTAGGAAAAGTTTCTTATTATGCATTTTCGTAAGAACTTTTTTAAGGTAATTTTCTTCGGAAGCACTTCCTTAAGAAGTTATTAAGGAAAGTTTCTTAGGAAGCACTTTTGAAGAATTTTCTTATGGAAATATTATTTGGAAGAACTTTCTTAAGAATTTTTTAAGAAAAGTTTCTTTCGACGCATTTTCTTATGATGTTTCTTAAGGAAAATTTCTTAGGAAGCCCTTTTTTTATAAGTTTCTTAAGAAAATTTTCTTCCGATACATTTTCTAAAGAAGTTTCTTAAGGAAATTTTCTTCGGAAGTCATTTTTTAAGAAACTTCTTAAGAAATTTTCTTGTGAGGCACTTTCTTAAGAAGATTCTTAGGAAAAGTTTCCTATTACGCATTTTCTTAAGAAAAGTTTCTTAAGGAAAGTTTCTTCGGAAGTCATTTCTTAAGAAACTTCTTAAGATATTTTCTTGTGAGGCACTTTCTTAAGAAGATTCATAGGAAAAGTTTCTTATTACAAATTTTCTTAAAAACTTTCTTAAGGAAATTTTCTTCGGAAGCACTTCCTTAAGATGTTTCTTGAGGAAAGTTTCTTAGGAAGCACTTTTTAAGAAGTATCTTATGGAAATATTATTTGGAACAACTTTCTTAAGAATTTTTTTAAGAAAAGTTTCTTCCGATGCATTTTCTTATGATGTTTATTAAAGAAACTTTCTTAGGAAGCCCTTTCTTTGTAAGTTTCTTAAGAAAAAAAATTCCGATACATTTTCTAAAGAAATTTCTGAAGGAAAGTTTCTTCGGAAGCACTTTCTTAAGAAACTTCTTAAGAAATTTTCTTGTGAGGCACTTTCTTAAGAAGATTCTTAGGAAAAGTTTCTTATTACGCATTTTCTTAAGAGCTTTCTTAAGGAAATTTTCTTCGGAAGCACTTCCTTAAGAAGTTTCTTAAGGAAAGTTTCTTAGGAAGCACTTTTTAAGAAGTTTCTTATGGAAATATTATTTGGAAGAACATTCTTAAGAATTTTTTCAAGAAAAGTTTCTTCCATCACATTTTCTTATGATGTTTCTTAAGGGAATTTTCTTAGGAAGCCCTTTCTTTATAAGTTTCTCAAGAAAAGTTTTTTCGATACATTTTCTAAAGAAGTTTCTTAAGGAAATTTTCTTCGGAAGCACTTTCTTAAGAAACTTCTTAAGAAATTTTCTTGTGAGGCACTTTCTTCAAAAGATTCTTAGGAAAAGTTTCTTATTATGAATTTTCTTAAGAACTTTCTTAAGGAAATTTTCTTCGGAAGCACTTCCTTAAGAAATTTCTTAAGGAAAGTTTCTTAGGAAGCACTTTTTAAGAATTTTCTTATGGGAGTATTATTTGGAAGAACTTTATTAAGAATTTTTTAAGAAAAGTTTCTTCCGACGCATTTTCTTATGATGTTTCTTCAGGAAAGTTTCTTAGGAAGCCCTTTCTTTATAAGTTTCTTAAGAAAAGTTTCTTCCGATACATTTTCTAAAGAAGTTTCTTAAGGAAATTTTCTTCGGAAGTCATTTCTTAAGAAACTTCTTAAGAAATTTTCTTGTGAGGCACTTTCTTAAGAAGATTCTTAGGAAAAGTTTCCTATTACGCATTTTCTTCGGAAGCACTTTCTTAAGAAACTTCTTAAGAAATTTTGTTGTGAGGCACTTTCTTAAGAAGATTTTTAGGAAAAGTTTCTTATTACGCATTTTCTTAAGAACTTTTTTAAGGTAATTTTCTTCGGAAGCACTTCCTTAAGAAGTTCGTAACGAAAGTTTCTTAGGAACCACTTTTTAAGAATTTTCTTATGGAAATATTATTTGGAAGAACTTTCTTAAGAATTTTTTAAGAAAAGTTTCTTCCGACGCATTTTCTTATGATGTTTCTTAAGAAAAATTTCTTAGGAAGCCCTTTCTTTATAAGTTTCTTAAGAAAAGTTTCTTTCAATACATTTTCTAAAGAAGTTTCTTAAGGAAATTTTCTTCGGAAGTCATTTCTTAAGAAACTTCTTAAGAAATTTTCTTGTGAGGCACTTTCTTAAGAAGATTCTTAGGAAAAGTTTCCTATTACGCATTTTCTTAAGAAAAGTTTCTTAAGGAAATTTTCTTCGGAAGTCATTTCTTAAGAAACTTCTTAAGATATTTTCTTGTGAGGCACTTTCTTAAGAAGATTCCTAGGGAAAGTTTCTTATTACACATTTTCTTAAAAACTTTCGTAAGGAAATTTTCTTCGGAAGCACTTTGATGACCCTCAACCGTAAGGGATCTGTTGCAGCGTTTTCGATAAGTAAGAGTGTCGAACCCAACGAGGAGCAGAAGGTATTGATAAGCGATTCTGAGCAAGAAATTACTGCAAGCACTGAAAGATAACTTTTAGGGGTTTTCTCGATATAAGCAACAGGAATGTAATGGCAAGTAATGTAAAAGGTACTGAGAGTAACAAGTGGCCCAATCCTTTCTTAGCAAAGGAGAGGCCTAGCAACTGAACTTATAAAGACTAAAGCTTTCTTGAGGACACACGGGAGAGGTAGTCATGTGCTTTCGCCATATTCTGTATCGATACTATGTTATGTTATGATAGGTGTTGGTGGGTGGATCTATGCTAGTGCACTCTCTAGACTAAGATGAATGCACTCTTATGATTAAACACCTTGCAAGCATCCGCAAATACAAGATAGAATTAAAGGCAAAAGCCTAACCATAGCAATACGATCGAGGATCCATTATTCCCTTATGCAAAAGCGTGCGAACTGGGGTTCAGGTTTCTGTCACTCCGGCAACCCACCATAAGCATTCTTTATACACAATGCATTCCCCTAGGTCCTTAATAAGGCGAAGTGTTGGGTGTTCGACTCACACAACACCACTAGTAGAATGACAACACAACTTAAGTATCAAACAACACATATTACTTCAACAGCATATGACTACTAACAACAAGACTTTCCCCATGTCCTCAAGAACTAAAGTAACTACTCACAAGACATAAAAGAGATCATGATCAGAGGGGATAAATATGTGATAAACAATCTGGACATAATAATATTTCTCCAACAAAACTCAATAGCATTCACCACAAGGTAGTAATCAACACCGATGGAGTAGAGAGGATAGGTAGTACAAGTTACAACACGAGTTGCGATGAAAAGATGATATTTGGATGAAGATGGAGATGGTGCTGGTGTTGGGGATGATGTTGATGATGATCTAGATGATGCCCGTGATGATGGTGATGATGATGGCGACGATCTCCCCTTCCGGGAGGTGATCTCCCCGACGGAATCTGCCCACCGGAGATGCCCTTTTCTTCTCTGTAGGTTTCCGCCTCGAAGCGGCGGCGGAACTCCGTAAAAAGTCCCGTGCCTAGGGTTTTCGGAGGACGGGGAACATATATGCAAAAGGGGGTGACCAGAGGTGGGCCAGGGGCTCCAGGCGCCCCCCCGGCGCGGCCAGGGGGGCGCGCCCCCAGGCCGCCTGGGCACCCTGTGGCCCCCCTCTGACTCCCCTTTTGCGTGTCTTCGTTATTCTTCTAAAAAACACGTCCCGTCAATTTTCAGGTAATTTGGAGGTGTTCTTCTTCAGCAACTCAGCATCCACTTTTTCCTGCTGAATCCTGCGTCTGCTGTTCCGGCATCGTAAAGTTGCAAACTGTGTAAAATAGACCAAAACAACATAAGAACATCATCATAACGTGAAATATATCAATGAATAAAGATGAATTATGATACAAAATAGTGATGCATTTTGGACGTATCAACACCCCCAAGCTTAGACCTCGCTTGTCCCCAAGCGAATATGAACTCGGTAAACCTGTCCACAAGTTTAGAGAGTGAAGTGTCGATAAATAGAATACGGACAAGAAGCATCATAGTCTCCCCACCAACTCAAATATCCTCAGCAACAATCTTCAACTCATAAGGCTCTTATGAAGGAGTGTCAACACTTATATTCGAAAGTAGGACCAATGGAAACTCATTATATCATGGCAAACATGTCCTTTGGTCAAAGAACAACAAATAATTTTAACTTTTGCTTTTGATGGGATTAATTGAAGCTTTTTGAAATAACAAGTTAATAAGCAAGAAGTGAAAGTGTTAACACAAAGGAAGATATTTGCCTTAGCTGGACATGACAAACAACTTACTTATCAAATGATAATGTCAACAAGGATATGATATGACAAATCTTAATGCAGCCTTATATGCATGAATCCTTATCAACATCAAACGTCTGCTCTCTTTGAGAAATAGAAGGAAGTAGGAATAACTGACTCAACTTAAAATTAAAAGATAGGCCCTGCTCTAGGGTAGTAGGGAAAACTCATGTGCTATCCTCAAATCAAACAGAATGAACACAAATTTTTGAGAGGTGCATGATTCGTCAACGAATGCTAATAGATAACTCAATTACTTCTTGAACTGGACAAGTTTCGAGGAACGGCTCCCGTATGAGGACGATAACATCCTCTTATTCTCCTTTGTTTATCACTGCCAAAGTTTTCTGATTTCTCATGAACAAAGCGTGAAGGAGGGTCTGTTTGTTATATTATTTTTAAGCCGGGCGCACTCAATGCCAGTTCCTCTTCATATTATGGGTTTGCACATTATACATGCAATCCCGGGGTGAAGCTTGTCCAACTCAAAAAGGTCATGAATTAGCTACTACTTCCTCATGAGCTAAAGCAGGGGCACAAAATAAAAAGATTTTGAACATTTAAGGATAACACATAAATTATATACTTTAGGAGGTGGTAGTGGAGTACCACGAGTAGGTAGGTATGGTGGACTCATATGGAAGGTATTGGCTTAAGGGTATGGACGCACAAGCAGAATTCCGCTTAGTACAGAGTTAGGCTAGCAAAGGTTTTGAAAGAGCAGACAACTGATGATGACTAAGATGCAAAGCAATATAAAGCATGAACATTGAAATAAGCATAACACATCAAGTTGTCTTCCTTGTCAACATAACACTTCAAGCATAATAACATAAAGATTTTGACTATGTTGATATAAGAACATCATCCTTGTTGTTATGACCAAAGCTATATTTGCCAAGATTAAATAAAGTTTCATAGTCATACCTAACATAAGGTCAATACTCCCCATAAGAATCATCATGTAAGGTCGATTGCGTGAAGAGAATACCGAGTGCAGCGAAAAGGAACCGATAAACTTCTCATTAATATTCCATCATAGACGACTCCACACTCACGGATACAATTCTTCACCAAAGGGGTGATAGACCTCAATGCACACACCTATCTCATATAATAACCTCCCTAGACATGATACGACTCTACTTGACTTCTAACAGACAAAAGGTAAAAGATAAAGATACCGGGCACTCCCCCAAGCTTGGAACAAGCCAAGGGAATGCCCTTACCCACGGAGATTTCGCCCATACTTGCTGGCGTTAATCACGTAGTCCTTGGCGAAACGCTTCCATGGATATCTTGCTAAAGTCTCTTGTGAGAGGCTCATCTCCTGAATCCTGCATTCAGCACCCAAACTCATGCGCATAAATCTTAATTCATACTCACAGTTCTGGTTATATAAATCATTAATTTGCCCTTGGAGTTCTATGATTCTGTCTTCAGACGCGGCGATTCTTTCCCACATCTCCTTCATCTCCTTCAGAAAGTAGTTCTTCAGCTCGTTGGTGATGTCAAAGTTAGCTTCGACACCACGCTCGGTCATCTTCTTGTACTTGAAGACTTCTTGCTCCACTTCTTCCAGCCTGGCCTGGACGCTCCCCTCCTTGATAGGTCCCTTCAGATCTTCTTGATGAAGGACGCCCTCCTTCATCTGAACAACCTGAGGGTGCTTCTTCACCTCAGCGAGGTAAGGGTTGATGACGTTGACGACGAACGTGTCCTTGGGGGAACTTGGAGAAGCCATGGCACCTAAATTTAGCTGAAAGATTTCCTGGCAGAAGCAGATCGAAAAGAAAACACGTGAAATCGCAAGATACGTTGCCGGAACACCCCGGGCAAATATATAGGAAAAATTTATGCACAGAAAGGAAGGTAACGGACCAAAGCGGGGTCGGAGTCGGGCACCAGGGTGTCCAGGCGGCCTGCCGGCGCGGCCCAGGGGGGGGGGCGCCAGGGGGGCGCTTGGACTCCCTGGTGGTCGTCTCCGGCTCCACTTCGACTTGGAATTTTACTAATTTTACAAAAACTCGTAATACGGAACTTTTATGATGTTTTGCGGTGTTTTCTTACCGTACTACATACCTTTTCTCTATTCTGCTTCTGCTGGTGTCTGAAAGAGGGCTGCAACATGCTCTTCGTGGGTTGTTGTGTATATTATATTCACATCAACATCGACAGGGTCTCCTGCTATGTAATGTTTAAGTCTTTGCCCATTCACAACTTGAGGTTTGGTGCCTTCAATATTATTAATCTTAATTGCACCAGACCGATAAACTTCTTCAATATGGAATGGTCCTTCCCACCTGGAAAGTAGTTTACCTGGAGAAAACCTGAAACAGGATCTAAACAACAAAACTTTATCACCAACATTAAATTCACGTTTCAGAATCTTCCTATCATGCCACCTTTTTACCTTTTCCTTGAACATTTTAGCGCTCTCGTAAGCTTCACTTCTCCATTCATCTAGAGAAGTCAAGTTCATGAGACGCTTTTCACCAGCTAGTTTTGGGTCAGCGTTAAACTCTCTAACAGCCCAGAAAGCTTTGTGCTCTCGCTCTAATGGCAGATGGCAAGCCTTGCCATACACCATCTTATAAGGAGGACATGCCCATGGGGTTTTTGTAAGCAGTTCTATATGCCCACAAAGCATCTCCCAATTTATTTGACCAATCCTTCCTATTTCTGTTTACTGTTTTCTGCAAGATCAACTTAATCTCTCTATTGGTAAGCTCAACTTGCCCACTAGTTTGAGGATGATAAGGTGAAGCAATTCTATGATTAACATGGTATTTAGCCAAAGCTTTTCTAAAAGCTCCGTGTGTGAAGTGTGATCCTCCATCGGTCATGAGATACCTTGGTACACCAAACCTAGGAAATATTACATCCTTAAGCATTTTCAAAGATGTTTTGTGATCAGCACTTTCAGTGGGGATTGCTTCAACCCACTTGGTCACATAATCAACAGCTACTAAAATGTGAGTGTACTTGTGCGAAGAAGGAAAAGGACCCATAAAATCAAAACCCCAACAATCGAAAGGTTCAATCACTAGTGAGTAATTCATAGGCATCTCATTCCTTCTACTAATGTTACCAACTCTCTGACATTTATCACAAGCTAAAACATAATTTCTAGCATCTTTAAAGAGGGTAGGCCAATAAAAACCTGATTGAAGAACCTTATGTGCAGTCCTCTCACCGGCATGATGTCCTCCATAGGGACTATCATGACACCGTCGAAGAACGTCTTTCTGCTCATGTTCTGGAATGCATCTTCTCACGATCCCGTCGGGACCTTCTTTGAAAAGATGTGGGTCATCCCAAAAGTAGTGCCTCAAATCATGAAAGAACTTCTTCCTCTGCTGAAATGTTAGACCTGGAGGCAAATACTTCGCAACAATAAAATTAGCATAATCTGCATACCAAGGGTCGGAACGAGGTTGTATTTTTACAACGGCAAGTTGCTCGTCTGGAAAACTATCGTTAACTGGGATGGGGTCATGCGGTATATCTTCCATTCTTGAAAGATTGTCCGCTACCGAATTGTCTTCCCCTTTCCTATCAACAATCTGCAAATCAAATTCTTGGAGAAGGAGTACCCATCTGATAAGCCTTGGTTTGGCATCCTTCTTCGTCATAAGATATTTAATGGCAGCATGATCAGTATGAATAATAACTTTAGAATCAACAATATACTGCCTAAACTTATCACAAGCAAAAACTACAGCTAAGAATTCTTTCTCAGTAGTAGTATAATTTCTTTGAGCACTATCAAGGGTCTTACTAGCATAATGTATAACATTCAATTTCTTGTCAACCCTTTGTCCTAAAACAGCTCCAACAGCAAAATCACTTGCATCACACATAATTTCAAAAGGTAAGTTCCAGTCAGGTGGTTGTACTATAGGAGCAGTTATTAAAGCTTTCTTAAGGACTTCAAAAGCTTCCTTACAATTTTCATCAAACGCAAAAGGAACATCCTTCTGGAGAAGATTAGTGAGGGGTCTCGAGGTTTTAGAAAAGTCTTTAATAAATCTTCTATAGAAACCTGCATGACCGAGAAAACTGCGAATACCTTTGATGTCCTTTGGATAAGGCATCCTATCAATAGCTTCGATCTTGGCTTTGTCCACTTCAATTCCCCTTTCGGAAATCTTGTGACCAAGAACAATTCCTTCATTAACCATAAAGTGGCACTTCTCCCAGTTGAGTACCAAATTTGTCTCCTCGCATCTCTGCAAAACTTTATTAAGGTTGTGAAGACAATGGTCAAATGAAGTTCCATAGACGGAGAAATCGTCCATGAAGACTTCCATAATATCCCCGCAGAAACCATGAAAGATAGCAGACATACACCTTTGAAAAGTAGCAGGGGCATTACATAAACCAAAAGGCATACGTCTGTAAGCATAAGTACCAAAAGGACAAGTAAAAGTGGTCTTCTCTTGATCGACAGTGTTAACATGAATTTGAGAGAAGCCAGAATAACCATCGAGATAACAAAAGTGGGTGTTTTTGGATAACCTTTCAACCATTTGGTCGATGAACGGCAACGGGTAGTGATCCTTCCTGGTTGCCTTGTTCAACTTCCTGTAATCAATACACATTCTATATCCAATAATAATTCTCTGAGATATTAGTTCATTTTTATCATTAGGAACCACAGTTGTACCTCCTTTCTTAGGAACACAATGTACCGTACTTACCCACTTACTATCAGCTATAGGGTAGATAATACCTGCGGCTAGAAGCTTGAGAATCTCAGTTCTCATGACATCCATCATCTTCGGGTTCAACCGTCGTTGATGATCAACAACTGGTTTAGCATCAGGCTCAAGGTTGATAGTATGTTGACAGATAGATGGACTAATCCCCTTAAGGTCATCAAGGGTGTAGCCAATTGCGCCTCGGTGTTTACGAAGTACTTCCAATAACCGCTCTTCTTCATATCCTGAAATGTTAGAATTGATAATAACAGGATATACTTTCTTTTCATCTAAATAAGCATACTTGAGTGTATCGGGAAGAGGTTTAAGATCGAACACCGGGTCTTCTTTTGGTTTTGATAAAAATTCCCAAAGGTTCAACCGGGAGGTTCTGCTTCAGGATAGCGGGCTGCCTCAAGAATATTTCATCTAGTTCATTTCTTTCCTGCATATGTAAATCATTCTCGTGGTCCTCCATGTATTGCTGCAAAGGATCATCAGGAGGAATAGCAATAGAGGCAATACATTCGATAATTTTATCATCACTAGGTAAATCAGTACCACGAGGCTGCTTAGAGAACTTAGAAAAATTAAATTCATATGGCTCACCATTGAATTCAACAGAAACTTTACCTTTCTTGCAATCTATTATAGCTCCACAAGTTCTAAGAAAAGGTCTACCAAAAATGATGGGACAAAAATTGTCCCTGGCTGAACCAAGTACCAGAAAGTCGGTAGGGTATTTTACCTTTCCACATAGGACTTCAACGTCCCTCCCAATTCCGATAGGAGAGATAGTTGATCTATTTGCAAGATGAATAGTAACATCAACTTCTTCAAGTTCACAAGGGGAAATCTCACCGATGATTTCTTCATAGAGGGAATAAGGAATAGCACTTGCACTCGATCCCAAGTCGCATAGCCCATAATAATTGTGATCTCCTATTTTAACAGATACCACCGGAGTACCTGAAATTGGGCCTTTGTTCTTGGCTGTGACAAGGTTAGTGGAAACAACACAAAAAGTTATATTGGAATCTAAAACATCATCAGTGACAAGGTCTTTAATCAATGCAACTCGAGGATCGACCCTGATCTGGTCCTCAGGTTCATCAACTTTTCTCTCACTTTTATTTATTATGCCTGTCACCAGAGAGTGCTCCTTTATCCTCGTGGGAAAAGGAGGCTGTTCATATATAACTGCAGGCAAAATAGGCTCAGCAACATAAATATCAATAGGTTTTTCTTTAAAAGGTGCATGGTGCTGGTCTCTATTCTTTTTAAAAGAATCAACATGAGAGGCAAAATTCTTACATAAATCAATCACTAGATGGGAATCAAGACCAATCTTAGAGCAAAAAGTATTGAAGTAATCAGTTTCCACATAGCTCTCAATATAGTCATGTTCATAATTTATAGGTGGTTCAATACCTTTATCAATTTCCCAATCTTCGGTATTCCTCTGGATTCTTTCAAGGAGATCCCACCTTTCTTCAACACTCTTCTTCTGAAATACCCCACTAGAGGAGGCATCCAGCATCTCCTTATCCTGACGAGAAAGCCTGGCATAAAAATTTGTAAGTATAATTTCCTTGGGAAGCTTATGAATAGGGCATTTGAGCATTAGAGACTTCAATCTCCCCCAAGCTTGAGCAATGCTTTCTCCGTCACGAGACCTAAAGTTATAGATAAAATTCCTGTCTCGATGAATTTCATGAAGAGGATAAAATTTAGTATAAAAGAGAGACATAAGCTCCTGCCAGTCCAGCAAGTGTGGGTTATCAAGAAGCCCATACCAATCTGAAGCTTTATCTATAAGGGATACGACAAACAATTTCCTCATGACAAACTCCCTCGATACACTTGCAAGCTTAAATAATGAACATAGTCGTGACAAATACAGCAAGTGTTCACCGGGATGTCTGTCTCCTGCATAACGATTAGCCAAAACGTAATTGATAATGCCAGCTGGTATCTTATAAGGCACAATTTCAGTAGGGGGAGGATCAACCACCACAGGTGTGGGGTGTCTTCCCGCAAGCAATGCTCCAATAATAGGGTTATCCATAGGGACAAAAAGCAGTAATAGCAAAAATAAAAACAGAATTATAAAAAGACTTTCTTACCAGTTTCACTTTACCAATAGCGCTACGCTCCCCGGCAACGGCGCCAGAAAACGGTACTTGATGACCCTCAACCGTAAGGGATCTGTTGCAGCGTTTTCGATAAGTAAGAGTGTCAAACCCAACGAGGAGCAGAAGGTATTGATAAGCGATTCTGAGCAAGAAATTACTGCAAGCACTGAAAGATAACTTTTAGGGGTTTTCTCGATATAAGCAACAGGAATGTAATGGCAAGTAATGTAAAAGGTACTGAGAGTAACAACTGGCCCTATCCTTTCTTAGCAAAGGAGAGGCCTAGCAACTGAACTTATAAAGACTAAAGCGTTCTTGAGGACACGCGGGAGAGGTAGTCATGTGCTTTCGCCATATTCCGTATCGATACTATGTTATGTTATGATAAGTGTTGGTGGGTGGATCTATGGTAGTGCACTCTCTAGACTAATATGAATGCACTCTTATGATTAAACACCTTGCAAGCATCCGCAAATACAAGATAGAATTTAAGGCAAAAGCCTAACCATAGCAATACGATCGAGGATCCATTATTCCCTTATGCAAAAGCGTGCGAACTGGGGTTCAGGTTTCTGTCACTCCGGCAACCCATCATAAGCATTCTTTATACACAATGCATTCCCCTAGGTCCTTAATAAGGCGAAGTGTTGGGTGTTCGACTCACACAACACCACTAGTAGAATGGCAACACAACTTAAGTATCAAACAACACATATTACTTCAACAGCATATGACTACTAACAACAAGACTTTCCCCATGTCCTCAAGAACTAAAGTAACTACTCACAAGACATAAAAGAGATCATGATCAGAGGGGATAAATATGTGATAAACAATCTGGACATAATAATATTTCTCCAACAAAACTCAATAGCATTCACCACAAGGTAGTAATCAACACCGATGGAGTAGAGAGGATAGGTAGTACAAGTTACAACACGAGTTGCGATGAAAAGATGAGATTTGGATGAAGATGGAGATGGTGCTGGTGTTGGGGATGATGTTGATGATGATCTCGATGATGCCCGTGATGATGGTGATGATGATGGCGACGATCTCCCCTTTCGGGAGGTGATCTCCCCGGCGGAATCTACCCACCGGAGATGCCCTTTTCTTCTCTGTAGGTTTCCGCCTCGAAGCGGCGGCAGAACTCCGTAAAAAGTCCCGTGCCTAGGGTTTTCGGAGGACGGGGAACATATATGCAAAAGGGGGCGACCAGAGGTGGGCCAGGGGCTCCAGGCGCCCCCCCCCCCGGCGTGGCCAGGGGGCGAGCCCCCAGGCCGCGTGGGCACCCTGTGGCGCCCCTCTGACTCCCCTTTTGCGTGTCTTCGTTATTCTTCTGAAAAACACGTCCCGTCAATTTTCAGGTAATTTGGAGGTGTTCTTCTTCAGCAACTCAGCATCCACTTTTTCCTGCTGAATCCTGCGTCTGCTGTTCTGGCATTGTAAAGTTGCAAACTGTGTAAAATAGACCAAAACAACATAAGAACATCATCATAACGTGAAATATATCAATGAATAAAGATGAATTATGATACAAAATAGTGATGCATTTTGGACGTATCACACTTCCTTAAGATGTTTCTTGAGGAAAGTTTCTTAGGAAGCCCTTTTTAAGAAGTATCTTATGGAAATATTATTTGGAACAACTTTCTTAAGAATTTTTTTAAGAAAAGTTTCTTCCGATGCATTTTCTTATGATGTTTCTTAAAGAAACTTTCTTAGGAAGCCCTTTCTTTGTAAGTTTCTTAAAAAAAAATTCCGATACATTTTCTAAAGAAATTTCTTAAGGAAATTTTCTTCGGAAGCACTTTCTTAAGAAACTTCTTAAGAAATTTTCTTGTGAGGCACTTTCTTAAGAAGATTCTTAGGAAAAGTTTCTTATTACGCATTTTCTTAAGAGCTTTCTTAAGGAAATTTTCTTCGGAAGCACTTCCTTAAGAAGTTTCTTAAGGAAAGTTTCTTAGGAAGCACTTTTTAAGAAGTTTCTTATGGAAATATTATTTTGAAGAACATTCTTAAGAATTTTTTCAAGAAAAGTTTCTTCCAACTCATTTTCTTATGATGTTTCTTAAGGAAATTTTCTTAGGAAGCCCTTTCTTTATAAGTTTCTCAAGAAAAGTTTTTTCGATACATTTTCTAAAGAAGTTTCTTAAGGAAATTTTCTTCGGAAGCACTTTCTTAAGAGACTTCTTAAGAAATTTTCTTGTGAGGCACTTTCTTCAGAAGATTCTTAGGAAAAGTTTCTTATTACGAATTTTCTTAAGAACTTTCTTAAGGAAATTTTCTTCGGATGCACTTCCTTAAGAAATTTCTTACGGAAAGTTTCTTAGGAAGCACTTTTTAAGAATTTTCTTATGGAAGTATTATTTGGAAGAACTTTATTAAGAATTTTTTAATAAAAGTTTCTTCCGATGCATTTTCTTATGATGTTTCTTTAGGAAAGTTTCTTAGGAAGCGCTTTCTTTATTAGGTTCTTAAGAAAAGTTTCTTCCGATATATTTTCTAAAGAAGTTTCTTAAGGAAATTTTCTTCGGAAGTCATTTCTTAAGAAACTTCTTAAGAAATTTTCTTGTGAGGCACTTTCTTAAGAAGATTCTTAGAAAAAGTTTCCTATTACGCATTTTCTTCGGAAGCACTTTCTTAAGAAACTTCTTAAGAAATTTTGTTGTGAGGCACTTTCTTAAAAAGATTCTTAGGAAAAGTTTCCTATTACGCATTTTCTTAAGATCTTTTTTAAGGTAATTTTCTTCGGAAGCACTTCCTTAAGAAGTTCTTAAGGAAAGTTTCCTAGGAAGAACTTTTTAAGAATTTTCTTATGGAAATATTATTTGGAAGAACTTTCTTAAGAACTTTTTAAGAAAAATTTCTTCCGACACATTTTCTTATGATGTTTCTTAAGGAAAATTTCTTAGGAAGCCCTTTCTTTATAAGTTTCTTAAGAAAAGTTTCTTCCGATACATTTTTAAAGAAGTTCCTTAAGGAAATTTTCTTCAGAAGTCATTTCTTAAGAAACTTCTTAAGAAATTTTCTTGTGAGGCACTTTCTTAAGAAGATTCTTTGGAAAAGTTTCCTAATACGCATTTTCTTAAGAAAAGTTTCTTAAGGAAATTTTCTTCGGAAGTCATTTCTTAAGAAACTTCTTAAGATATTTTCTTGTGAGGCACTTTGTTAAGAAGATTCGTAGGAAAAGTTTCTTATTACACATTTTCTTAAAAACTTTCTTAAGGAAAATTTCTTCGGAAGCACTTCCTTAAGATGTTTCTTGAGGAAAGTTTCTTAGGAAGCACTTTTTAAGAAGTTTCTTATGGAAATATTATTTGGAACAACTTTCTTAAGAATTTTTTTAAGAAAAGTTTCTGATGCATTTTCTTATGATGTTTCTTAAAGAAACTTTCTTAGGAAGCCCTTTCTTTGTAAGTTTCTTAAGAAAAAAAAATTCCCATACATTTTCAAAAGAAATTTCTTAAGGAAATTTTCTTCGGAAGCACTTTCTTAAGAAACTTCTTAAGAAATTTTCTTGTGAGGCACTTTCTTAAGAAAATTCTTAGGAAAAAGTTTCTTATTACGCATTTTCTTAATAAAATTTTCTTCGGAAGCACTTCCTTAAGAAGTTTCTACAGGAAAGTTTCTTAGGAAGCACTTTTTAAGAAGTTTCTTACGGAAATATTATTTGGAAGAACATTCTTAATAATTTTTTCAAGAAAAGTTTCTTCCAACTCATTTTCTTATGATGTTTCTTAAGGAAATTTTCTTAGGAAGCCCTTTCTTTATAAGTTTCTCAAGAAAAGTTTTTTCGATACATTTTCTAAAGAAGTTTCTTAAGGAAATTTTCTTCGGAAGTCATTTCTTAAGAAACTTCTTAAGAAATTTTCTTGTGAGGCACTTTCTTAAGAAGATTCTTAGGAAAAGTTTCCTATTACACATTTTCTTCCGAAGCACGTTCTTAAGAAACTTCATAAGAAATTTTGTTGTGAGGCACTTTCTTAAGAAGATTCTTAGGAAAAGTTTCTTATTACGCATTTTCTTAAGAACTTTTTGAAGGTAATTTTCTTCGGAAGCACTTCCTTAAGAAGTTATTAAGGAAAGTTTCTTAGGAAGCACTTTTTAAGAATTTTTTTATGGAAATATTATTTGGAAGAACTTTCTTAAGAATTTTTTAAGAAAAGTTTCTTCCGACGCATTTTCTTATGATGTTTCTTAAGGAAAATTTCTTCGGGAGCCCTTTCTTTATAAGTTTCTTAAGAAAAGTTTCTTCCGATACATTTTCTTGAGAAGTTTCTTAAGGAAATTTTCTTCGGAAGTCATTTCTTAAGGAACTTCTTAAGAAATTTTCTTGTGAGGCAGTTTCTTTAGAAGATTCTTAGGAAAAGTTTCCTATTACGCATTTTCTTAAGAAAAGTTTCTTAAGGAAATTTTCTTCGGAAGTATTTCTTAAGAAACTTCTTAAGCTATTTTCTTGTGAGGCACTTTCTTAAGAAGATTCCTAGGAAAAGTTTCTTATTACACATTTTCTTAAAAACTTTCTTAAGGAAATTTTCTTCGGAAGCACTTCCTTAAAATGTTTCTTGAGGAAAGTTTCTTAGGAAGCACTTTTTAAGAATTTTCTTATGGAAATATTATTTGGAACAACTTTCTTAAGAAGTTTTTTAAGAAAAGTTTCTTCCGATGCATTTTCTTATGATGTTTCTTAAAGAAACTTTCTTAGGAAGCCCTTTCTTTGTAAGTTTCTTAAGAAAAAAAATTCCGATACATTTTCTAAAGAAATTTCGTAAGGAAATTTTCTTCGGAAGCACTTTCTTAAGAAACTTCTTAAGAAATTTTCTTGTGAGGCACTTTCTTAAGAAGATTCTTAGGAAAAGTTTCTTATTACGCATTTTCTTAACGCATTTCCTTAAGGAAATTTTCTTCGGAAGCACTTTCTTAAGAAGTTTCTTGAAGAAAGTTTCTTAGGAAGCACTTTTTAAGAAGTTTCTTATGGAAATATTATTTGGAAGAACATTCTTAAGAATTTTTTCAAGAAAAGTTTCTTCCATCACATTTTCTTATGATGTTTCTTAAGGAAATTTTCTTAGGAAGCCCTTTCTTTATAAGTTTCTCAAGAAAAGTTTTTTCGATACATTTTCTAAAGAAGTCTCTTAAGGAAATTTTCTTCGGAAGCACTTTCTTAAGAAACTTCTTAAGAAATTTTCTTGTGAGGCACTTTCCTTAGAAGATTCTTAGGAAAAGTTTCTTATTACGAATTTTCTTAAGAAATTCTTAAGGAAATTTTCTTCGGAAGCACTTCCTTAAGAAATTTCTTAAGGAAACTTTCTTAGGAAGCACTTTTTAAGAATTTTCTTATGGAAGTATTATTTGGAAGAACTTTATTAAGAATTTTTTAAGAAAAGTTTCTTCCGACGCATTTTGTCGGTGTACTAAGGTAGGGGTACCTCAGTACCCCAACTTGTGCACGGGCAGTTGCAGCTTCCCGCGGCAAGGTTTACTGCGGGCTCGCCGGAGACCTTCCTGCTCCTTATTAAACCATCCAAAAACAAAGTATACAAGACATAAGACCGAGACCCCGGCAAGAGGAGCTTGCCGGGAAGGCCGTACCAGGCTCAAGACCGCCCCGCTAACGCAAGACCCTGGCAAGAGGAGCTTGCCAGGAAGACTAGAAGACAACGCCTCGGCGCTATATGCGCCCCGGCAAGGGGCCCGGGGAGCGGCAAGCTCCCGGGCCCGGCAAGATCGAGGCCCCGGCAAGGTGCTTGCCGGGAAGGCTGCGCTGTGTGCCCGCGCTCCAGCTCATCGGCCCACGCGTCGCCCTGGGGCCTATCCAGGGACGCGTGGCGGATGGCTGTGCAGCCTGGGGTACACGGTGGCACTCCACGGTGATGGATCCATCGCCGTGGCAGACGGAGACGCTAAGGCGGGAGCTTTTGGGGTCGACGGCGACGGGCATTAAATGCCCTTGTCCCCCACTGTTAAAGTAGGTATAGACCACTGTTCTGTACTGTAGCTCCACTGTTCCCGCACTGTTACAACTACCACCTCTTTTACATTTTTACCCCTTTCTCCTACGTTGACACCTGTCGGTGACCCCTTGCACTATAAAAGGAGGCCCATGCATAACGTGGAGGGGGGTTCGGAACCTAGATCACTCTCGCGCTTGGTGTAGCTGCTTCTTCAAGCTCCCGAGCACTCAAACTCAATACACAACCAAGCAGGAGTAGGGTTTTACGCGTCTACCGCGGCCCGAACCTGGGTAAAACTGCCCGCGTGCTCGCTACGATCCGCTCTTTGTGCTCCCTCCGCCCTCGTACCGCACAGACAAGGGGCTCCGGTCCCATAGGTGTTCGTGGCGGACAGTTTCCCCCGACATCTTTGGCGCGCCAGGTAGGGGGCATCGAGGTTGTGCGAACCTGATCCGGCGTTCGCGCGGGCGCATTCTTCATCAACCTCTCCAGCTTCATCAGCAACATCATCAGCGACAACTCCATGGCCCCGAAGAAGAAGGCTTCGGAGGTCGGAGGCCCGTCTGCGTCTCACCCGCCACCACCAGAGCCAACGGTGGGTGGGGGAGATGCCGTCGGAAGGGTGGCCGCCGGTGAGGACACTCACGGCGCCACCAGATCCAAGAACAGGACGGACGACCGAACTTCGGTCTCCGTGGACGCGCCGCGTCCATCCCAGCACACGACGACCCAGCAGCGCCATACCACGGGAGGTGGTATCCGCTTGCTGGGGCAAGGCCAAACCGGAGGCTCGCGGGACGCCCCGGACCCCCGTCCGGGCACAAGCAAAGCGAAGGCGCCGGCGCGGGACCCCGCTCCTTCTAACGTTGTTAGAAGTCCGAGCGTATCCCGCTCCTCGCACCGCTCGCCCGCGTTCCCCTCCACTCCAGCAGAAGCGCTCGCGAGGGCACAACTGCTCGTCGACTTTCCTCCAGCGGCCGACAAGGCCGAAGAATGGAGGGCCACTATACGGAGCCTGATAGACTTCGCCAACAACGATTCTCCACAGCAGCCGTCGACCTCGCGGCCGCGGCAAGCTGAGAAGACGAAGGCTGACGGCAACAAGACTGCCGGGGGTGCGACAAGCGTGCACTCCCCGCCGCAGAAGCAGAAGACGCCGCCCCGCCGGAACAACCCCGACGACTGCTCCACAGCCTCGTCGGACCCGCGGGCCCGTCGGGACCAGCGCCAGGTCCTCGACGACCGGCGAGATGAAGACGCTCGGACCATGATCGAGCGCCGCCGAGAAGCTCGGCGACAATCAGACAAGAGAGCTGGGAACACTGTCGACGCGCACGCGCCCGGTGAACCAGGCGACTTGCCGTATGCGGCAGGCTGCCCTGCGTTCACCCGCGAGCAGCGGCGCGTCCAGTGGCCCAGCATGAAGAATTTCAAGCCCGACGTACCGGAGAAGTACGACGGCAAAACGCACCCCTCGGAGTTTCTCAGCGTTTACACCATCGCAGTGCAAGCTGCCGGGGGGCGCGACGAGAAGATCTTGGCGAATTACTTCCCGCTCGTGCTAAAGCCGAACGTCCGTTCGTGGCTCATGCACTTGCCGGAAGGTTCCATCTCTTCTTGGGCCGACCTCTGCCACCAGTTTGTTGGCGCCTTCACCGGCGGCCACAAACCCCATGGCCAGGAGAGCGATCTCCATATTTTGGCCCAGAAGGAAGGCGAGACCCTGCGCAAGTATATCCAACGCTTCAGCCGGGTGCAGCACAACATCCCTGACGTTCACCCTGCCGCGGTTATCAGCGCGTTCCATCAGAACGTGCATAACCGCCGCATGCGTGAGGAGATGGCGATGACAAAGATTCGGGATGTCAGCGAGCTCTATGCTCTTGCTGATAAGTGCGCACGCGCAGAAGAGGGGAGGAGACTCCCCGGGGAGGATACTGGCGCAGGAGGAAGCGACAGCGACGACGCCGCCCCGGCAAAGAAGAGCCGGCGGCGGAACAACAGAAAGAAGGGCAAGAAGGAGGTGCTTGCCGTCGAGAAGTCCGGCAAGGAGGCCCCCGCCAAGCAAGCGCAGGCTGGCGGCTCCGGCAAGGAGCCTGCCCCTGCAGCGGCGGCCGACAAGCCGGGTAGCTCCGACAAGCAATACTGTAAGATCCACCGCACCAAGGGTCACGATCTCTCCAACTGCAAGCGCGTCGAGTACCTCGTCGAGCAGCAGAAAGCTGAGTACGAGAGGCGCGACAAGGAGAAGGCCCAAGGTGGCGGGGAAGAGCCCAGCAAGAAGCGGCCGTTCAACGGCCGGGGAGGACGCCGCGGCAAGGCTAAGCAGCGGCAAGGAGATAGACCTCCCCGGGGCCGCGACAACGACGAAGAAGACGATGACGAAGACATGGAGGACGAGGAGAACAGCGAGCAGGAGTTCCAGAAGGCCACGGAGGTCCTGTGCGTCGACGGTGGCGCCTCCCTGCATACCTCCCACCGCCAACTCAAGCAGTGGGTGCGCGAAGTAAACGCAGCGGAGCCGCCCGTGGAGTCGCGCAGGCTCCTCAAATGGTCCAGCACGCCCATCGTTTTTGACCTTGAGGATCACCCTGACCGCACCACAGCGGTCGGGTGCTTGCCGATGCTGGTTTCTCCCATCATCCGCAACCTCAAGGTCACCAAAATGTTGGTTGATGGCGGGGCCGGGCTGAACTTGATCTCCTCTGCTGTGATCAAGAAGCTCCAGATTCAAGATGGCGAGCTCGAAGAGACCGGTTCATTCCAAGGAATCAACCCGGGAAGGAGCAAGCCCAAGGGAAAGATCACTCTGCCAGTAACCTTTGGCGGGGAGCTCAACTTCAGGACTGAGCGCATCACTTTCGACGTCGCCGATATTCCATTGCCCTACAATGGAATACTCGGCCGTCCTGCCCTCGCAAAGTTCATGGCAGCTTCCCATTATGCCTACAACGTATTAAAGATGCCGGGGCCGATAAGCGTCATCACTATCCATAGCGACAAGAAGGATGCGCTTATTTGCGCCGACAAGATCTACCGGGATGCGGCAGCTGCGGCCGAGAAGGATACTCTTGCCGCTGAAGCTCCCGGGGGGAAGAAGACGAAGACCAAGTCCGGCAAGTGCTCTGGGACCCACTCCGGCAATCGCACCTCCTCGGAGTGCTGCGCTGCCGTCGAGGACATTCCATCGAGCTCCACCGGCAAGAGTAAGAAAGGAATGGCTGCTCCTCCGGCAACCAAGAAAGTGTCCGCAAAGGAGGACGGCACTGGTGGTACCTTCACCATCAGTGCCACCCTTGACAGCAAATAGGAAAGCGCGCTCGTCGCCTTCCTGCGGGCGAATGTCGATGTGTTTGCCTGGCAACCATCTGACATCCCCGGTGTTCCCAGGAAGGTGATTGAGCACAAGCTTGTTGTCTGTCCTCATGCGCGGCCTATCAAGCAGAAAGTGAGGAAGCAAGCCGTGGAGCGCCAAGAGTTCATCAACGAGGAAATCAAGAAGCTAGAAGCAGCAGGCCTAGTTAGAGGTGTGATCCATCCGACGTGGTTGGCAAACCCAGTCGTCGTGCGCAAGGCCAACGGTAAGTGGAGACTGTGTATAGAATTCACCGATGTCAATAAAGCATGTCCCAAGGATCCATTCCCTTTGCCGCGCATTGACCAGATCGTTGACTCCACTGCCGGATGTGAGCTACTCTGTTTTCTTGATGCATACTCAGGCTATCATCAGATTTTCATGGCCAAGGAAGATGAAGAGAAGACTGCATTTATCACTCCATGTGGCACTTATTGCTTTATTCGCATGCCATTTGGATTGAAGAATGCAGGCTCGACCTTTGCAAGGGTAGTGTACACTGCTTTTGAGCCACAGATCCACACAAATGTAGAAGCTTACATGGATGACATCGTGGTGAAGAGCAAGAGCAAGGAAACCCTGATTCAAGACTTGGAAGAAACGTTTCAGAACCTGCGCAGGATACAGCTCAAGTTGAACCCCGAGAAGTGCGTCTTTGGAGTCCCCTCCGGCAAGCTTCTCGGGTTCTTTGTATCACAGAGGGGGATTGAAGCCAACCCCGACAAGATTAAAGCCATTGAGCAGATAGAGGCCCCGAAGCGCGTCAAGGATGTCAGGAGGCTTGCAGGTTGTGTTGCTGCCCTCAGTAGGTTCATTTCAAAATCTGCAGAACGCGCCCTACCTTTCTTCAAAGTCTTGAAGAAGGCAGGTCCCATGAAGTGGACTCCGGAAGCGGAGGCGGCGTTGCAGGATTTGAAACGGTACCTGTCCTCCACTCCTATACTTGTCGCACCTAGACCACAGGAAAAGTTGTTGCTATACTTAGCGGCAACCAACCAGGTGGTTAGTGCTGCGTTAGTAGCGGAGAGGGAGTCCGACGAGGAGTCAGCACCACCGGCAAGCGAATCCAGCGACAAGCAGGGGGCTGCTCCGACAAGCTCTGGCCCCGACAAGGATGACTCTGCGCAGGAGCAAGGAGAGGTGCGGAAGAAGATGGTGCAGCGCCCAGTGTATTTTGTAAGTTCCCTTCTCCAGGGGGCTAGATCAAGGTACTCTGGTGTGCAAAAATTGCTTTTCGGCCTCCTCATGGCCTCGAGAAAGCTGCGCCATTACTTCCAAGCCCATGAGATAACAGTGGTCACTCGCTTTCCGCTGAAGAGGATATTGCACAATCCAGAAGCAACAGGCAGGATCGTTGAGTGGGCACTGGAGCTGTCGAGCTTTGGACTCAAATTTGAAAGTACTTCAACCATACAGAGCCGAGCTTTGGCAGAATTCATAGCTGAGTGGACCCCAACGCCAGATGAAGAAGTTCAAGAAACAAGCACACCCGTACAAGAAGCGACAAGTGAATGGGTAATGTATTTTGACGGTGCCTTCTCGCTGAAAGGCGCCGGTGCCGGCGTGGTACTCATCGCGCCCACCGGAGAGCACCTCAAATATGTTATCCAGATGCACTTTCCCAGGGAGCAAGCGACAAACAACACTGCGGAATATGAAGGCTTGCTTGCCGGCCTCAGGATTGCGGCCGAACTTGGGATCAGAAAGCTGATTGTGCGGGGCAATTCTCAGTTGGTGGTCCGGCAAGTTAACAAGAGCTATCAGAGCCCTTTGATGGAAGCTTATGTCGATGAAGTGAGAAAGCTTGAAGAGCACTTTGAAGGTCTGCAAATGGAGCACGTCCCGAGAGCTCAAAATGAAATTGCGGATGGCCTTTCAAAGTGCGCTTCGATGAAGTTACCTGTGGAACCAGGGACCTTCTTGCTCAAGCTGACTCAACCATCTGTTACACCATCAATTGGGCAGCCCAAGAAGAGAAAGTTGGTCTCCGGCGACTACTTGCCGGCGAATCTTCCTGAAACCGCCGCCAAGGTCCCCAAGATCAACATCCAGAACGCTGAGGAACAGTTTGCTCCTGCAAGTCCTCAGGCTTGTACAGTTGAAGCAAGCGTTCCCGGCAAGCCTCGCCCCGGCGAGCTTGCCGGGGGACCGTCAGCTCCGGCAGAACCAGAGGTCCTTGCCGTAGAAGCTGAGGTTCCCGCAGCGGCCCTCGAGCCTTTAGTCCTTGCCGTCGAGCCTCGGGCTCCGGCATGGGCGCAGCAGATCGTCCGCTTCCTTCGAACTGGAGAACTTCCCGACGACCCTCAAGAGATAGAGAAGATAACCAGGCAGTCAAGTATGTATCAGTTCGTGGAGAACGAGCTGTACAGAAGAAGACTCAATGGTGTCAGGTTGAAGTGCATCTCCAGAGAAGATGGACAGAAGCTGTTGGTGGAAATACACGGAGGCATATGCGGCCACCACATTGGCGCAAGGGCACTTGCCGGGAAAGCTTTCCGGCAAGGGTTCTTTTGGCAAGAAGCTCTCCAAGATGCAACTGCACTAGTAACCAAGTGTGAAGCGTGCCAGTTCCATGCAAAGCAAATTCATCAGCCAGCTCAAGCTCTCCAAACAATCCCTTTGTCATGGCCCTTCTCGGTCTGGGGGCTCGATATCCTCGGCCCTTTCCCTCGTGCTGTCGGGGGCTTTGAGTACTTGTACGTTGCAATCGACAAGTTCACAAAGTGGCCAGAAGTGGAGCCAGTGAGGAAGGTGACAGCACAGTCAGCAGTCAGGTTCTTCAGGTCGATTGTTTGCCGTTTCGGGATCCCTAACAGGATCATAACCGACAACGGTACGCAATTCACTAGTCGCACCTTCATGCAGTACGTCCAAGACCTTGGCGCCAAGGTCTGTTTCGCTTCTGTTGCTCACCCGAGGAGCAACGGTCAAGCGGAGAGGGCAAATGCTGAAGTGCTGCGCGGACTCAAGACAAGGACCTTTGACAGGCTGCGCAAGTGCGGAAGAAATTGGATAGAGGAGCTCCCGGCGGCTCTTTGGTCAATCAGAACGACACCAAGTCGAGCCACCGGACAGACACCCTTTGCTCTAGTCTATGGAGCAGAAGCAGTTCTCCCCACGGAACTCGTATACGGATCTCCTCGAGTACTCGCTTATGATGAGCTCGAGCAAGAGCAACTGCGGCAAGATGACGCATTGCTCCTTGAGGAGGGACGTCTCCAGGCTGCTGTACGAGCTGCTCGATACCAGCAAGCTTTGCGCCGCTACCATAGCCGCAAAGTCAAGGCCAGGAGTCTCGAGGAAGGCGACCTTGTTCTTCGGCGTGTTCAGTCCGCCAAGAATTCCAACAAGTTGACGCCGAAGTGGGAAGGCCCTTATCGGGTGAGACAAGTTACGAGGCCCGGCGCTGTCCGCCTCGAGACCGAAGAAGGCTTACCAGTGAGCAACTCCTGGAACATAGAGCATCTTCGCAAGTTTCACCCCTAAGGCGCGGTTGCCGTGATCCGCTCCGGCAACCACCTTTTGTACAAGCTTTGCCGCTGTTGCATGTAACCCTTTGTACAAAGCCGGGCGCAGACCCCGTGCATCAGTAAAGTTTTTTGTGTTTCTCGCATCGATCGCCTTTTGCATGCTTTTCTTTGCTATTTGCATGTTCTATTTGGCATTTGATGCAACACTCAAATATACGGTAAGCATTACCACGCCGAAAGGCCATATGCTTGTTTCCCTCTCCCTTTTCTTTCCTCTTAAGCAGAAGGAACGTTCCTCGCGCACAAGTTTGCCGGGGGGGAAGGAGGTGGAGGAGGAACCAAGTGTTGTTCAAGAAAGAGAAGTCTTACCGAAAAGCAAGCAATATAAGCAAGCAGCACACGAAAGATAAGTTGTTAGAATTTGACCAGTTCAAATTTTAAATTTTAGTTGTCTTCCTTGAACGATCACATTTTGTATGGAAAACCTGTGCGCGGAGGAACCTACCCGTAGCTTGCCGCACCCTTATCTTGTTTTCGAGTTCACTCAACGATTTAAGTGAGCTGCAACAAGTGTCGCGCCCTTGCCTCGTTTCCGAGTACGCTCAGCAAGCTAAGTGCGTTGCGACTAGCTGCGGCAAGGTTGCTTGCCGGCGAGGACCCTGGCCAGCAGGCTGCTCAGAGTCCAGCACTCAGCGCTCGCGGCAAGGGCCCCTCGCCGGCAAGCTCCCCGGGAGCGTAGGGTGAAAAACATACAAAGTCAAGGATTAAGACAAGGAAGATAACATTGCACTGATTGATCAAAATAAAGTAAATATCTTACAAAGGATAACTTGTCGCAATGGACTAATAAGTTCATGACATAATGTGCAGCAACAAAAAGATAAAGATAATGGAGCCCTAGTCTACGCGGTCGCCCTCCTTCCTGCCAAGCTTTGCCACCTAGGCGATGATGTGGCCGACCTGCTCCTTCAGGGCCTCCGTGTCTGCATCAGCCGGCAAGCTGCGAAGAACGTTCGTAAGATTGATCCCCGGGTTGCGGTACACGATCTTCGTCAGCACCCGCTCCAGAGTTCCCGCGCAGAGCAGGCGCGACTCCTCGGCCAGCTGCGCGGGGATGCGGTTCCGGAGACCTGCAAGGGCCGGCGCGATCCCTCTGAAGAAGAGGCTGAGCTTGGCGCTGTGCGGGAGATCCGGGTCCGGCGAGTAGATGAGGTGTTCGACCTTCAGCGCCAGCAGCTCCTGGTCAATGTTGGACGCAGAAGAAACCAAGTCTTCGGTCCATACCTCGATGGTCTGGCGGAAGAGCTCGGATGCCTTGTTGACGCTGTCCACCAGGGTCCGCTCCTTGCGGAGTTCCTCCTTCAACTTGTTCTCCTGAACCCGGGCAGCGTCGAGCGATTCCTTCAGAGTGGTGACCTTCAGTTCCAGGTCCTCAATGGAGTCCTTGGCGGCCTTCAACTCGTCGCCCCTCTTGGAGAGGCTCACTTGAAGCTCGGAGTTCGTGTGAGCGTCCTTCTCGCGCTCCAAGATGAGCGCGGCAACCTTCTCTGCGCTCACCTTCAGCGCCTTCTCCAACTATTCAACCTTGGCGGCAAGCTCTTTCTTGGCGTCTTCCGCGGCAACCGCGGCGGCTTTCGCCTCCTTCAGCTCCCCGCCAAGGGCTGCCTCGCGAGCGGCAAGGTCCTCCTCGTGGGAGTCGAGCTCGACCTTCCGCTGCGCGAGCTCTCCCTCTCGCCGGGACATCTCCACCCCGGCGAGACGCTGCTGTTCATCAGCATCAGGCTTCTCGAGCACCCACTCCTGGTACTCGCCGGCGAGACGCTCCCGCTCCTCCGCCACCTTGCGGAGGGCTGCCTGATTGGCGGCGCTGAGCTCCGCCGCACGCTTCTCCATTTCCGCCGCGGCCTTGGCGGCAAGGGCCTCCCGGGAGGCGAGCTTCGCCTGCCTAGCCCGGTAAAGGGCCAGGAGCTGGTGGAGCAATCTCTCCTCCTCGGGCCCCTCACTCCCGCCGGGCGCCTCGACGATCTTCAGGCCTGCGGAGGCGAGGACTTCTCCGTCGAACGCCTCGCCCTCCGCAGGAGCTCGCGATGAAGACCCCCAAGGCATCTGGATGAAGACGCCGTTGGGGGCCTCGAGATAATACCCCTGCTCCTTGCTGGCGGAGGGGCCGGTGGCCGGTGCAGCATCCGATGCTCCCGCCGCCTCCGGGTCGGCGGTGCAGTCGCCGTCTCCCTCCCCAGCCGCTGCGTCCGCAGCCGGGGCAGTCTCCTGCGCGGCCGGCTCGGCGGCCTCGGCTACCTCCTCGACGACAGGAGCGTCGCCGCCGCCGCCCTGCGCGCCCTCCTCCTCGAGGTTGATAACCTCCGTCTCCATGGGCTCAGGAGGAGGAAGATCTGAAAAGAAGAAGAAGAAAAAGAAGTTCAAGACTCAAGCAAATATCCAAAAAAGAGGCAAGGCCAAGAAAGCAAATCACAAAACTTACCTTGGCGGACGTCCTCAGCGGCGGGCTCCCTCGCCGGGGAGCTCGGCCTTGGCGGAGTGGCCGCCCTCGCCGGGCTGCTCGCCCTTGGCGGGGTACTCTGCCTCGGCGGAGTACCCGCCCTTGGCTGAGCACTCTCCCTTGCCGGAGAGTTCTGCCTTGGCGGGGATGGCGGGGCCTGCGGCTCCACAACGACAGTCTCCGGGCGCTCTTCCCGCTGTGGCTCCACCTCTGCACAGAACAAGACAAGAAACATCAAGACATAAAAACAAAATCAAATCCTCAGATGCGCCCCGACAAGCGAAAAGAGAAAACCCAGACTTACGCTGGGGGCTGCGCTGCGGGCTACGCTGGGGGCTGCTCCTCGGAGCAGCGCTCGGGTCCGGCAGGCTCGGCTCCGGCACACCCCCTGTTGCCGCAGCTGCCGAGTCTTCCGTGACCTCGACCTCGGGCGCCTTGGCCTTCTTCGCCGCGCGATGGGCCAGGGTCCTGAAATCAGAACAATAAACAGAGTCAACATCAACAAAAAATCAAGACAGAAATCGAAAAGGTGTGAGGTCCTGGATCCTTACTCCTGGTCCTCCTCGTCGTCCTCGCTCAGGGCGGAGAAGTCATACTCCACCGTGGGCGCATCGGCGCGAGGAGCGGAAGACGAAGACTCCCTCGCGCGCTTGGTGTTCACCGGGGCTGGGGGCTGCGAAGACCCAGCCCCTGTGGTAGCCGGCGCCCGAGGGGCGGGCGGAGCCGCTGCTCCGCTCCGAGAAGACCCCTGCCGGCTCGCTGCCGGCCTGCGAGGCGCCTCCGTCGTGGTCCGCGCACGGGCCGCCTCCGCTGCGGCTGGTGCGCCGGACGGCCTTGGCGCGGCTTGGCTCCCCCGGGGAGCTGCCCGGCGAGCTGGCTGTTGCCGGGGCGCCTGCGCCCTTTCCCCCGTCGCCGCCTTGCGGAGACGTTTCGCCGGGGACTGCCTCGGGCTTGCCGGGGGCGGGGAGCTCTCCGACGAGGAGAGGTCGTCGGCGTACAACTCCGTGGATCCGCCGGAGTCCGCGGCCTCCTCCTCCTCCTCCTCTTCCCCGGCCGGCTCACTGGGCCCAGCGTCCTGCGCTGCGGCCCCCTTTCCCTTGGCGCCTCCGCCCCTCGCGGCGCCTCTGCTCCCTCCGGCGGTACCCTCCATTGCCGCGGCCTCGGCCGCGATCCCGTGGATCCCGGAGTGCCTCAGCGAGGGGACCCCGGCGAGCGCGTCGGGAGGAAGATTCAGCAACCTGCGGATCTCCGCCTCCTCCGCCTGGGTGGACGCGTCCGCGGCCTCCGCCTGTTCCGGCGAGTATCCGAAAATTCCTGCCGCCGCGGCTGCGGCGGCCTCTTCAGCCCGGGAAGCTATGTAGGTGATCTCCTGCTCGGTGGTGTCCCGTGTGTGCAGCTTGAGGTCATCCTTGTTCCTCGCCACCTCTGCGAGGTTGTCGTAGAAGTTGAGGACGTCGATGGGCTTCGGAGCAATCCACGTGCGGTCCAAGCCGTGCGAGTCACACATGGGCATCATGGCGAGGATCCGATCCCTGACGACGCTGTTGCAGAGCGGCACCACTTCCCGGGGAGGTCTGAACCATTCAGGGTGTGCCGGGTCGTACTTGAAGAGTTCCCGGACCATCCCCTTCAGCTCCAGCGTGGTGAAGTTGAAGTTGAGCCCGGGGCGCAGCCTCATGATGTCTGCCGGGCCGCCGTACTCCCAGGCCGGCCTCTTCCGGTCTTGGAGAGGGGCGATGCGCCGGCGGAGGAAATCTGCGCCCACCTCAGCAACTGACAGATTGGCCATCCGAAGACGAAGAATCCGGACGAGGGCGATGTTGAGCTTGACGTCGTCCGAGTCCAGCTCACTCCAGTCCCTGCCGCGCACGATGGGCGTTGTGCGCGGCGCGGTGAAGGCTTGCGGCTGGTCTTCTACGATCCAGCACCACTCCGCTCGCCATTCCTCCCACTTGCCGCGGAGCTCCCCCGGCAAGTACGCCCCCTTTTTATTCAGACGAAAGACCCAAGAAATTCCTCCGGAGAGGGGGGCATCGGCCTCGGCTCTAGGAGTGAAGAAGTGTCTAAAGAGGGCTACATTGGGGTGGACTCCTATGAAGTTTTCGCACATGTGTGCGAAAACAGCCATGGTGAGAATGGCGTTGGGGGTGAAGTCAAGCAGATGGAGGCCATATGTGTTCATGACATCGCAGAAGAAGTTTGAGAAACGAGGACAGAGACCACAATGAAAGAAGGCAGCAAAGAAGTAGTACCCGCCGGGATAGCTGTCCTTGGCGGCGGCCGGATATGCTCGCGTGCGGGGATGCGCGTCGGTTTCCTTGGACCAGAACAAGTAATACTTGTTCCAGAGCTCCCGCACGCCGAGCTTCGGCGGGAAGACGACATGCCGCTTCCGGTACGCGATGAGCTTGGCCGCTTGCTCCGATTTCTCCCGCTTGGACTTCTCCGCCTTCGCCTTGTCGGTCTTTGGGGCCATGGCGGACGCGGCGGAAGGAGGGGAACGAAGAGCTCGGCGGCGGCGGAGATGTGGAGGCAGAGCGCAAGAGAGAATCTTTGGAGGAGGAAGACAATGCAATGAGAGCGCAAGGAGGGGAACCGCGCCCGTTTCCTCTGCTTTTATGGGGGAGTGGGGGGCGTTTCGCCCTTTCCATTAAGAGATCGTGGGCACGTCCCATCCCACGGCGCCGCGATCGACGCGTGCCGTTACCGTGGGGTGCGGCGGATATGGAAGTGGATTCGGCGCGCCGCGGGCCGCGGGTGCCCGTGCACTGTTTTGGGCCTGGCCCAACAGCGCTCGGCACCGTGTGTGGCCCAGGCCCGGGGGCTCCTGTCGGTGTACTAAGGTAGGGGTACCTCAGTACCCCAACTTGTGCACGGGCAGTTGCAGCTTCCCGCGGCAAGGTTTACTGCGGGCTCGCCGGAGACCTTCCTGCTCCTTATTAAACCATCCAAAAACAAAGTATACAAGACATAAGACCGAGACCCCGGCAAGAGGAGCTTGCCGGGAAGGCCGTACCAGGCTCAAGACCACCCCGCTAACGCAAGACCCTGGCAAGAGGAGCTTGCCAGGAAGACTAGAAGACAACGCCTCGGCGCTATATGCGCCCCGGCAAGGGGCCCGGGGAGCGGCAAGCTCCCGGGCCCGGCAAGATCGAGGCCCCGGCAAGGTGCTTGCCGGGAAGGCTGCGCTGTGTGCCCGCGCTCCAGCTCATCGGCCCACGCGTCGCCCTGGGGCCTATCCAGGGACGCGTGGCGGATGGCTGTGCAGCCTGGGGTACACGGTGGCACTCCACGGTGATGGATCCATCGCCGTGGCAGACGGAGACGCTAAGGCGGGAGCTTTTGGGGTCGACGGCGACGGGCATTAAATGCCCTTGTCCCCCACTGTTAAAGTAGGTATAGACCACTGTTCTGTACTGTAGCTCCACTGTTCCCGCACTGTTACAACTACCACCTCTTTTACATTTTTACCCCTTTCTCCTACGTTGACACCTGTCGGTGACCCCTTGCACTATAAAAGGAGGCCCATGCATAACGTGGAGGGGGGTTCGGAACCTAGATCACTCTCGCGCTTGGTGTAGCTGCTTCTTCAAGCTCCCGAGCACTCAAACTCAATACACAACCAAGCAGGAGTAGGGTTTTACGCGTCTACCGCGGCCCGAACCTGGGTAAAACTGCCCGCGTGCTCGCTACGATCCGCTCTTTGTGCTCCCTCCGCCCTCGTACCGCACAGACAAGGGGCTCCGGTCCCATAGGTGTTCGTGGCGGACAGTTTCCCCCGACACATTTTCTTATGATGTTTCTTCAGGAAAGTTTCTTAGGAAGCCCTTTCTTTATTAGTTTCTTAAGAAAAGTTTCTTCCGATATATTTTCTAAAGAAGTTTCTTAAGGAAATTTTCTTCGGAAGTCATTTCTTAAGAAACTTCTTAAGAAATTTTCTTGTGAGGCACTTTCTTAAGAAGATTCTTAGGAAAAGTTTCCTATTACGCATTTTCTTCGGAAGCACTTTCTTAAGAAACTTCTTAAGAAATTTGGTTGTGAGGCACTTTCTTAAGAAGATTCTTCGGAAAAGTTTCTTATTACGCATTTTCTTTAGAACTTTTTTAAGGTAATTTTCTTCGGAAGCACTTCCTTAAGAAGTTCTTAAGGAAAGTTTCTTAGGAAGAACTTTTAAAGAATTTTCTTAAGGAAATATTATTTGGAAGAACTTTCTTAAGAATTTTTTAAGAAAAGTTTCTTCCGACGCATTTTCTTATGATGTTTCTTAAGGAAAATTTCTTAGGAAGCCCTTTCTTTATAAGTTTCTTAAGAAAAGTTTCTTCCGATACATTTTCTAAAGAATTTCCTTAAGGAAATTTTCTTCAGAAGTCATTTCTTTAGAAACTTCTTAAGAAATTTTCTTGTGAGGCACTTTCTTAAGAAGATTCTTAGGAAAAGTTTCCTATTACGCATTTTCTTAAGAAAAGTTTCTTCAGGAAATTTTCTTCGGAAGTCATTTCTTAAGAAACTTCTTAAGATATTTTCTTGTGAGGCACTTTCTTAAGAAGATTCGTAGGAAAAGTTTCCTATTACACATTTTCTTAAAAACTTTCTTAATGAAATTTTCTTCGGAAGCACTTCCTTAAGATGTTTCTTGAGGAAAGTTTCTTAGGAAGCACTTTTTAAGAAGTTTCTTATGGAAATATTATTTGGAACAACTTTCTTAAGAATTTTTTTAAGAAAAATTTCTTCCGATGCATTTTCTTATGATGTTTCTTAAAGAAAATTTCTTAGGAAGCCCTTTCTTTGTAAGTTTCTTAAGAAAAAAAATTCCGATACATTTTCAAAAGAAATTTCTTAAGGAAATTTTCTTCGGAAGCACATTCTTAAGAAACTTCTTAAGAAATTTACTTGTGAGGCACTTTCTTAAGAAAATTCTTAGGAAAAGTTTCTTATTACGCATTTTCTTAAGGAAATTTTCTTCGGAAGCACTTTCTTAAGAAGTTTCTTGAAGAAAGTTTCTTAGGAAGCACTTTTTAAGAAGTTTCTTATGGAGATATTATTTGGAAGAACATTCTTAAGAATTTTTTCAAGAAACGTTTCTTCCAACTCATTTTCTTATGATGTTTCTTAAGGAAATTTTCTTAGGAAGCCCTTTCTTTATAAGTTTCTCAAGAAAAGTTTTTTCGATACATTTTCTAAAGAAGTTTCTTAAGGAAATTTTCTTCGGAAGCACTTTCTTAAGAAACTTCTTAAGAAATTTTCTTGTGAGGCACTTTCTTCAGAAGATTCTTAGGAAAAGTTTCTTATTACGCATTTTCTTAAGAGCTTTCTTAAGGAAATTTTCTTCGGAAGCACTTCCTTAGGAAGTTTCTTAAGGAAAGTTTCTTAGGAAGCACTTTTTAAGAATTTTCTTATGGAAGTATTATTTGGAAGAACTTTATTAAGCATTTTTTAAGAAAACTTTCTTCCGACGCATTTTCTTATGATGTTTCTTCAGGAAAGTTTCTTAGGAAGCCCTTTCTTTATAAGTTTCTTAAGAAAAGTTTCTTCCGATACATTTTCTAAAGAAGTTTCTTAAGGAAATTTTCTTCGGAAGTCATTTCTTAAGAAACTTCTTAAGAAATTTTCTTGTGAGGCACTTTCTTAAGAAGATTCTAAGGAAAAGTTTCCTATTACGCATTTTCTTAAGAAAAGTTTCTTAAGGAAATTTTCTTCGGAAGTCATTTCTTAAGAAACTTCTTAAGATATTTTCTTGTGAGGCACTTTCTTAAGAAGATTCCTAGGAAAAGTTTCTTATTACACATTTTCTTAAAAACTTTCGTAAGGAAATTTTCTTCGGAAGCACTTCCTTAAGATGTTTCTTGAGGAAAGTTTCTTAGGAAGCACTTTTTAAGAAGTATCTCATGGAAATATTATTTGGAACAACTTTCTTAAGAAATTTTTTAAGAAAAGCTTCTTCCGATGCATTTTCTTATGATGTTTCTTAAAGAAACTTTCTTAGGAAGCCCTTTCTTTGTAAGTTTCTTAAGAAAAAAAAATTCCGATACATTTTCTAAAGAAATTTCTTAAGGAAATTTTCTTCGGAAGCACTTTCTTAAGAAACTTCTTAAGAAATTTTCTTGTGAGGCACTTTCTTGAGAAGATTCTTAGGAAAAGTTTCTTATTACGTATTTTCTTAAGAGCTTTCTTAAGGAAATTTTCTTCGGAAGCACTTCCTTAGGAAGTTTCTTAAGGAAAGTTTCTTAGGAAGCACTTTTTAAGAAATTTCTTATGGAAATATTATTTGGAAGAACATTCTTAAGAATTTTTTCAAGAAAAGTTTCTTCCAACTCATTTTCTTATGATGTTTCTTAAGGAAATTTTCTTAGGAAGCCCTTTCTTTATAAGTTTCTCAAGAAAAGTTTTTTCGATACATTTTCTAAAGAAGTTTCTTAAGGAAATTTTCTTCGGAAGCACTTTCTTAAGAAACTTCTTAAGAAATTTTCTTGTGAGGCACTTTCTTCAGAAGATTCTTAGGAAAAGTTTCTTATTACGAATTTTCTTAAGAACTTTCTTAAGGAAATTTTCTTCGGAAGCACTTCCTTAAGAAATTTCTTAAGGAAACTTTCTTAGGAAGCACTTTTTAAGAATTTTCTTATGGAAGTATTATTTGGAAGAACTTTATTAAGAATTTTTTAAGAAAAGTTTCTTCCGACGCATTTTCTTATGATGTTTCTTCAGGAAAGTTTCTTAGGAAGCCCTTTGTTTATTAGTTTCTTAAGAAAAGTTTCTTCCGATATATTTTCTAAAGAAGTTTCTTAAGGAAATTTTCTTCGGAAGTCATTTCTTAAGAAACTTCTTAAGAAATTTTCTTGTGAGGCACTTTCTTAAGAAGATTCTTAGGAAAAGTTTCCTATTACGCATTTTCTTCGGAAGCACTTTCTTAAGAAACTTCTTAAGAAATTTTGTTGTGAGGCACTTTCTTAAGAAGATTCTTAGGAAAAGTTTCTTATTACGCATTTTCTTTAGAACTTTTTTAAGGTAATTTTCCTCGGAAGCACTTCCTTAAGAAGTTCTTAAGGAAAGTTTCTTAGGAAGAACTTTTAAAGAATTTTATTAAGGAAATATTATTTGGAAGAACTTTCTTAAGAATTTTTTAAGAAAAGTTTCTTCCGACGCATTTTCTTATGATGTTTCTTAAGGAAAATTTCTTAGAAGCCCTTTCTTTATAAGTTTCTTAAGAAAAGTTTTTTCCGATACATTTTCTAAAGAAGTTCCTTAAGGAAATTTTCTTCAGAAGTCATTTCTTTAGAAACTTCTTAAGAAATTTTCTTGTGAGGCACTTTCTTAAGAAGATTCTTAGGAAAAGTTTCCTATTACCCATTTTCTTAAGAAAAGTTTCTTAAGGAAATTTTCTTCCGAAGTCATTTCTTAAGAAACTTCTTAAGATATTTTCTTGTGAGGCACTTTCTTAAGAAGATTCGTAGGAAAAGTTTCCTATTACACATTTTCTTAAAGACTTTCTTAATGAAATTTTCTTCGGAAGCACTTCCTTAAGATGTTTCTTGAGGAAAGTTTCTTAGGAAGCACTTTTTAAGAAGTTTCTTATGGAAATATTATTTGGAACAACTTTCTTAAGAATTTTTTTAAGAAAAGTTTCTTCCGATGCATTTTCTTATGATGTTTCTTAAAGAAACTTTCTTACTAAGCCCTTTCTTTGTAAGTTTCTTAAGAAAAAAAAATTCCGATACATTTTCAAAAGAAATTTCTTAAGGAAATTTTCTTCGGAAGCACATTCTTAAGAAACTTCTTAAGAAATTTTCTTGTGAGGCACTTTCTTAAGAAAATTCTTAGGAAAAGTTTCTTATTACGCATTTCCTTAAGGAAATTTTCTTCGGAAGCACTTTCTTAAGAAGTTTCTTGAAGAAAGTTTTTTAGGAAGCACTTTTTAAGAAGTTTCTTATGGAAATATTATTTGGAAGAACATTCTTAAGAATTTTTTCAAGAAAAGTTTCTTCCAACTCATTTTCTTATGATGTTTCTTAAGGAAATTTTCTTAGGAAGCCCTTTCTTTATAAGTTTCTCAAGAAAAGTTTTTTTGATACATTTTCTAAAGAAGTTTCTTAAGGAAATTTTCTTCGGAAGCACTTTCTTAAGAGACTTCTTAAGAAATTTTCTTGTGAGGCACTTTCTTAAGAAGATTCTTAGGAAAAGTTTCTTATTACGCATTTTCAAGAGCTTTCTTAAGGAAATTTTCTTCGGAAGCACTTCCTTAGGAAGTTTCTTAAGGAAAGTTTCTTAGGAAGCACTTTTTATGAAATTTCTTATGGAAATATTATTTGGAAGAACATTCTTAAGAATTTTTTCAAGAAAAGTTTCTTCCAACTCATTTTCTTATGATGTTTCTTAAGGAAATTTTCTTAGGAAGCCCTTTCTTTATAAGTTTCTCAAGAAAAGTTTTTTCGATACATTTTCTAAAGAAGTTTCTTAAGGAAATTTTCTTCGGAAGCACTTTCTTAATAAACTTCTTAAGAAATTTTCTTGTGAGGCACTTTCTTCAGAAGATTCTTAGGAAAAGTTTCTTATTACGAATTTTCTTAAGAACTTTCTTAAGGAAATTTTCTGCGGAAGCACTTCCTTAAGAAATTTCTTAAGGAAAGTTTCTTAGGAAGCACTTTTTAAGAATTTTCTTATGGAAGTATTATTTGGAAGAACTTTATTAAGCATTTTTTAAGAAAAGTTTCTTCCGACGCATTTTCTTATGATGTTTCTTCAGGAAAGTTTCTTAGGAAGCCCTTTCTTTATAAGTTTCTAAAGAAAAGTTTCTTCCGATACATTTTCTAAAGAAGTTTCTTAAGGAAATTTTCTTCGGAAGTCATTTCTTAAGAAACTTCTTAAGAAATTTTCTTGTGAGGCACTTTCTTAAAAAGATTCTAAAGAAAAGTTTCCTATTACGCATTTTCTTAAGAAAAGTTTCTTAAGGAAATTTTCTTCGGAAGTCATTTCTTAAGAAACTTCTTAAGATATTTTCTTGTGAGGCACTTTCTTAAGAAGATTCCTAGGAAAAGTTTCTTATTACACATTTTCTTAAAAACTTTCGTAAGGAAATTTTCTTCGGAAGCACTTCCTTAAGATGTTTCTTGAGGAAAGTTTCTTAGGAAGCACTTTTTAAGAAGTATCTCATGGAAATATTATTTGGAACAACTTTCTTAAGATTTTTTTTAAGAAAAGTTTCTTCCGATGCATTTTCTTATGATGTTTCTTAAGGAAATTTTCTTAGGAAGCCCTTTCTTTATAAGTTTCTCAAGAAAAGTTTTTTCGATACATTTTCTAAAGAAGTTTCTTAAGGAAATTTTCTTCGGAAGCACTTTCTTAAGAAACTTCTTAAGAAATTTTCTTGTGAGGCACTTTCTTCAGAAGATTCTTAGGAAAAGTTTCTTATTACGCATTTTCTTAAGAGCTTTCTTAAGGAAATTTTCTTCGGAAGCACTTCCTTAGGAAGTTTCTTAAGGAAAGTTTCTTAGGAAGCACTTTTTAAGAATTTTCTTATGGAAGTATTATTTGGAAGAACTTTATTCAGCATTTTTTAAGAAAACTTTCTTCCGACGCATTTTCTTATGATGTTTCTTCAGGAAAGTTTCTTAGGAAGCCCTTTCTTTATAAGTTTCTTAAGAAAAGTTTCTTCCGATACATTTTCTAAAGAAGTTTCTTAAGGAAATTTTCTTCGGAAGTCATTTCTTAAGAAACTTCTTATTACACATTCTTAAGAAGATTCTAAGGAAAAGTTTCCTATTACGCATTTTCTTAAGAAACTTCTTAAGAAATTTTCTTGTGAGGCACTTTCTTAAGAAGATTCTAAGGAAAAGTTTCCTATTACGCATTTTCTTAAGAAAAGTTTCTTAAGGAAATTTTCTTCGGAAGTCATTTCTTAAGAAACTTCTTAAGATATTTTCTTGTGAGGCACTTTCTTAAGAAGATTCCTAGGAAAAGTTTCTTATTACACATTTTCTTAAAAACTTTCGTAAGGAAATTTTCTTCGGAAGCACTTCCTTAAGATGTTTCTTGAGGAAAGTTTCTTAGGAAGCACTTTTTAAGAAGTATCTCATGGAAATATTATTTGGAACAACTTTCTTAAGAAATTTTTTAAGAAAAGCTTCTTCCGATGCATTTTCTTATGATGTTTCTTAAAGAAACTTTCTTAGGAAGCCCTTTCTTTGTAAGTTTCTTAAGAAAAAAAAATTCCGATACATTTTCTAAAGAAATTTCTTAAGGAAATTTTCTTCGGAAGCACTTTCTTAAGAAACTTCTTAAGAAATTTTCTTGTGAGGCACTTTCTT
>LR738712.1:568003919-568082859 GCA_902687465.1 Secale cereale
TAAGAAATTTTCTTGTGAGGCACTTTCTTAAGAAGATTCTTAGGAAAAGTTTCTTATTACGCATTTTCTTAAGAGCTTTCTTAAGGAAATTTTCTTCGGAAGCACTTCCTTAGGAAGTTTCTTAAGGAAAGTTTCTTAGGAAGCACTTTTTATGAAATTTCTTATGGAAATATTATTTGGAAGAACATTCTTAAGAATTTTTTCAAGAAAAGTTTCTTCCAACTCATTTTCTTATGATGTTTCTTAAGGAAATTTTCTTAGGAAGCCCTTTCTTTATAAGTTTCTCAAGAAAAGTTTTTTCGATACATTTTCTAAAGAAGTTTCTTAAGGAAATTTTCTTCGGAAGCACTTTCTTAATAAACTTCTTAAGAAATTTTCTTGTGAGGCACTTTCTTCAGAAGATTCTTAGGAAAAGTTTCTTATTACGAATTTTCTTAAGAACTTTCTTAAGGAAATTTTCTTCGGAAGCACTTCCTTAAGAAATTTCTTAAGGAAAGTTTCTTAGGAAGCACTTTTTAAGAATTTTCTTATGGAAGTATTATTTGGAAGAACTTTATTAAGCATTTTTTAAGAAAAGTTTCTTCCGACGCATTTTCTTATGATGTTTCTTCAGGAAAGTTTCTTTGGAAGCCCTTTCTTTATAAGTTTCTAAAGAAAAGTTTCTTCCGATACATTTTCTAAAGAAGTTTCTTAAGGAAATTTTCTTCGGAAGTCATTTCTTAAGAAACTTCTTAAGAAATTTTCTTGTGAGGCACTTTCTTAAAAAGATTCTAAGGAAAAGTTTCCTATTACGCATTTTCTTAAGAAAAGTTTCTTAAGGAAATTTTCTTCGGAAGTCATTTCTTAAGAAACTTCTTAAGATATTTTCTTGTGAGGCACTTTCTTAAGAAGATTCCTAGGAAATTTTCTTATTACACATTTTCTTAAAAACTTTCGTAAGGAAATTTTCTTCGGAAGCACTTCCTTAAGATGTTTCTTGAGGAAAGTTTCTTAGGAAGCACTTTTTAAGAAGTATCTCATGGAAATATTATTTGGAACAACTTTCTTAAGATTTTTTTTAAGAAAAGTTTCTTCCGATGCATTTTCTTATGATGTTTCTTAAAGAAACTTTCTTAGGAAGCCCTTTCTTTGTAAGTTTCTTAAGAAAAAAAAATTCCGATACATTTTCTAAAGAAATTTCTTAAGGAAATTTTCTTCGGAAGCACTTTCTTAAGAAACTTCTTAAGAAATTTTCTTGTGAGGCACTTTCTTAAGAAGATTCTTACGAAAAGTTTCTTATTACGCATTTTCTTAAGAGCTTTCTTAAGGAAATTTTCTTCGGAAGCACTTCCTTAGGAAGTTTCTTAAGGAAAGTTTCTTAGGAAGCACTTTTTAAGAAATTTCTTATGGAAATATAATTTGGAAGAACATTTTTAAGAATTTTTTCAAGAAAAGTTTCTTCCAACTCATTTTCTTATGATGTTTCTTAAGGAAATTTTCTTAGGAAGCCCTTTCTTTATAAGTTTCTCAACAAAAGTTTTTTCGATACATTTTCTAAAGAAGTTTCTTAAGGAAATTTTCTTCGGAAGCACTTTCTTAAGAAACTTCTTAAGAAATTTTCTTGTGAGGCACTTTCTTCAGAAGATTCTTAGGAAAAGTTTCTTATTACGAATTTTCTTAAGAACTTTCTTAAGGAAATTTTCTTCGGAAGCACTTCCTTAAGAAATTTCTTAAGGAAACTTTCTTAGGAAGCACTTTTTAAGAATTTTCTTATGGAAGTATTATTTGGAAGAACTTTATTAAGAATTTTTTAAGAAAAGTTTCTTCCGACGCATTTTCTTATGATGTTTCTTCAGGAAAGTTTCTTAGGAAGCCCTTTCTTTATTAGTTTCTTAAGAAAAGTTTCTTCCGATATATTTTCTAAAGAAGTTTCTTAAGGAAATTTTCTTCGGAAGTCATTTCTTAAGAAACTTCTTAAGAAATTTTCTTGTGAGGCACTTTCTTAAGAAGATTCTTAGGAAAAGTTTCCTATTACGCATTTTCTTCGGAAGCACTTTCTTAAGAAACTTCTTAAGAAATTTTGTTGTGAGGCACTGTCGGTGTACTAAGGTAGGGGTACCTCAGTACCCCAACTTGTGCACGGGCAGTAGCAGCTTCCCGCGGCAGGGCCTACCACGTGCTTGCCGGAGACCTTTCTGATCCATATGAAGCCATTCAAAAACAAAGTATACAAGACAGAAGATCAAGGCCCCGGCAAGTGGAGCTTGCCGGGAAGGCCGTCCCAGGCTCAAGATTTCCTCATTAACACAAGACCCTGGCAAGAGGAGCTTGCCAGGAAGACCAGAAGATTGCATTTCAGAAGACATGCCTCGGCGCGACATGCGCCCCGGCAGGGCCCGGGGAGCGGCAAGCTCCAGGGCCCGGCAAGGTCAAGGCCCCGGCAAGGTGCTTGCCGGGGAGAGTTACGCTGTGTACCCGCGCTCCAGCTCATCGAACCACGCGTCGCCCTAGGGCCATTCCAGGGACGCGTGGCGGATGGCTGTGCAGCCTGGGGGACACGGTGGCACTCCACGGTGACGAAGCCATCGCCGTGGCAAACGGAGACGCAAGGGCGGGCGCTTTTGGGGTCGACGGTGACGGGCATTTAATGCTCTTGTCCCCCACTGTCAAAGTAGGTGATGACCACCGTTCATCCACTGTTCCAGCACTGTTACAACTACCACCACAATTACATTTTTACCCCTTTTCCTACGTTGACACCTGTCGGTGACCCCTTGAGCTATAAAAGGAGGCCCATGCACAACGTAGAAAGGGTTCGGAACCTAGATCGCTCATTTGCTCGGTGTAGCTAGTTCTTCAAGCTCCCGAGCTCCAACACTTAATACAAACTAAGCAGGAGTAGGGTTTTACGCGTCCGTCGCGGCCCGAACCTGGGTAAACTGCCCGCGTGCTCTCTACGATCTGCTCTTTGTGCTCCCTCCGCTCCCTTACCGCACGAACAAGGGGCTCCGGTCCCATAGGTGCTCGTGGTGGACAGTTTCCCCTAACATCTTTGGCGCGCCAGGTAGGGGGCGTCGAGGTTGTGCGAACCTGATCCGGCGTTCACGCGGGCGCATTCTTCATCAACCTCTCCAGCTACATCATCTTCATCAGCAACAACAGCATGGCCCCGAAGAAGAAGGCTTCGGAGGTCGGAGGCCCGTCCGCGTCTGTTCCACCGCCACCTGAGCCAACGGTGGGTGGAGGAGACGCCGTCGGAAGGGTGGTCGCCGGCGAGGAGACTCGCGGCGCCACCAAATCCAAGGACAAGACGGACGACCGAGCCTCGGTCTCCGTGGATGCGCCACGTCCATCTCAGCAAACGACAACCCAGCAGCGCCGTGGTACAGGAGGTACCATCCGCTTGCTGGGGCAAGGGCAAACCGGAGGTTCGCGGGATGCTCCGGACCACCGTCCGGGCACGAGCAAGGTGCGGTCACCGGGGCGGGAAACTGCTCCTTCTAACCCTGTTAGGAGTCCGAGCATATCCCGCTCCTCGCACCGCTCGCCCCCGCTCCCCTCCTCTCCAGCAGAAGCACTCTCAAGAGCGCAACTGCTCCTCGACTTCCCTCCAGCGGCGGACAAGGCCGAAGACTGGAGGGCAACAATCCAAAGCCTCATCGCCTTCGCCAACAACGACACGCCGCAGCAGCCGGCGACGTCGCGGCCGCGGCAAGTCGAGAAGACGAAGGCCGATGGTGACAAGACCGCCGGGGGTGCAACCACCGTGCACTCCCCGCCGCGGAAGCAGAAGACGCCGCCCCGCCGGATCAACTCGACAACGACTCCACGGCGTCGTCGGATCCGCGGGCTCGTCGGGACCAGCGCCAAGTCCTTGACGACCGGCGACAAGAAGACGCTCGAACGATGATCGAGCGCCGCCGAGAAGCTCGGCGACAATCAGATCAGCGCGCTGGGACCGTTGTTGACACACACGCGCCCGGTGAGCCATGGGACTTGCCATACGCGGCAGGTTGCCCTGCGTTTACCCGTGAGCTGCGGCGTGTCCAGTGGCCCAGCATCAAGAACTTCAAGCCCGACGTACCGGAGAAGTACGACGGCAAGACGCACCCCTCGGAGTTTCTCAGCATCTACACCAACGCGGTGCAGGCTGCCGGGGGGCGCGACGAGAAGATACTGGCGAACTACTTCCCGCTGGTGCTTAAGCCGAACGTTCGTTCTTGGCTTATGCACTTGCCGGAAGGCTCCATTTCTTCATGGGCAGATCTTTGCCATCAGTTTGTTGGCGCCTTCACGGGCGGCCACAAACCCCACGGCCAGGAGAGCGATCTCCACATCTTGGCCCAGAAGGAAGGAGAACCTCTGCGCAAGTACATCCAGCGTTTCAGCCGCGTGCAGCACAACATCCCCGACGTCCACCCTGCTGCGGTTATCAGCGCGTTCCACCAGAACGTGCGTAACCGCCGCATGTGTGAGGAGATGGCCATGACCAAGATACGGGATGTCAGCGAGCTCTATGCTCTAGCTGATAAGTGCGCGCGTGCTAAAGAGGGGAGGAGACTCCCCGGGGAGGATGCTGGCGCAGGGGGAAGCGACAGCGAGGATGCCGCCCCGGCAAAGAAGAGCCGGCGGCGGAACAATAGAAGAAAGAAGAACAAGGAAGTGCTTGCCGTCGAGAAGTCTGGCAAGGAGGCTCCCGCCAAGCAAACACAGGCTGGCGGCTCCGGCAAGGAGCCTGCCCCTGTAGCGGCAGCCGACAAGCTGGACGGCTCCGACAAGCAATACTGCAAGATCCACCGCACCAACGGCCACGACCTCTCCAACTGCAAACGCGTCGAATACCTCGTCGAGCAGCAGAAAGCTGAGTACGAGAGGCGCGACAAGGAGAAGGCCCAAGGTGGCGGAGGAGAGCCAAGCAAGAAGCGGCCATTCAATGGCCGGGGAGGACGCCGCGGCAAGGCCAAGCAGCGGCAAGGTGACCGACCTCCCCGGGGCCGCGACAAGGATGAAGAAGACGACGACGATGACATGGAGGAAGAAGATAACAGCGAGCAGGAGTTCCAGAAGGCCACGGAAGTCATGTGCGTCGACGGCGGTGCCTCTTTGCATACTTCCCACCGCCAACTCAAGCAGTGGGTGCGGGAAGTAAATGCAGCAGAGCCGCCCGTGGAGTCGCGCAGGCTCCTCAAATGGTCCAGCACGCCCATCATTTTTGATCTTGAGGATCACCCTGACCGCACCACCGCGGTCGGGTGCTTGCCGATGTTGGTCTCACCAACCATCCGCAACCTCAAGGTCACCAAAATGTTGGTTGACGGCGGGGCCGGCCTGAACTTGATCTCCTCGGCTGTGATCAAGAAACTCCAAATCCCAGATGGCGAGCTCGAAGAGACCGGTTCTTTCCAAGGAATAAACCCGGGGAGGAGCAAGCCCAAGGGAAAGATTACTCTGCCAGTGACCTTTGGCGGGGAGCTGAACTTCAGGACGGAGAGGATAACCTTCGATGTTGCCGATATCCCATTGCCATACAATGGGATACTTGGACGACCTTCCCTCGCCAAGTTCATGGCAGCTTCCCACTACGCCTACAATGTACTCAAGATGCCGGGGCCGATAAGCTTCATCTCTGTCCATGGCAACAAGAAGGACGCGCTTATCTGCGCCGACAAGATATACCAGGACGCAGCAGCCGCAGCGGAGAAGGACACACTTGCCGCTGAAGCTCCCGGGGGGAAGAAGACCAAGACCAAGTCCGGCAAATGCTCTGGGACCCACTCCGGCAACCGCATCTCTTCGGAGTGCTGCGCTGCCGCCGAGGACGTTCCATCGAGCTCCACCGGCAAGTGCAAGAAGGGGATGGCCGCTCCTCCGGCAACCAAGAAGGTGTCCGCCAAGGAGGACGGCACTGGTGGTACCTTCACCATCAGTGCCACACTTGACAGCAAATAGGAAAGCGCGCTCGTTGCCTTCCTGCGGGCGAATGTCGATGTGTTTGCCTGGCAACCATCTGACATCCCCAGTGTTCCCAGGAAGGTAATTGAGCACAAGCTTGCTGTTTGTCCTCATGCGCGGCCCGCTAAGCAGAAGGTCAGAAAGCAAGCCGTGGAGCGCCAAGAATTCATTGCCGAAGAGATCAAGAAACTAGAAGCAGCAGGCCTGGTTAGGGGCGTGATCCATCCCACGTGGTTAGCAAATCCAGTTGTCGTGCGTAAAGCCAACGGGAAGTGGAGACTGTGTATAGACTTCACCGATGTGAATAAAGCATGTCCCAAGGATCCATTTACCTTGCCGCGCATTGACCAGATTGTTGATTCCACCGCCGGATGTGAGTTGCTCTCTTTCCTTGATGCATATTCAGGCTACCATCAGATCTTCATGGCCAAAGAAGATGAAGAGAAGACTGCATTTATCACTCCATGCGGCACGTATTGCTTCATACGTATGCCCTTTGGATTGAAGAATGCAGGCTCAACCTTTGCAAGAGTAGTATACACTGCTTTTGAGCCACAGATTCACAGAAATGAAGAGGCTTACATGGATGATATCGTGGTTAAGAGCAAGAGCAAGGATACACTGATCCAAGATTTGGAAGAGACATTTGAGAACCTGCGCAAGATCCAGCTTAAGTTGAACCCCGAGAAGTGTGTCTTTGGAGTCCCCTCCGGCAAGCTTCTCGGGTTCTTTGTATCACAAAGGGGGATCGAAGCCAACCCCGACAAGATTAAAGCCATCGAGCAGATCGAAGCCCCGAAGCGCATCAAAGATGTGAGGAGACTTGCAGGTTGTGTAGCTGCCCTCAGTAGGTTCATTTCAAAGTCTGCAGAACGCGCCCTACCTTTCTTCAAAATCTTGAAGAAGGTAGGTCCTATGAAATGGACTCCGGAAGCGGAGGCAGCGCTGTAGGACTTGAAACGGTACCTATCCTCCACTCCAATACTTGTCGCACCTAGGCCACAGGAGAAGTTGCTGCTGTACCTAGCGGCAACCAACCAGGTGGTTAGTGCTGCGTTGGTAGCGGAGAGGGAGGCCGACGAGGAGTCAGCACCACTGGCAAGCGAATCCAGCGACAAGCAGGGGGCTCCTCCGGCAAACTCTGGCCCCGACAAGGACAACTTTGCGCAGAAGGAAGAAGAAGTGCGGAGAAAGATGGTGCAGCGCCCGGTGTATTTTGTGAGTTCCCTCTTGCAGGGGGCTAGATCAAGATACTCCGGGGTGCAGAAGTTGCTTTTCGGCCTCCTCATGGCCTCGAGAAAGCTGCGCCATTACTTCCAAGCACATGAGATAACAGTGGTCACTCGCTTTCCGCTGAAGAGGATATTGCACAATCCAGAAGCAACAGGCAGGATCGTCGAGTGGGCCCTTGAGCTGTCAAGCTTTGGTCTCAAGTTTGAGAGTACCTCAACCATACAGAGCCGAGCTTTGGCAGAATTCATAGCTGAATGGACCCCAACGCCCGATGAAGAAATTCCAGAGACAAGTGTACCCGTACAAGAAGCGGCCAGTGAATGGGTAATGTACTTTGATGGTGCCTTCTCGCTGCAAGGCGTCGGCGCCGGCGTGGTACTCATCGCGCCCACCGGAGAGCACCTCAAGTATGTTATCCAGATGCACTTTCCCAGGGAGCAAGCGACAAACAACACTGCTGAGTATGAAGGCTTGCTTGCCGGCCTCAGGATTGCGGCCGAACTTGGGATCAGGAAGCTGATTGTCCGGGGAGATTCTCAGTTGGTGGTCCGGCAAGTCAACAAGAGTTACCAGAGCCCTTTGATGGAAGCTTATGTAGATGAAGTGAGGAAACTTGAAGAGCACTTTGAAGGTCTGCAGATGGAGCACGTCCCGAGAGCTCAAAATGAAATTGCAGATGGCCTTTCAAAGTGTGCTGCGATGAAGTTACCTGTGGAACTAGGGACCTTCTTGCTCAAGCTAACTCAGCCATCCGTCACACCATCAATTGGGCAACCCAAGAAGAGAAAGTTGATCTCCGGCGACTACTTGCCGGCGGATCTTCCCGAAGCCGCCGCCAAGGTCCCCAAGATCAACGATCAGAATGCTGAGGAACAGTTTGCTCCTGCAGATCCTCGGATCTGTACAGTTGAAGCAAGCGTTCCCGACAAGCCTCGCCCCGGCGAGCTTGCCGGGGGACCATCAGCTCCGGCAGAACCAGAGGTTCTTGCCGTAGAAGCTGGGGTTCCCGCAGCGGCCCTCATGCCTTTGGTCCTTGCCGTTGAGCCTCGGGCTCCGACATGGGCATAGCAGATCGTCCGTTTTCTGCAAACTGGAGAACTTCCCGACGACCCAGAAGAAATAGAGAAGATAACCAGGCAGTCAAGTATGTACCAGTTCGTGGATAACGAGCTGTACATAAGAAGACTCAATGGTGTCAGGTTGAAGTGCATCTCCAGGGAAGATGGACAGAAGCTGTTGGCAGAGATACACGGAGGCATATGTGGCCACCACATTGGCGCAAGGGCGCTTGCCGGGAAGGCGTTCCGGCAAGGGTTCTTCTGGCCAGAAGCCCTCCAAGATGCAACCGCACAAGTAACCAAGTGTGAAGCATGCCAGTTCCATGCCAAACAAATTCATCAGCCAGCTCAGGCTCTCCAAACGATCCCTTTGTCCTGGCCCTTCTCGGTCTGGGGGCTCGATATCCTCGGCCCCTTCCCTCGCGCTGTCGGGGGCTTTGAGTACTTGTACGTTGCAATCGACAAGTTCACAAAGTGGCCAGAAGTGGAACCGGTGAGAAAGGTGACAGCACAGTCAGCGGTCAGGTTCTTCAGGTCGATTGTTTGCCGTTTCGGAATCCCTAACAGGATCATCATCGACAATGGTACACAATTTACTAGTCGCACCTTCATGCAGTACGTCCAAGACCTTGGCGCCAAGGTCTGTTTCGCCTCTGTTGCTCACCCGAGGAGCAATGGTCAAGCGGAGAGGGCCAATGCTGAAGTGCTGCGCGGACTAAAGACAAGGACCTTTGACAGGCTGCGCAAGTGCGGAAGAAACTGGATAGAGGAGTTACCGGCGGCTCTTTGTCAATCAGAACGACACCAAGTCGAGCCACCTGACAGACACCCTTTGCTCTAGTCTATGGAGCAGAGGCAGTTCTCCCCACGGAACTCGTATACGGATCTCCTCGAGTGCTCGCTTACGATGAGCTCGAGCAAGAGCAACTGCGGCAAGATGATGCATTGCTCCTCGAGGAGGAACGTCTCCAGGCTGCTGTACGAGCTGCTCGGTACCAGCAAGCCTTGCGCCGCTATCATAGCCGCAAGGTTAAGGCCAGGAGTCTCGAGGAAGGCGACCTTGTTCTTCGGCGTGTTCAGTCCGCCAAGAATTCCAACAAGTTGACGCCGAAGTGGCAAGGCCCTTATCGGGTGAGACAAGTCACGAGGCCCGGCGCTGTCTGCCTTGAGACCGAAGAAGGCTTACCGGTGAGCAACTCCTGGAACATAGAGCATCTTCGCAAGTTTCACCCATAAGGCGCGGTTGCCGTGATCCGCTCCGGCAACCACCTTTTGTACAAGCCTTGCCGCTGTTGCATGTAACCCTTTGTACAAAGCCGGGCGCAGATCCCGTGCATCAGTAAAGCTTTTTGCGTTTTGCACTATTTGTCTTCTCCATGCTTTTCTTCGTTATTTGCATGCATTTTTGGCATCTTGTGCAATACAAGTACCCGGTAAGCATTAGCACGCCGAAAGGCCCTATACTTGTTTTCCCTCCTCTTTTTCTTCCCCTCTTAAGCAGAAGGAACGTTCCTCGCGCACAAGTTTGCCGGGGGGGAAGGAGATGGAGGACGAACCAAGTGCTGTTCAAGAAAGAGAAGCCTTACCGGGAAGCAAGCAATATATGAAAGCTAAGTTACCAGAATTTGAGCAATTCAAATTTTTAAATTTTGGTTATCTTCCTTGAACAACCACACTTTGTATGGAAAACCTGTGCGCGGAGGAACCTACCCGTGGCTAGCCGCACCCTTATCTTGTTTTCGAGTACGCTCAACGACTTAAGTGAGCTGCGACAAGTGTCGCGCCCTTGCTTCGTTTTCAAGTTCACTCAGCAAGCTAAGTGCGTTGCGACTAGCTGCGGCAAGGTTGCTTGCCGGTAAGACCTTGGCCAGCAGGCTGCTCGGAGTCCAGTACTCAGCGCTCGCGGCAAGGGCCCCTTGCCGGCAAGTTCCCTAGAAGCGTAGGGTTGAAGGCATACAAAGTAGAGGACCAAAACAAGGGAGATAACATTGCACTGATTGATCAAAATAAGATAATATATTACAAGGGATAACTTGTCGCAATGACTAATAAGTTCATGTCCATGGCACCCTATGCGGCAGCAAAAGAGATAAAGAAAAGGAGGCCTAATCTACGCGGTCGCCTTCGACCCTGGAGATCTTGTTCACCTTGGCGATAATGTGGGCGACCTGCGCCTTCAGCGCCTCCATATCCGCGTCGGCCGGCAAGCTGCGGAGAACGTTGACGAGGTTTATGCCAGGATTGCGGTACACTATCTTCGTCAGAACGCGCTCCAAAGTTCCCGCCAGAGCTGGCGTGACTCCTCGGCCAGTTGCGCGGGGAGCTTCTTCTGTAGATTTGCGAGGGCTGGCGCGACCCCTCTGAAGAAGAGACTGAGCTTGGCGCTGTGGGGGAGATTTGGATCCGGAGAGTATATGAGAAGCTCAACCCTCAGCGCCATCAGCTCCTTGTCGATGCTAGCTGCAGAAGCCACCAGGTCATCGGTCCATACTTCGACGGTCCGGCGGAAGTTCTCAGCTGAAGTGGCGGCGCTCTCCACCAGGCCTCGCTCCTTGCGGAGCTCGTCCTTCAGCCTGGTTTCGCGGTCCCGGACGGCGTCGAGGGAATCCTTCAGCGTGGAGACCTTCAGCTCCAGATCTGCAATTGAGTCCTTGGCGGCCTTCAGCTCGTCGCCTTGCTTGGAGAGGCGCACCTGGAGTTCAGAATTAGTGTGGGCGTCCTTCTCGCGCTCTATGTTGAGCACGGTGACCCTCTCCGTGCTCGCCCTCAGGAATTCCTCCAGTTGTGCCACCTTGGCCTCGAGATCCTTCTTGGCGGTCTCTGCGGTGGCGGCGGCGGCCTTCGCTTCCTTCAGTTCTCCGCCAAGGGCCTGCTCCCGGGCGGTGAGGTCTTCCTCGTGGGAGTCGAGGTCGACCTTCCACTGGTTGAGCGCCCCTTCTCGCTGAGACAGCGCTTCTCCGGCGAGTCACTGCTGCTCCTCGGCTTCGGCCTTCTCCAGGAGCCACTCTTGGTACTCGCCGGCAAGCCTCTCGCGCTCCTCCGCCAGGTCACGGAGGGCCGCCTGGTTGGCGGCGCGGAGCTCCACGGCGCGCTTCTCCATATCTGCTGCGGCCTTGGCGGTGAGGGCCTCCCGAGACTCGAGCTTCGCCTGCCTGGCCCGGTAAAGGGCCAGGAGCCGATGGAGCAACTTCTCCTCCTTGGGCTCGTCGCTCCCGCCAGGCGCCTCGACAATCTTCAGCCCCGCGGAGGCGAGGACCTCTCCATCAAAGGCCTCTCCCTCCACGGGGGCTCGCGACGAGGATCCCCACGGCACCTGAATGAAGACGCCGTTGGGAGCCTCGAGGTAGAAGCCCGACTGCTCCTTTCCGGCGGAGGGGTCGGCGGCCGGTGCAGCACTCGATGCTCCTGCCGCCTCCGGGCCGGCAGTGCGGTCGCCGTCCCCCTCCTCGGCCGCAGCGTCTGCGGTTGGAGCAGTCTCCTCCGCGGCGGGCTCGTCGGCTCCCTCCCTGCTATCAGTAGCAGTGGCGTTGCCGTCGCCGCCGCCCACCTCCTCCTCGACGACAACCTCCGTCTCCATCTGCTCTGGGGGAGGAGGATCTAGAAGAAGAAGAAAAAGAAGAAGTTCAAGCAAATATCCAAAAAAGACAAGTCTAAGAAAACGAGGTTGCAAGACTTACCTTGGCGGACTTCGTCGACGGCGGGCTCCCTCGCCGGGGAGCTCTCCCTTGGCGGGGTGGCCGCCCTCGCCGGGCTGCTCGCCCTTGGCGGGGTACTCGCCCTTGGCGGAGTACCCGCCCTTGGCGGAGCGCTCTCCCTCGCCGGAGAGTTCGTCCTTGGCGGGGACGGCGGGGCCTGCGGCTCCTCGGGAGTGGTCTCCGGGTGCTCCTGTGGCTGCGGCTCCACCTCTGCACAAGACAATCAAGACCAAACAGAGCAACAAGATGTTAGTACAAACAAAAACTTCAGGCGCGCCCGACGAGCGGAAAGATCAAGCCCAGACTTACGCTGGGGGCTGCGCTGGGGGCTGCTCTTGGGTCCGGCAAGCTCGTCGCCGGCGCGTCCCCTGTCGCCGCGACGGGCGAGTCGTCCTCGACCTCGACTACGGGAACCTTGGCCTTCTTCGCTGCTCGCTGGGCCAGGGTCCTGAAATCAAAGCAAGAAGCAAGATCAGAATCATCAACGGAAAAATCAAGACAGAATTGAAGAAGCTACAGAACACAAGTCCTTACTCCTGTTCCTCGTCGTCGTCATCGTTGCTCAGGGCGGAGAAGTCGAACTCCACCTGAGGCGCGTCCGCGCGAGGAGCCGGAGGCGAAGGCTCCCTCGGGCGCTTGGTGGTCCCAGGGGCTGGGGGCTGCGAAGACCCAGCCTCTGTGGACGCCAGGGCCCGGGGAGCAGGCGGAGCCGCCGCTCCGCTCTGAGAGGATTCCCCTCTGCTTGGCGCTGGCACGCGGGGCGCCCCCGCCGCAGCTGTTGCGCGGGGCGCCTCCATCGCGGCTGATGTGCGGGGCGCCTCTGTCGCAGCCTGGCTCCCCCCGGTGGCTCGCGTCGCCCGGCGAGCAGGTTGTTGTCGGGGAGCCTGCGTCCTCGTCGCCGTAGGCACCTTGCGGAGGCGCTTCAACGGAGATCGCCTGGGACTTGCCCGTGGCGGGGAGGTCTCCGAGGTCGAGGAGGCATCGTCGTCGAGCCCCAGAGACCCACCGGAGTCCTCGCCGGCCCCGGCGTCCTCCTCCTCCTCCTCTTCGGCCGGCCCGTTGGGCCCAGCGCCCTGCCCTGCGGCCGCGCTCCCTCCGGCGCCTCCGCTCCCTCCAGCGCCTCCGCTCCCTCCGGCGCCTCTGCTTCCTCCGGCAACGTCGCCCCTCGCGGTGGCCTCGGTCACGATCCTGGGGATCCCAGCATACCTCAGAGAGGGGACCCCGGCGAGCTCGTCGGGCGGAAGCTTAAGCAGCCTGCGGATCTCTGTCTCCTCTGCTTGGCACGATGCTTCCGCAGCCTCTGCCTCTTCAACTATGAACCCGAACTCTCCTGCCGCTGCGGCTGCGGCGGCCTCTTCTACCCGGGAAGCAATATAAGCAATCTCCCGATCAGTGGTGGCCCGGGTGAGACCCTTGGTCTCCTCTTTGTTCTTCGGCACCTCCACCAAGTTGTCGAAGAAGCTCATGATGGCATCCGGCTTGGGCGCTATCCATGTTGGGTCGACGCCATGCGAGTCACATGCGGGCATCATTGCGCGTAAGGGATCCCGGGTCGTGCTGTTGCATAGGGGCACCACTCCCCGGGGAGCTCTAAACCACTCCGGGTGGGCCGGGTCGTGCTTAAAAAGCTCCCGGACCATCCCCTTCAGCTCCAGCGACGTGAAGTTGAAGTTCAGCCCTGGGCGCAGACTCATAATGTCCGCCGCATTGCCGTACTCCCATGCTGGCCTTTTCCTCTCCTGTAAAGGGGCAATGCGGCGGCAGAGGAAGTCTGCTCCTACCTCTCCGATGGTCAACTTGGCTACCCGGAGACGAAGAATTCTGACAAGGGCGACGTTGAGCTTGATGTCGTCCGAGTCTAGGTCGCTCCAGTCCCTGCCGCGCACTATGGCAGTTGTGCGCGGCGCGGTGAAGGGCTGCGGCTCGTCCTCTACTACCCAGCACCAATCCGCGCGCCACTCCTCCCACTTGCCGCGGAGTTCCCCTTGCAGATAGGATTCCTTCTTGTTCAAGCGGAAGACCCAAGAGATACCCCCGGAGAGGGGAGCGCCGGCCTCTACTCTAGGCGTAAAGAAATGCCTAAAAAGCGCTACATTTGGATAGATCCCTATATAGTTTTTGCACAGATGTGCGAAAACCGCCATCGTGAGGATGGCGTTGGGGGTGAAATCCAAGAGGTGGAGGTTGTAGGTGTTCATGATATCGCAGAAAAATTCAGAGAATGGAGGACAAAGGCCGCAGTGGAAGAAAACAGCGAAGAAGAAATACCCGCCGGGGTACATATCCTTGGCGGCGGCGGGATAGACTCTGGTCCGAGGATGCGCCTTGGTCTTCTTGGCCCAGAACAGGTAGTACTTGTTCCAGAGCTCCCGCGCGCCGAGCCTTGGCGCGAAGACGACATTCCTCTTCCGCAGGAGAGCAAGCCTCGCCGCCTGCTCAGATTTCTCTTTCTTGGCCTTCTCCGCCTTCGCCTTCTCGGTCTTCGGGGCCATGGCGGAGGCGGCGAGGGAAGGGGGAGCAAGGAGTCCGGCGGCGCCGCAGATGCGGGAAACGGCGGAGGAGGTGTGGAGGCGGAGCGCAGAGGGGAATTTCTGGAGATGGAAGAAGCAATGAAGGCGAAGTAAGGTAACGGCCCCTGCTTCCTCTGCTTTTAAGGGGGAAGTGGGGGACGCTCCGCATTTCCCATTAAAGAACGTGGCCACGTTCCCCCCCACGACGCTGCAATCGACGTGTGCCGTTACGGAGGGACGCGGCGGATGCGGAAGGGGATTCGGCGTGCCGTGGGCCGTGCGTGCCCGTGCACTGTTTTGGACCAGGCCCAACAGCGCTCGGCACCGTGTCTGGCCCAGGCCCGGGGGCTCCTGTCGGTGTACTAAGGTAGGGGTACCTCAGTACCCCAACTTGTGCACGGGCAGTAGCAGCTTCCCGCGGCAGGGCCTACCACGTGCTTGCCGAAGACCTTTCTGATCCATATGAAGCCATTCAAAAACAAAGTATACAAGACAGAAGATCAAGGCCCCGGCAAGTGGAGCTTGCCGGGAAGGCCGTCCCAGGCTCAAGATTTCCTCATTAACCCAAGACCCTGGCAAGAGGAGCTTGCCAGGGAGACCAGAAGATTGCATTTCAGAAGACATGCCTCGGCGCGACATGCGCCCCGGCAGGGCCCAGGGAGCGGCAAGCTCCAGGGCCCGGCAAGGTCAAGGCCCCGGCAAGGTGCTTGCCGGGGAGAGTTACGCTGTGTACCCGCGCTCCAGCTCATCGAACCACGCGTCGCCCTGGGGCCATTCCAGGGACGCGTGGCGGATGGCTGTGCAGCCTGGGGGACACGGTGGCACTCCACGGTGACGAAGCCATCGCCTTGGCAAACGGAGACGCAAGGGCGGGCGCTTTTGGGGTCGACGGTGACGGGCATTTAATGCTCTTGTCCCCCACTGTCAAAGTAGGTGATGACCACTGTTCATCCACTGTTCCAGCACTGTTACAACTACCACCACAATTACATTTTTACCCCTTTTCCTACGTTGACACCTGTCGGTGACCCCTTGAGCTATAAAAGGAGGCCCATGCAAAACGTAGAAAGGGTTCGGAACCTAGATCGCTCATTTGCTCGGTGTAGCTAGTTCTTCAAGCTCCCGAGCTCCAACACTTAATACAAACTAAGCAGGAGTAGGGTTTTACGCGTCCGTCGCGGCCCGAACCTGGGTAAACTGCCCGCGTGCTCTCTACGATCTGCTCTTTGTGCTCCCTCCGCTCCCTTACCGCACGAACAAGGGGCTCCGGTCCCATAGGTGCTCGTGGTGGACAGTTTCCCCCGACAGGCACTTTCTTAAGAAGATTCTTAGGAAAAGTTTCTTATTACGCATTTTCTTTAGAACTTTTTTAAGGTAATTTTCTTCGGAAGCACTTCCTTAAGAAGTTCTTAAGGAAAGTTTCTTAGGAAGAAATTTTAAAGAATTTTCTTAAGGAAATATTATTTGGAAGAACTTTCTTAAGAATTTTTTAAGAAAAGTTTCTTCCGACGCATTTTCTTATGATGTTTCTTAAGGAAAATTTCTTAGGAAGCCCTTTCTTTATAAGTTTCTTAAGAAAAGTTTCTTCCGATACATTTTCTAAAGAAGTTCCTTAAGGAAATTTTCTTCAGAAGTCATTTCTTTAGAAACTTCTTAAGAAAATTTCTTGTGAGGCACTTTCTTAAGAAGATTCTTAGGAAAAGTTTCCTATTACTCATTTTCTTAAGAAAAGTTTCTTAAGGAAATTTTCTTCGGAAGTCATTTCTTAAGAAACTTCTTAAGATATTTTCTTGTGAGGCACTTTCTTAAGAAGATTCGTAGGAAAAGTTTCCTATTACACATTTTCTTAAAGACTTTCTTAATGAAATTTTCTTCGGAAGCACTTCCTTAAGATGTTTCTTGAGGAAAGTTTCTTAGGAAGCACTTTTTAAGAAGTTTCTTATGGAAATATTATTTGGAACAACTTTCTTAAGAATTTTTTTAAGAAAAGTTTCTTCCGATGCATTTTCTTATGATGTTTCTTAAAGAAACTTTCTTAGGAAGCCCTTTCTTTGTAAGTTTCTTAAGAAAAAAAAATTCCGATGCATTTTCAAAAGAAATTTCTTAAGGAAATTTTCTTCGGAAGCACATTCTTAAGAAACTTCTTAAGAAATTTTCTTGTGAGGCACTTTCTTAAGAAAATTCTTAGGAAAAGTTTCTTATTACGCATTTTCTTAAGGAAATTTTCTTCGGAAACACTTTCTTAAGAAGTTTCTTGAAGAAAGTTTCTTAGGAAGCACTTTTTAAGAAGTTTCTTAAGGAAATATTATTTGGAAGAACATTCTTAAGAATTTTTTCAAGAAAAGTTTCTTCCAACTCATTTTCTTATGATGTTTCTTAAGGAAATTTTCTTAGGAAGCCCTTTCTTTATAAGTTTCTCAAGAAAAGTTTTTTCGATACATTTTCTAAAGAAGTTTCTTAAGGCAATTTTCTTCGGAAGCACTTTCTTAAGAAACTTCTTAAGAAATTTTCTTGTGAGGCACTTTCTTCAGAAGATTCTTAGGAAAAGTTTCTTATTACGAATTTTCTTAAGAGCTTTCTTAAGGAAATTTTCTTCGGAAGCACTTCCTTAAGAAATTTCTTAAGGAAAGTTTCTTAGGAAGCACTTTTTAAGAATTTTCTTATGGAAGTATTATTTGGAAGAACTTTATTAAGCATTTTTTAAGAAAAGTTTCTTCCGACGCATTTTCTTATGATGTTTCTTCAGGAAAGTTTCTTAGGAAGCCCTTTCTTTATAAGTTTCTTAAGAAAAGTTTCTTCTGATACATTTTCTAAAGAAGTTTCTTAAGGAAATTTTCTTCGGAAGTCATTTCTTAAGAAACTTCTTAAGAAATTTTCTTGTGAGGCACTTTCTTAAGAAGATTCTAAGGAAAAGTTTCCTATTATGCATTTTCTTAAGAAAAGTTTCTTAAGGAAATTTTCTTCGGAAGTCATTTCTTAAGAAACTTCTTAAGATATTTTCTTGTGAGGCACTTTCTTAAGAAGATTCCTAGGAAAAGTTTCTTATTACACATTTTCTTAAAAACTTTCGTAAGGAAATTTTCTTCGGAAGCACTTCCTTAAGATGTTTCTTGAGGAAAGTTTCTTAGGAAGCACTTTTTTAGAAGTATCTCATGGAAATATTATTTGGAACAACTTTCTTAAGAATTTTTTTAAGAAAAGTTTCTTCCGATGCATTTTCTTATGATGTTTCTTAAAGAAACTTTCTTAGGAAGCCCTTTGTTTGTAAGTTTCTTAAGAAAAAAAAATTCCGATACATTTTCTAAAGAAATTTCTTAAGGAAATTTTCTTCGGAAGCACTTTCTTAAGAAACTTCTTAAGAAATTTTCTTGTGAGGCACTTTCTTAAGAAGATTCTTAGGAAAAGTTTCTTATTACGCATTTTCTTAAGAGCTTTCTTAAGGAAATTTTCTTCGGAAGCACTTCCTTAGGAAGTTTCTTAAGGAAAGTTTCTTAGGAAGCACTTTTTAAGAAATTTCTTATGGAAATATTATTTGAAAGAACATTCTTAAGAATTTTTTCAAGAAAATTTTCTTCCAACTCATTTTCTTATGATGTTTCTTAAGGAAATTTTCTTAGGAAGCCCTTTCTTTATAAGTTTCTCAAGAAAAGTTTTTTCGATACATTTTCTAAAGAAGTTTCTTAAGGAAATTTTCTTCGGAAGCACTTTCTTAAGAAACTTCTTAAGAAATTTTCTTGTGAGGCACTTTCTTCAGAAGATTCTTAGGAAAAGTTTCTTATTACGAATTTTCTTAAGAACTGTCTTAAGGAAATTTTCTTCGGAAGCACTTCCTTAAGAAATTTCTTAAGGAAACTTTCTTAGGAAGCACTTTTTAAGACTTTTGTTATGGAAGTATTATTTGGAAGAACTTTATTAAGAATTTTTTAAGAAAAGTTTCTTCCGACGCATTTTCTTATGATGTTTCTTCAGGAAAGTTTCTTAGGAAGCCCTTTCTTTATAAGTTTCTTAAGAAAAGTTTCTTCCGATACAATTTCTAAAGAAGTTTCTTAAGGAAATTTTCTTCGGAAGTCATTTCTTAAGAAACTTCTTAAGAAATTTTCTTGTGAGGCACTTTCTTAAGAAGATTCTTAGGAAAAGTTTCCTATTACGCATTTTCCTGGGAAGCACTTTCTTAAGAATCTTCTTAAGAAATTTTCTTGTGAGGCACTTTCTTAAGAAGATTCTTAGGAAAAGTTTCTTATTACGCATTTTCTTAAGAACTTTTTTAAGGTAATTTTCTTCGGAAGCACTTCCTTAAGAAATTCTTAAGGAAAGTTTCTTAGGAAGCACTTTTTAAGAATTTTCTTATGGAAATATTATTTGGAAGAACTTTCTTAAGAATTTTTTAAGAAAAGTTTCTTCCGACGCATTTTCTTATGATGTTTCTTAAGGAAAATTCCTTAGGAAGCCCTTTCTTTATAAGTTTCTTAAGAAAAGTTTCTTCCGATACATTTTCTAAAGAAGTTTCTTAAGGAAATTTTCTTCGGAAGTCATTTCTTTAGGAACTTCTTAAGAAATTTTCTTGTGAGGCACTTTCTTAAGAAGATTCTTAGGAAAAGTTTCCTATTACACATTTTCTTAAGAAAATTTTATTAAGGAAATTTTCTTCGGAAGTCATTTCTTAAGAAGCTTCTTCAGATATTTTCTTGTGAGGCACTTTCTTAAGAAGATTCCTAGGGAAAGTTTCTTATTACACATTTTCTTAAAAACTTTCTTAAGGAAATTTTCTTCGGAAGCACTTCCTTAAGATGTTTTTTGAGGAAAGTTTCTTAGGAAGCACTTTTTAAGAAGTATCTTATGGAAATATTATTTGGAACAACTTTCTTAAGAATTTTTTTAAGAAAAGTTTCTTCCGATGCATTTTCTTATGATGTTTCTTAAAGAAACTTTCTTAGGAAGCCCTTTCTTTGTAAGTTTCTTAAGAAAAAAAAATCCGATACATTTTCTAAAGAAATTTCTTAAGGAAATTTTCTTCGGAAGCACTTTCTTAAGAAACTTCTTAAGAAATTTTCTTGTGAGGCACTTACTTAAGAAGATTCTTAGGAAAAGTTTCTTATTACGCATTTTCTTAAGAGCTTTCTTAAGGAAATTTTCTTCGGAAGCACTTCCTTAAGAAGTTTCTTAAGGAAAGTTTCTTAGGAAGCACTTTTTAAGAAGTTTCTTATGGAAATATTATTTGGAAGAACATTCTGTCGGGGGAAACTGTCCTCCCACGAGCACCTATGGGACCGGAGCCCCTTCTACGTTGCGGTAAGGGAGCGGAGGGAGCACGGAGAGCAGATCGAGGGGCACACGCGGGCAGTTTACCCAGGTTCGGGCCGCGATGACTCGTAAAACCCTACTCCTGCTTTGGTTGTATTTAGTTTTCGGGGCTCGGGAGCTTGAAGATCAACAGTACCAGCTACACCGAGCGCGGAGTGAGCAAGTTTCTGGAGTCGAACCCCCTCTACGTTGTGCATCGGCCTCCTTTTATAGCTCAAGGGGTCACCGACAAGTGCCAACGTAGAGGAGGGTAAAAGTGTAAATTTGGTGGTAGTTGAAACAGTGCATGAACAGTGCATGAACAGTGGTCTTCACCTAACCTTGACGGTGGGGGACAAGGGCATTTAATGCCCGTCGCCGTCGACCCCAAAAGCGTCTGTCCATGCGTCTCCGTTCGCCACGGCGGTAGCCTCGTCACCGCGGCTCGCCAGCGTGTCCCTCAGGCTGCACAGCCATCTGCCACGCGCCCCTGGAAGGGCCCCAGGGCGACGCGTGGCCGAGTGAGCTGGAGCGCAGGCACACAGTGTGAACTTCCCCCGGCAAGCACCTTGCCGGGGCCGCTATCTTGCCGGGCCCGGAAGCTTGCCGCTTCCCGGGTCCTGCTGGGGCGTACGATGCGCCGCGATGTATCTTTTGCGGTGTTATCATTTGGCCTTCCTGACGAGCACCTCTTGCCAGGGTCTTGTGCTGGAAAGATGTCCTTCAGCCTGGTGCGGCCTTCCCGGCAAGCTCCTCTTGCCGGGGTCTTGTCTTCTAACTTGAATACTTTGTTCTTGAATGGCATGAAGGAGTCTGGAGCGGGCCTCGGCAAGCGCGTGGAAAGCCCTGCCGCGGGAAGCTGCTTCTGCTCGTGCACAAGTTGGGGTACTAAGGTACCCCTACCTTAGTACACCGACAGGAGCCCCCGGGCCTGGGCCACACACGGTGCCGAGCGCTGTTGGGCCAGGCCCAAGACAGTGCACGGGCACACGCGGCCCATGGCAAGCCGTATCCCCCTCCGTATCCGCCGCATCCCTCCCTAACGGCACGCGTCGATTGCGGCGTCGTGGGAGAGATCGTGGCCTATTCTTTAATGGGAAATGCGGAACGTCCCCCACTTCCCCCTTAAAAGCAGAGGAAGCAGGGGCAGTTCCCCCCATCGTCTTCATTGCGCCTTGAATCCTCAGAAACCCTCGCTGCTTCCTGCCTCCGCCCTTCCTCCACCGTCTTCTCCACCCGCCGCGCCGCTGTTCTCCCTCGCCGCCCCCGCCATGGCCCCGAAGAGCGACCAGGCGAAGAGCGACAAGGCGAAGGGCGACAAGACGAAGAAGGAGAAGTCCGAGCAGGCGGCGAGGCTAGCAGCCATGCGGAGGAAGTTGGTGGTCTTCCCGCCAAGGCTCGGCCCGAGGGAGCTGCGGGACAAGTACTACTTGTTCTGGGCGAGGGAGACGAAGGACCATCCCCGCACCCAAGTCCTCCCCGCCGTGGCCGTCGACATGTTCCCGGGAGGTTACTATTTCTTCGCTGCATTTTTCTACTGCGGTCTTTGCCCTCCGTTCTCGGAGTTCTTCTGCGACGTGATGAATACGTACGGCTTCCGTCTCTTAGATTTCACCCCCAACGCCGTCCTCACCCTTGCCGTTTTCGCACATCTGTGCGAAAACTACGTTGGAGTCCACCCAAATGTAGCTCTGTTCCGCCACTTCTTCACGCCTAGAGTAGAGTCCGGATCCCCCCTCTCCGGCGGCATCTCTTGGATCTTCAGGCTGAACAAGAAGGAGGCGTACTTGAAGGGAGAGCTCCGCGGCAAGTGGGAGGAGTGGAGGGCGGATTGGTGTTGGATTCTGGAAAAGGATCCCAAGCAGTTTACCTTGCCGCACCAGACTGCCATAGTGCGCGGCAAGGATTGGAGTGACTTGGCCCCGGAGGACGACATGTTGCAGATCGCTTTAACTAGGATTCTTCGTCTCCGGGCTGCCAGTCTGACAGTGGGTGAAGTTGGAGCTGATTTCCTCCGCCGCCGCATCGCCCCTCTGTAGGAAAGGAAGAGGCATTCTTGGGAGTTCGGCAACGCGGCAGACCGCATGAGGCTGCGTCCCGGGTTGAACTACAACTTCACCGTCTTGGAGTTGAAGGGGATGGTCCGGGAACTGTTCAAACATGACCCCAAGCACCCGGAGTGGTTCAAACCGTCGACCGGAGTGGTCCCTTTGTGTAACAACACCGCTCTCAGTGACATCCGCGCGGCAATGCCGGAGTGTGACTCCCACGGGGTCGTCCCCACTTGGCTGGAGCCCTCGGCGGAGACCGTGCAAGCCTTCTTCGATAACTTGGTTGAAAAACCATGCAATGCTGATGAGAAGAAGGGGCTCACCTGGGAGACCACCGCGCGGGATATAGCGTATATTGCTTCCAGGATGGAGGAGGCCGCCGCGGCAGCAGCGACAGGCGAATTTGGATACACCGTTGACGAAGCGGAGGCGGCGGACGCGGTGAGCCAGGCGGAGGAGGAGGAAATCCTCAAGTTGCTGCAGATCACGCCCGAGGAGTTTGCCGGGGAGCCTACCGGGGAGCCTGCCGGGATTGGCGAGGCTGCCGGGCAGGGGACCGAGTCCAGCGGGCCTGCCGAAGAGGAGGAGGAGGGGGAGGCCGAGTCCGGTGATTCTGATGATGACTCCGGCGGATCCCTGAATCTTGACGACGACGCCTCCTCGTCCTCGGAGAACTCTCCGCCACCATCGAGCCCAAGTCCTCCGCCGCAACCGAAGAAGCGCCTCCGCAAGGCCGTCGAGACAGCGAGGCCGCCGGCGCCTCAACAACGACCGCAGCGCCGGGCGACACGCGCCGCCACGACGAGCAAGGTCGCCAAGGAGGCGCCCCGCGCCCGAGCGACAAGCGGAGGGGGGTCTTCCCGGAGTGACTCTGGGGTACCTTCTGCTCCTCGGTCCTCGGCGACGACCGGTGCTGGGTCTTCACAGCCCGCAGCTCCGGAGCCCGCCAAGCGCCCGAGGGAGCCCTCTCCTCCGGCTCCTCGTGCTGGAGCAGCCGAGGCGGGATTTGACTTCTCCGCTCTCAGCTCCGACGAAGAGGAGGAGGAAGAGTAAGTACTTGTAAATTTCATTTCCTTTGATTTTGTCTTGATTTCTCTTGCTTGGTTCTGATCTTGATCTTGTTTTGGCTTCCAGGACCTTGACCCAGCGGATGGCGAAGAGGGCCAAGATCCCTGTGGTCGAGATCGAGGACGACGAGCCCGCCGCAGCGACAGGAGACGCGCCAGCGGCAGACTTGCCGGATCAGCCTGCTGCTCCGAGGAGCAGCCCCCAGCGCAGCCCCCAGCGTAAGTCTGGTATTCATTTTCCTGCTTAATGGGCGCGCTCGAGGTTGTTGCTCGTACTAATGTTTTGTTGTTTTGTGCAGAGGTGGAGCCGCAGCCGCAGGAGCACCAGGAGGTTGCCCCCGACGAGCCGCTTGCTCCACCCTCCCTGCCGAGGAGGAGCTCCCCGGCAAGGGACGGCGCTCCGCCAAGGATGGGTACTCCGCCAAGGGCGAGCACCCCGACAAGGGAGGGCGCGAGCGGCCCTCCGCCAGCAAGGTCTGCCACTTCGCCGCCAAGGGAGAGTTCCCCGGCGAGGGACCCCGTCGTCGAGGAAGTCCGCGAAGGTAAACCTTGTAGCTTCTTCTTCTCGAATCCTTCTTTTTGGATATTTGCTTGACGATCTTTCTTTTCATTTTCTTCTACTAGATCCTCCCACCCCGGAGCTGATGGAGACGGAGGCCACCGCCGAGGAGGGTGTGCATGGCGACGGCGGCAACGACACTACTGCCGAGGGAATGGCTGGAGCCGACGAGCCAGCCGTCGAGGAGACCGCCCCGGCCGTCGACGCCGTGGCTGGGGAAGGGACCGGCGACCACACTGCTGGCCCGGAGGCTGCAGGAGCGTCGGATGCTGCACCGGCCGCCGACCCCTCCGCCTCCACGGAGCGGTCGGGTGTCTACCTGGAGGCCGCCAACGGGGTCTTCATTCAAGTCCCGTGGGCGTCCTCGTCTAGGGTACCCGCGGAGGGAGAGACCTTCGACGGAGAGGTTCTCGCCTCCGCCGGGCTGAAGGTTGTGGATGCACCCGGCAACAGCGACGAGCCCGAAGAAGAGCGGCTCCTTCGCCGGCTCCTGGCCTTGTACCGGGCCAGGCAGGCGAAACTGGAGTCTCGGGAGGCTCTGGCTGCCAAGGCTGGTGCTGACCTGGAGAAGCGCGCCGCGGAGCTACGTGCCGCCAACCAGACGGCCCTCCAGAACTTGGCGGAGGAGCGCGAGGAGCTTGCCGGGGCGCAGCAAGCATTCGTCCTCGAAAAGGCCGAGGTTGAGGAGCAGCAGCGTCTGGCCGCCGAAGAGCTGTCTCGGCGGGAAGGGGCGCTCAACCAGCGGAAGGTCGACCTCGACAGCCACGAGGACGACCTCACCGCCCGGGAGCAGGCTATTGGCGGGGCTCTGCGGGAGGCGAGGGATGCTGCCGCTGCCGCAGAGACCGCCAAGAAGGAGCTGGAGGCCAGAGTAACGCAGTTGGAGCTGTTCTTGAAGGCCAGTGAAGACAGGGTCACCGCGCTCAACGTGGAGCGGGAGAAGGATGCCCACACCAACTCGGAGTTGCAAATCCGCCTCTCCGATAAGGGTAAAGAGCTCACTGATGCCAAGGACTCCATTGCTGATCTAGAGCTCAAGGTCTCCACCCTTACTGGCTCGCTTGACGCTGCCCGGGACCGCGAGACCAAGCTGAAGGACGATCTCCGCGCTGAGAGGGCCCTGCTGGAAAGCACCGCCGTCTCGCAGACCCAATTCCAGCAGACGGTGGAGCGATGGACTGAGGACCTCGTAACCTCTGCCGCCAACATAGACATGGAGATGATGGCGCTGAGGGCGGAGCATCTCGTGTACTCCCCCGACGAGAACCTCCCCCACAGCGCCAAACTGAGTCTGTTCTTCAGGGGAGTGGCGCCGGCGCTTGTGTGGCTGCGGGAGAAGATCCCCGAGCAGCTGGCCGACGAGGCACGCCGGCTCTGCATGGGCACCATGGAGCGGGTGCTGTCGAAGATTGTTTACCACAACCCCGGCATCAACCTCGTCAATGTCCTCCGCACCTTGCCGCCCGAGGCTGACCATGAGGCGTTGAAGGCCCAAGTTGCCCACATCGTAGCCAAGGTGGGCAAGATCCAGAGGGTCGAGGGAGACCGTAGGAATTAGGCTTCTTTCTTCCTTTTCCGCTGCCAATTAAGTCATAGGCAGTAGTTGATTAGAACAGCGGCAAGCTATCTTTGTAATATATACTTTTATTTTGGGTAATCAATGCAGTGTTATCTCCCTTGCTTTTGGTCCTTCACTTTGTATGCTTTTTACCCTACGCTTTTAGGGAACTTGCCGGCAAGGGGCCCTTGCCGCGAGCGCTGAGTTCGGGACTCTTAGCAGCCTGCTAGCAAGGACCCTGTCGGCAAGTAACCTTGCCGTAGCTAGTCGCAGCGAACTTACATTGCTGAGCGAACTCGAAAACGAAGTAAGGGCGCGACACTTGTCGCAGCTCACTTAAGCCATTGAGCGTGCTCGAAACAAAGTAAGGGCGCGGCTAGCTTCGGGTAGGTTCCTTCGCGCACAGGTTTTCCATACAAAGTGTGGTTGTTTAAGGAAGATAACTAAAATTTAAAAATTTGAATGCTCAAACTTTGATAACTTAGCTTTCATTGGGTTGTTTACTTCCCGGCGAGACTTTCATTTCTTGAACAACACTTGGTCCATACTGCTATCTCCTTCCCCCCCGGCAAACTTGTGCGCGAGGAGACACTCCTTCTGTTCCAGAAAGAAATGCAAAGGAGGAGAAAATACAAGTATGGAGCCTTGCGGCTTGTTACTGCTTACCAGGAGTTTGTGCTGCACGAGATGTCAGATGATATATGCAAATACAAGGAAAAGCACGAAATGACAAATGGTGCGAAGCACAAAAGTTTTACTGACGCACGGGGTCTGCGCCCGGCTTTGTACATAGGTTTACATGCAACAGCGGCAATACGTGTACAAAAGGTGGTTGCCGGAGCGGATCACGGCAACCGCGCCTTATGGGTGAAACTTGCGAAGATGCTCTATGTTCCAGGAGTTGCTCACCGGAAAGCCTTCTTCGGTCTCAAGGCGGACAGCACCGGGCCTTGTGACTTGTCTCACCCGATAAGGGCCTTCCCACTCCGGCGTCAACTTGTTGGAATTCTTGGCGGACTGAACACGCCGAAGAACAAGGTCGCCTTCCTCGAGACTCCTGGCCTTGACCTTGCGGCTATGATAGCGACGCAAGGCTTGCTGGTATCGAGCAGCTCGTACAGCAGCCTGGAGACGTTCCTCCTTGAAGAGCAATGCATCATCTTGCCGCAGTTGCTCTTGCTCGAGCTCGTCGTAAGCGAGCACTCGAGGAGATCCGTATACGAGTTCCGTGGGGAGAACTGCCTCTGCTCCATAGACAAGAGCAAAGGGTGTCTATCCGGTGGCTCGATTTGGTGTCGTCCTGATTGACCAAAGAGCCGCCGGCAACTCCTCTATCCAGTTTCTTCCACATTTGTGCAAACTGTCAAAGGTCCTTGTCTTTAGTCCGCGCAGCACTTCAGCATTGGCCCTCTCCGCTTGACCGTTGCTCCTCGGGTGAGCAACAGAAGCAAAGCAGACCTTGGCGCCAAGGTCTTGGACGTACTGCATGAAGGTGCGGCTTGTGAATTGTGTGTCATTGTCGGTGATGATCCTATTAGGGATTCCGAAACGGCAAACTATTGATCTAAAGTACCTGACTGCTGACAGTGCTGTCACCTTTCTCACTGGTTCCACTTCTGGCCACTTTGTGAACTTGTCGATTGCAACGTACAAGTACTCAAAGCCCCCGACAGCGCGGGGAAAGGGGCCGAGGATGTCGAGCCCCCAGACCGAGAAGGGCCAGGACAAAGGGATCGTCTGGAGAGCTTGAGCTGGCTGGTGAATTTGCTTGGCATGGAACTGGCATGCTTCACACTTTGTTACTTGTGCAGTCGCATCTTGGAGGGCTTCTGGCCAAAAGGAACCTTGCCGGAACGCCTTCCCGGCAAGTGCTCTTGCGCCAATGTGGTGACCACATATGCCTCCGTGTATCTCTGCCAACAACTTCTGTCCATCTTCCCGGGAAATGCACTTCAACCTGACACCGTTGAGTCTTCTTCTGTACAGTTCGTTGTCGACGAACTGGTACATACTTGACTGCCTGGTTATCTTCTCTATCTCTTCTAGTTCTTCGGGAAGTTCTCCAGTCTGAAGAAAACAGACGATTTGCTGTGCCCATGCTGGAGCTTGCGGCTCAACAGCAAGGACTAAAGGCATCGGTGCTGCTGTGGGAACCTCAGCTTCTACGGCAAGAACCTGCGGTTCTGCCGGAGCTGAGGGTCCCCCGGCAAGCCTGCCGGGGCAAGGCTTGTCGGGAACGCCTGCTTCAACTGTACAGACCCTTTGGTCTGCAGGAGCAGACTGTTCCTCAGCATTTAGGTTGCTGGTCTTGGTGACCTTGGCGGCGGTTTCGGGAAGATCCGCCGGCAAGTAATCGCCGGAGACCAACTTCCTCTTCTTGCTTTGCCCAACTGATGGTGTAACGGATGGCTGAGTTAGCTTGAGCACGAAGATCCCTGGTTCCACAGGTAACTTCATTGCAGCACACTTTGAGAGGCTATCTGCGATGTCATTCTGAGCTCTTGGAACGTGCTCCATCTGTAAGCCTTCAAAGTGTTCTTCAAGCTTCCTCACTTCATCTACATAAGTTTCCATCAGAGGGCTCTGGTAACTCTTGTTTACTTGTCGGACCACCAACTGTGAATCTCCCCGCACAATCAACTTCTTGATCCCAAGTTCGGCTGCAATTCTGAGCCCGGCAAGCAGTCCTTCATACTCAGCAGTATTGTTTGTCGCTTGCTCCTTGGGAAAGTGCATTTGAATAACATACTTGAGGTGCTCTCCGGTGGGCGCTATGAGCAACACGCCGGCACCGGCGCCTTGCAGCGAGAAGGCACCATCGAAGTACATTATCCACTCCTTGCTTGTTTCTTGTACGTGGATGCTTGTTTCTGGAACTTCTTCATCTGGTGTTGGGGTCCATTCTGCGATAAACTCTGCCAAAGCTCTTCTCTGGATAGTTGAGGTACTCTCAAACTTAAGACCAAAGCTTGACAGCTCCAGTGCCCACTCGACGATCCTGCCTGTTGCTTCTGGATTTTGCAATATCCTCTTCAACAGAAAGCGAGTAACCACTGTTATCTCATGTGCTTGGAAGTAGTGGCGCAGCTTCCTGGAGGCCATGAGGAGGCCGAAAAGCAGCTTCTGCACCCCAGAGTATCTTGATCTAGCCCCCTGCAATAGGGAACTTACAAAATAGACCGGGCGCTGCACCATCTTCCTCTGCACTTCTTCTTGTTCCTGCGCAGACTTGTCCATGTCTGGGCCAGAGCTTGTCGGGGAAGCCCCCTGCTTGCCGCTGGATACGCTTGCCGGGGGTGTGGGTTCCTCATCCGCCTCCCTCTCCGCTACTAACGCAGCACTAACCACTTGATTGGTTGCCGCTAAGTACAGCAGCAACTTCTCTTGTGGCCTAGGTGCGACAAGTATCGGAGTGGAGGACAGGTATCCTTTCAAGTCTTGCAGCGCAGACTCCGCTTCCGGAGTCCATTTCATAGGACCTGCCTTTTTCAAAATTTTGAAGAAAGGCAGGGCGCGTTCTGCAGACTTTGAAATGAACCTGCTGAGGGCAGCCACACAACCAGCAAGTCTTCTTACGTCCTTGACGTGCTTCGGGGCTTCAATCTGCTCAATGGCTTTAATCTTGTCGGGATTGGCCTCAATCCCCCTCTGGGACACGAAGAACCCGAGAAGCTTGCCGGAGGGGACTCCGAAGACGCACTTCTCGGGGTTCAACTTGAGTTGTATCTTGCGCAAATTCTCAAAGGTTTCTTCTAAGTCTTGAATTAGGGTGTCTTTGCTCTTGCTCTTGACCACTATATCATCCATGTAGGCTTCTACATTTCTGTGTATTTGTGGCTCAAAAGCAGTGTGCACCACCCTTGCGAATGTTGAGCCTGCATTCTTCAATCCAAAGGGCATGCGTATGAAGCAGTATGTGCCGCATGGAGTAATGAACGCAGTCTTTTCTTCATCTTCCTTGGCCATGAATATCTGGTGGTAACCTGAGTATGCATCAAGGAATGAAAGCAACTCACATCCGGCGGTGGAGTCAACAATCTGGTCAATACGCGGCAAGGGAAATGGATCCTTGGGACATGCTTTGTTCACATCAGTGAAGTCTATACAAAGTCTCCACTTCCCATTGGCCTTGCGCACGACAACTGGATTGGCCAACCACGTAGGATGGATTACGCCTCTAACCAGGCCTGCTGCTTCCAACTTCTTTATCTCTTCGGCAATGAACTCTTGGCGCTCCACAGCTTGCTTCCTAACCTTCTGCTTGACGGGCCGCGCATGAGGACAAACAGTAAGCTTGTGCTTGATTACCTTCCTGGGAACGCCGGGGATGTCAGACGGTTGCCATGCGAACACGTCGACATTCGCCCGCAGGAAGGCAGCGAGCGCGCTTTCCTATTTGGGGTCGAGTGTAACACTGATGGTGAAGGTACCACCAGTGCCGTCCTCCTTCGCGGACACCTTCTTGGTTGCCGGTGGAGCTGCCATTCCTTTCTTACACTTGCCGATGGAGCTCGATGGTACGTCCTCGACGGCAGCGCAGCACTCCGAAGAGGTGCGTTTGCCGGAGTGGGCCCCAGAGCTCTTGCCGGACTTGGTCTTGGTCTTCCCCCCCGGGAGCTTCAGCGGCAAGTGTTTTGTTGTCTGCCGCGGCTGCTGCATCCCGGTAGATCTTGTCGGCGCAAATAAGCGCATCTTTCTTGTCGCCGGGGACAGAGATGACGCTTATCGGCCCTGGCATCTTGAGCATATTGTACGCGTAGTGGGAAGCTGCCATGAACTTGGCGAGCGCAGGACGGCCAAGTATCCCATTATAAGGCAATGGGATATCGGCGACGTCGAACGTGATCCTCTCCGTCCTGAAGTTGAGCTCCCCACCAAAGGTCACTGGTCGTGTAACCTTCCCCTTCGGCTTGCTCCTTCCCGGGTTGATTCCTTGGAATGTCCCGGTTTCTTTGAGCTCGCTGTCGGGGATCTGGAGTTTCTTGATCACAGCGGAGGAGATCAAGTTGAGGCCGGCCCCGCCGTCAACCAACATCTTGGTGACCTTGAGGTTGCGGATAGTTGGCGAAACTAACATCGGCAAGCACCCGACCGCGGTTGTGCTGTCAGGGTGATCCTCAAGGTCGAAGATGATGGGCGTGCCGGACCATTTCAGGAGCCTGCGCGACTCGATGGGCGGCTCAGCTGCATTCACTTCCCGCACCCATTGCTTGAGTTGGCGGTGGGAAGTGTGCAGAAAGGCACCTCCATCGACGCACAGCACTTCTGTGGCCTTCTGGAACTCCTGCTCGCTGTTGTCTCCTTCGTCCATATCCTCATCATCGTCTTCGTCTTCATCCTTATCGCGGCCCCGGGGAGGTCTGTCTCCTTGCCGCTGCTTGGCCTTGCCGCAGCGTCCTCCCCGGCCATTGAACGGCCATTTCTTGCTGGGCTCTCCTCCGCCTCCTTGGGCCTTCTCCTTGTCGCGACGCTCGTATTCAGCCTTCTGCTGCTCTACGAGGTACTCTACCCTTTTGCAGTTTTGGAGGTCGTGGCCCTTGGTGCGGTGGATCTTGTAGTACTGCTTGTCGGAGCTGTCCTGCTTGTCGGCTGCCGCTACAGGGGCGGGCTCCTTGCCTGAGCCACCAGCCTGTGTCTTCTTGGCGGGAGCCTCCTTGCCGGACTGCTCGACAACTAGCACTTCCTTGCTCTTCTTCTTCTTGTTTCGCCGCTGGCCCTTCCTTGCCGGGGCGGCATCCTCGCTGTCACTTCCTCCTGCGCCAGTATCCCCTCTGGGGAGTCTCCTCCCCTCTTCAGCACGTGCACATTTGTCAGCCAGAGCGTAAAGCTCGCTGACGTCCCGGATCTTGGTCATGGCCATCTCCTCCTGTCAGGGGAAACTGTCCTCCCACGAGCACCTATGGGACCGGAGCCCCTTCTACGTTGCGGTAAGGGAGCGGAGGGAGCACGAAGAGCAGATCGAGGAGCGCACGCGGGCAGTTTACCCAGGTTCGGGCCACGCGGACGCATAAAACCCTACTCCTGCTTGGGTTGTATTGAGTTCTTGAGCTCGGGAGCTTGAAGAGCTACAGTACTAGCTACACCGAGCGAGAGAGTTGTCTAGGTTTCGAACCCTTTCTACGTTGTGCATGGGCCTCCTTTTATAGCTCAAGGGGTCACCGACAGGTGTCAACGTAGAGGAGGGTAAAAGTGTAATTTTGGTGGTAGTTGTAACAGTGCGGGAATTGTGCATGAACAGTATATGAACAGTGGTCTTCACCTAACTTTGACAGTGGGGGACAAGGGCATTAAATGCCCATCGCCGTCGACCCCAAAAGTGTCCGTCCATGCTTCTCCATTCGACACGGCGGTAGCCTCGTCACCGTGGCTTGCCACCGTGTGCCCCAGGCTGCACAGCCATGTGCCACGTGCCCCTAGAAGGGCCCCAGGGCGACACGTGGGCCGATGAGCTGGAGCGCGGGCACACAACGTAGGTTTCCCCGGCAAGCACCTTGCCGGGGTCGTGATCTTGCCGGGCCCGGAAGCATGTCGCTCTCCGGGTCCCGCCGGGGCGCATGATGCGCCGAGGCATTTCTTGAGGTGTGCATTCCTTGGCCTTCCTGGCAATCTCCTCTTGCCAGGGTCTTGTGCTTAAAGTGATAACCTTGAGCCTGGTGCGGCCTTCCCGGCAAGCTCCTCTTGCCGGGGCCTTGATCTTCTGACTTCTTTGTTCTTGAATGGCTTCAGAGGGACCAGAAAGGTTCCCGGCGAGCAGGTGGTAAGCCCTGCCACGGGAAGCCTCTACTGCCCGTGCACAAGTTGGGGTATTAAGGTACCCCTATCTTAGTACACCGAGAGGAGCCCCCGGGCCTGGGCCACACACGGTGCCGAGCGCTGTTGGGCCAGGCCCAAAACAGTGCACGGGCACGCGCGGCCCACGGCAAGCCGTATCCCTTTCCGTATCCGCCGCATCCCTCCCTAACGGCACGCGTCGATTGCGGCGTCGTGGGAGAGATCGTGGCCTGTTCTTTAATGGGAAATGCGGAACGTCCCCCACTTCCCCCTTAAAAGCAGAGGAAGCAGGGGCAGTTCCCTCCATCGTCTTCATTGCTTCTTGATTCTCCAGAAACCCCCGTCGCCCTCCGCTGCTTCTTGCCACCGCCCCTCCTCCGCCGTCTTCCACATTCGCAGCGCCGTCGAGCTCCTCGCCTCTTTCCTCACCGCCCCCGCCATGGCTCCGAAGAGCGACAAGGCCAAGAGCGACAAGGCCAAGAACGACAAGGCCAAGAAGGAGAAGTCCGAGCAGGCGGCGAAGCTGGCCGCCCTGCGGAAGAGGTGCGTGGTCTTCGCGCCAAGGCTTGGTCCGAGGGAGCTGCGGGACAAATATTACTTGTTCTGGGCGAGGGAGACCAAAGCTCATCCCCGCTCCCACGTCTTCCCCGCCATCGCCAAAGATATGTTCCCCGGCGGGTACTTTTTCTTCGCTGTGTATTTCCACTGTGGTCTGTGCCCTCCGTTCTCGGAGTTCTTTTGTGATATCATGAACACATATGGCCTCCACCTCCTAGATTTCACCCCCAACGCCATCCTTACGATGGCCGTTTTCGTACATCTGTGCGAAAACTATGTTGGGATTCATCCAAATGTAGCCCTTTTCCGCCACTTTTTCATGCCTAGAGTAGAGGCTGGCGCTCCCCTCTCCGGCGGCATCTCCTGGATCTTCAGGCTGAACAAGAAGGACTCGTACCTGAAGGGAGAGCTCCGCGGCAAGTGGGAGGAATGGAGAGCCGATTGGTGCTGGGTGGTGGAGGATAAGCCGGCGCCCTTCACCACGCCGCGCACAACAGCCATAGTGCGCGGCAGGGATTGGAGCGAATTGGCCCCGGAGGACAACAAGCTTAGTATCGCCCTCATCAGGATTATTCGTCTCCGGGTCGCCAATTTGACTATCGGAGAGGTTGGGGCAGATTTCCTCCGTCGCCGCATCGCCCCTCTACAAGAAAGGAAGAGGGCCGCCTGGGAATTCGGCAATGCGGCGGATATCATGAGGCTGCGCCCTGGATTAAACTATAACTTCACTGCCTTGGAGTTGAAGGGGATGGTCCGAGAGCTCTTCAAGCATGACCCGGCCCATCCGGAGTGGTTCAAACCTTCCCGGGGAGTGGTGCCGCTGTGCAACAGCACTGCCCGTGATTCCTTGCGCGCGATGATGCCTGCGTGCGACTCCCATGGCGTCGCCCCCACTTGGATAGAGCCTCCGCCGGATACCGTGCTGTCCTTCTTTGACAACTTGGTCGAGACGCCCCGCAACGCCGAGGAGAACAAAGGCCTCACCCGGGCTACTACTGACCGGGATATAGCCTACATCGCCACCAGGATGGAGGAGGCCGCCGCAGCTGCAGCGGCGGGTGACTTCGGGTATACTGTGGACGAGGCACAGGCCGCGGACGCAGTGAGCCAAGCAGAGGAGGCGGAAATCCTCAAGCTGCTGAAACTCGCGCCCGAGGAGTTCGCTGGGGAGCCTTCCGTGAAGTTTGCCGGGACGAGCGAGGTCGCCGGGAGGAGCGAGGTCGCCGGAGGGAGTGAGGTCGCCGGAGGGAGCGAGGCCGCTGGGCATGGTGCTTAGTCCAGCGGGCCTGCCGGGGAGGAGGAGGACGTCGAGGCTGACGAAGACTCTGGTGGATCTCTGAATCTCGAAGACGACACCACCTCATCTTCAGAGAACTCCCCGCCTCCAGCAAGTCCTACGCAACAACCGAGGAAGCGCCTCCGCAAGGCGGCTGAGGCGGCGAGGCCACAGGCGCCTCGACAGCAGCCGGCGCGCCGGGCGACGCGCGCCACCAAGACGAGCGAAGTCGTCAAGGAGGCACCCCGCGCCCGTGCGCCAAGCGGGGGAGGATCTTCCCGGAGTGGAACGGGTGTTCCTTCTGCTCCTCGGGCCCCGGCGACGACGGGGGCTGGGTCTTCGCAGCCCACAGCCCCGGAGGCCGCCAAGCGCCCGAGGGAGCCTTCTCCTGCAGCTCCTCGCGCAGGAGCTCCCCATGCGGAGTTTGACTTCTCCGCCCTCAGCTCCGACGAAGAGGAAGAGGAGTAAGTACTTGCAATTGTTTTAGTTCCTTTGATTTTGTCTTGATTTTCCTTGCTGGCTCTGAGCTTGCTTTCGTTTTGCTTTCAGGACCCTGACCCAGCGGATGGCGAAGAGGGCCAAGATCCCTGTGGTCGAGATTGAGGACGACTCGCCCGCCGCGGCGACCGGAGACGTGCCAGCGGCAAACTTGCCGGATCAACCTGCTGCTCCGAGGAGCAGCCCCCAGCGTAAGTCTGGTTTTTAAATTTCTGCTTGACGGGCGCGCTTGAGGTTGTTGCTTGTGTTGATGTCTTGGTTGTTTTGTGCAGAGGTGGAGCCGCAGCTGCAGGAGCGCCAGGAGGTCGCCCCCGACGAGCCACTTGCTCCACCCTCCCCGCCAAGGGTGAGCTCCCCGGCAAGGGAGAATGCTCCGCCAAGGGCGGGTACTCCGCCAAGGGCGAGTACCCCGCCAAGGGTGAGCAGCCCAACAAGGGTGAGCATCCCGCCAAGGGAGGGCGCGGGCGGCCCTCCGCTAGCAGGGGCCACCACTCCGCCGCCAAGGGAGAACTCCCCGACGAGGGAGCCTGTCGTTGAAGAAGTCCGCGAAGGTAAATCTTGTAATTTCTTCTTCTTGAACTTGTCTTTTTGGATATTTGCTTGACCTTTTCTTTTCTTTTTCTTCTGCTAGATCCTCCTGCCCGGAAGCCGATGGAGACGGAGGCCACCGTTGAGGAGGAGGTGCATGGCGACGGCGGCAACACCACTGGCACCGAGGGCATGGCTGGAGCCGACGAGCCTGCCGCTGAAGAGACCGCCCCGCCCGCAGACGCTGCGGCTGGGGAAGGGACCGGCGACCACACTGCTGGCCCGGAGGCAGCAGGAGCGACAAGCACTGCACCGGCCGCCGACCCTTCGGCCTCCACGGCTGGGCAGGGCGTCTACCTGGAGGCCCCCAACGGGGTTTTCATACAAGTCCCGTGGGCATCCTCGTCTCGAGCCCCCGTGGAGGGAGAGACCTTTGACGGAGAGGTCCTCGCCTCCGCGGGGTTGAAGGTTGTTGAAGCGCCCGACGGTAGCGACGAGCCCGAAGAGGAGAAGCTCCTTCGCCGGCTCCTGGCTCTGTACCGGGCCAGGCAGGCGAAGTTGGAGTCTCGGGAGGCTCTTGCCGCCAAGGCTGGAGCTGATCTGGAGAAACGCGCCGCGGAGCTCCGCGCCAACAACCAGGCGGCCCTCCGCAACTTAGCGGAGGAGCGCGAAGAGCTCGCCGGGGCGCAGCAAGCCTTCCTCTTGGAGAAGGCCGAGGTGGACGAGCAGAACGGTTGGCCGCCGAGGAGCTGTCCCGGCGAGAAGGAGTGCTCAACCAGCGGAAGGTCGACCTCGATGCCCACGAGGACGACCTCACCACCCGGGAGCAGGCCATTGGCGGGGCCCTGAAGGAGGCGAAGGCCGCCGCAGCCGCCGTGGAGACCGCCAAGAAGGAGCTGGAGGCCAGAGTGAAGCAGCTGGATTTGTTCCTGAAGGCAAGCGAGGACAGAGTCACCGCGCTCAATGTGGAGCGGGAGAAAGACGCCCACACCAACTCTGACTTGCAGGTACGTCTCTCCAAGAAAGGCGACGAGCTCACTGGCGCCAAGGATTCCATTGCTGACTTAGAGTTGAAGTTCTCCACTCTGACTGATTCGCTCGACGCTGCCCGGGACCGCGAGACGAAGCTGAAGGACGAGCTCCGCAAGGAGCGGAACTTGGTGGAGAGTGCCGCAGTCTCAGCGAACAACTTCAGCCGGGCAGTGGAGCAATGGACTGATGAGCTGGTCACCTCCGCTGCCAGTATTGACATGGAGATGATGGCGCTGAGGGCTGAACATCTTGTGTACTCCCCGGACGAGAGCCTCCCCCACAGCGCCAAACTAAGTCTGTTCTTCCGGGGAATTGCGCCGGCGCTTGCGCGACTGCGGGAGAAGATCTCCGCGCAGCTGGCCGACGAGGCGCGTCGGCTCTGCATGGGCACTCTGGAGCGCGTCTTGTCGAAGATCGTCTACCGCAACCCCAACATCAACCTCGTCAACGTCCTCCGCACCTTGCCGCCCGAAGCTGACCAGGAGGCGTTGAAGGCGCAGGTTGCCCACATTGTCGCCAAGGTGAGCAAGATCACGAGGCGTGAAGGCGATCGCGTAGACTAGATTCCTTTGCTTCTTCTTCCTTTGCCGCTGCCAATTAAGTCATAGGCAGTAGTTGATTATAACAGCGGCAAGTTATCTTTGTAATATACAATCTTATTTTGATCAATCAATGCAGTGTTATCTCCCTTGTTTCGGTCCCTTTACTTTGTATGTATTCTACCCTACGCATTCAGGGGACTTGCCGGCAAGGGGCCCTTGCCGCGAGCGCTGAGTGCTGGACTCTTAGCAGCCTGCTGGCAAAAGACCTTGTTGGCAAGTAACCTTGCCGCAGCTAGTCGCAGCACACTTAAACTGCTGAGCGAACTTCGAAAACGAAGTAAGGGCGTGACACTTGTCGCAGCTCACTTAAGCCGTTGAGCGTGCTCGAAACAGAGTAAGGCCGCGGCTAGCCACGGGTAGGTTCCTCCGCGCACAGGTTTTCCATACAAAGTGTGGTTGTTCAAGGAAGACAACTAAAATGTAAAAATTTGAATTACTCAAACTTTGGTAACTTAGCTTTCATAAATTGCTTGTCCCCCGACAAGGCTTCTCTTTCTTGAACAGCACTTGGTTCATCCTCCACCTCCTTCCCCCCGGCAAACTTGTGCGCGAGGAACATTCCTTCTTCTTAAGAGGGAAAGAAAAAGAGGAGGAAAAACAAGTATAGGGTCTCTCGGCTTGCTAGTGCTTACCGGGGATGTGCGTTGCACAAGATGCCAAACAATGCATGCAAATAACAAAGAAAAGCATGGAAATGGCAAATAGTGCGAAGCACAAAAACTTTACTGATGCACGGGATCTGCGCCCGGCTTTGTACAAAGGTTTACATGCAACAGCGGCAAGACTTGTACAAAAGGTGGTTGCCGGAGCGGATCACGGCAACCGCGCCTTATGGATGAAACTTGCGAAGATGCTCTATGTTCCAGGAGTTGCTCACCGGTAAGCCTTCTTCGGTCTCAAGGCGGACAGCGCCGGGCCTTGTGACTTGTCTCACCCGATAAGGGCCTTCCCACTTCGGCGTCAACTTGTTGGAATTCTTGGCGGACTGAACAGGCCAAAGAACAAGGTCGCCTTCCTCGAGACTCCTGGCCATGACCTTGCGGCTATGATAGCGACGCAAGGCTTGCTGGTATCGAGCAGCTCGTACAGCAGCCTGGAGACGTTCCTCCTCAAGGAGCAATGCATCATCTTGTCGCAGTTGCTCTTGCTCGAGCTCATCATAAGCGAGCACTCGAGGAGATCCATATACGAGTTCCGTGGGGAGAACTGCCTCTGCTCCATAGACAAGAGCAAAGGGTGTCTGTCCGGTGGCTCGATTTGGTGCCGTCCTGATTGACCAAAGAGCCACCGGCAACTCCTCTATCCAATTTCTTCCACACTTGCGCAGCCTATCGAAGGTTCTTGTCTTGAGCCCGCGCAGCACTTCAGCATTGGCCCTCTCGGCTTGACCATTGCTCCTCGGGTGAGCAACAGAAGCGAAGCAGACCTTGGCGCCAAGGTCTTGGACGTACTGCATGAAGGTGCGACTTGTAAACTGTGCGCCGTTGTCGGTGATAATCCTGTTAGGGATTCCGAAACGGCAAACAATCGCTCTGAAGAACATGACTGCTGACTGTGCTGTCACCTTTCTCACTGGTTCCACTTCGGGCCACTTTGTGAACTTGTCGATTGCAACGTACAAGTACTCAAAGCCCCCGACTGCGCGGGGGAAGGGGCCGAGGATATCGAGCCCCCAGACCGAGAAGGGCCAGGACAAAGGAATCGTCTGGAGAGCTTGAGCTGGCTGGTGAATTTGCTTGGCGTGGAACTGGCACGCTTCACACTTGGTTACTTGTGCAGTTGCATCTTGGAGGGCTTCTTGCTTGCCGGAACGCCTTCTCGGCAAGTGCCCTTGCGCCAATGTGGTGGCCACATATGCCTCCATGTATCTCCGCCAACAGCTTCTGTCCATCTTCTCTGGAAATGCACTTCAACCTGACACCATTGAGTCTTCTTCTGTACAGTTCATTGTCAACGAACTGGTACATACTTGACTGCCTGGTTATTTTCTCTATCTCTTCTGGCTCATCGGGAAGTTCTCCAGTTTGCGGAAAACGGACGATTTGTTGTGCCCATGCCGGAGCCTGAGGCTCAACGGCAAGGACTAAAGGCACGAGGGCTGCTGCAGGAACCCCAGCTTCTACGGCAAGAACCTGCGGCTCTGCCGGAGCTGATGGTCCCCCGGCAAGCCTGCCGGGGCAAGGCTTGTCGGGAACGTTTGCTTCAACTGTACAGCTCCTTGGATCTGCAGGAGCAAACTGTTCCTCAGTATCTTTGCTGCTGATCTTGGGGACCTTGGCGGCGGCTTCTGGAAGATCCACCGGCAAGTAGTCACCGGAGACCAGCTTTCTCTTCTTGTTTTGCCCAACTGATGGTGTAACGGATGGCTGAGTTAACTTGAGCAGGAAGGTCCCTGGTTCCACAGGTAACTTCATTGCAGCACAGTTTGAGAGGCCATCTGCGATATCATTCTGAGCTCTTGGAACGTGTTCCATTTGTAGACCCTCAAAGTGTTCTTCAAGCTTCCTCACTTCATCAACATAAGCTTCCATCAAGGGGCTCTGATAACTCTTATTCACTTGCCGGACCACCAACTGTGAATCTCCCCGCACAATCAACTTCTTGATCCCAAGCTCGGCTGCTATTCTGAGGCCGGCAAGCAAACCTTCGTACTCAGCAGTATTGTTTGTCGCTTGTTCCGTGGGAAAGTGCATCTGGACAACATACTTGAGGTGCTCTCCGGTGGGCGCTATGAGTACCACGCCGGCACCGGCGCCTTGCAGCGAGAAAGCACCATCAAAGTACATTACCCATTCACTGCTCGCTTCTTGGACGGGGACGCTCGTCTCTGGAACTTCTTCATCTAGTGTTGGGGTCCATTCCGCTATGAATTCTGCCAAAGCTCTGCTCTGTATGGTTGAAGTACTCTCAAACTTGAGACCAAAGCTCGATAGCTCTAGTGCCCACTCGACGATCCTGCCTGTTGCTTCTGGATTTTGCAATATCCTCTTCAACGGAAAGCGAGTGACCACTGTTATCTCGTGTGCTTGGAAGTAATAGCGCAGCTTCCTTGAGGCCATGAGGAGGCCAAACAGAAACTTCTGCACCCCAGAGTATCTTGATCTAGCCCCCTGCAAGAGGGAACTTACGAAGTACACTGGGCGCTGCACCATCTTCCTTCGCACTTCTCCTTGTTCCTGCGCAGACTTGTCCTTGTCGGGGCCAGAGCTTGTCGGGGAAGCCCCCTGCTTGTCGCTGGATTCGCTTGCCGGAGATGTGAGTTCCTCATCTGCCTCCCTCTCCGCTACCAATGCGGCACTAACCACTTGATTGGTTGCTGCTAGGTACAGCAGCAACTTCTCTTGTGGCCTAGGTGCGACAAGTATTGGAGTGGAGGATAGGTATCCTTTCAAGTCTTGCAGCACTGCCTCCGCTTCTGGAGTCCATTTCATAGGACCTGCCTTTTTCAAGATTTTGAAGAAAGGCAGGGCGCGTTCCGCAGACTTTGAAATGAACCTGCTGAGGGCAGCCACACAACCAGCAAGTCTTCTTACGTCCTTGACGCTCTTCGGGGCTTCAATCTGCTCGATGGCTTTTATCTTGTCGGGATTGGCTTTAATCCCCCTCTGGGACACAAAGAACCTGAGAAGCTTACTGGAGGGCACTCCGAAGACGCACTTCTCGGGGTTCAACTTGAGCTGGATCTTGCGCAGGTTCGCAAATGTTTCTTCCAAGTCTTGGATCAGGGTATCCTTGCTCTTACTCTTGACCACTATATCATCCATGTAGGCTTCTACATTTCTGTGTATCTGTGGCCCAAAAGCAGTGTGCACCACCCTTGCGAATGTCGAGCCTGCATTCTTCAATCCAAAGGGCATGCGTATGAAGCAATATGTGCCGCATGGAGTAATGAATGCAGTCTTTTCTTCGTCTTCCTTGGCCATGAAAATCTGGTGGTAACCTGAGTATGCATCAAGGAAGGAAAGCAGCTCACATCCGGCGGTGGAGTCAACGATCTGGTCAATACGCGGCAAGGGAAATGGATCCTTGGGACATGCTTTATTCACATCAGTGAAGTCTATACAAAGTCTCCACTTCCCATTGGCCTTGCGCACGACAACTGTATTGGCTAACCACGTAGGATGGATCACGCCTCTAACCAGGCCTGCTGCTTCTAGCTTCTCTATCTCTTCGGCGATGAATTCTTGGCGCTCCACGGCTTGCTTCCTGACCTTTTGCTTGACGGGCCGCGCATGAGGACAAACAGCAAGCTTGTGCTCAATTACCTTCCTGGGAACGCCGGGGATGTCAGATGGTTGCCATGCAAACACATCGACATTCGCCCGCAGGAAGGCAATGAGCGCGCTTTCCTATTTGTGGTCAAGTGTAGCACTGATGGTGAAGGTACCACCAGTGCCGTCCTCCTTGGCGGACACCTTCTTGGCTGCCGGTGGAGCCGCCATCCCTTTCTTGCACTTGCCGATGGAGCTCGATGGTGCGTCCTCGACGGCAGCGCAGCACTCCGAGGAGGTGCGTTTGCCGGAGTGGGCCCCAGAGCTCTTGCCGGACTTGGTCTTGGTCTTCCCCCCGGGAGCTTCAGCGGCAAGTGTGTTGCTTTCTGCTGCTGCTGCTGCATCCTGGTAAATCTTGTCGACGCAAATAAGCGCGTCCTTCTTGTCGCTGGGGACAGAGATGACGCTTATCGGCCCCGGCATCTTGAGTACGTTGTACGCAAAGTGGGAAGCTGCCATGAACTTGGCGAGGGCAGGACGGCCAAGTATCCCATTGTATGGCAATGGGATATCGGCAACGTCAAAGGTTATCCTCTCCGTCCTGAAGTTGAGCTCCCCGCCAAAGTTCACGGGTAGTGTAATCTTCCCCTTCGGCTTCCTCCTTCCCGGGTTGATCCCTTGGAACGACCCGGTTTCTTCGAGCTCGCCGTCCGGGATCTGTAGTATCTTGATCACAGCCGAGGAGATCAAGTTCAGGCCGGCCCCGCCGTCAACCAACATCTTGGTGACCTTGAGGTTGCGGATAGTTGGTGAGACCAACATCGGCAAGCACCCGACCGCAGTGGTGCAATCAGGGTGGTCCTCAAGGTCGAAGATGATGGGCGTGCCGGACCACTTCAGCAGCATGTGTGACTCAACGGGCGGCTCACCTGCGTTCACTTCTCGCACCCACTGCTTGAGTTGGCGGTGGGAAGTGTGCAGAGAGGCGCCTCCGTCGACACACAGAACTTCTGTGGCCTTCTGGAACTCCTGCTCGATGTTGTCTCCTTCTTCCATGTCGTCGTCGTCATCTTCTTCCTCATCCTTGTCGCGGCCCTGGGGAGGTCTATCACCTTGCCGCTGCTTGGCCTTGCCGCGGCGTCCTCCCCGGCCATTGAACGGTCGCTTCTTGCTTGGTTCTCCTCCGCCTCCTTGGGCCTTCTCCTTGTCACGACGCTCGTATTCAGCCTTTTGCTGTTCTACGAGGTACTCGACTCTCTTGCAGTTCTGAAGATAGTGGCCCTTGGTGCGGTGGATCTTGCAGTACTGCTTGTCGGAACCTTCCTGCTTGTCGGCTGCCGCTACAGGGGCGGGCTCCTTGCCGGAACCACCAGCCTGTGCCTTTTTGGCGGGAGCCTCCTTGCCGGACTGCTCGACAACCAGCACTTCCTTGCTCTTCTTCTTTCTGTTGTTCCGCCGCCGGCTCTTCTTTGCCGGGGCGGCATCGTTGCTGTCGCTTCCTCCTGCGCCAGCATCCTCTCCGGGGAGTCTCCTCCCCTCTTCGGCGCGCGCGCACTTGTCAGCCAGAGCGTAGAGCTCGCTGACATCCCGGATCTTGGTCATGGCCATCTCTTCCCTCATGCGGCGGTTACGCACGTTTTGGTGGAACGCGCTGATAACCGCGGCGGGGTGTACGTCGGGAATGTTGTGTTGCACGCGGCTGAACCTCTGGATGTACTTGCGCAGGGATTCTCCCTCCTTCTGGGCGAGGATGTGGAGATCGCTCTCCTGGCCGTGAGGTTTGTGGCCGCCCGTGAAGGTGCCAACAAACTGGTGGCACAGATCCGCCCACGAAGAAATGGAATTCTCCGGCAAGTACATAAGCCAAGAGCGGACGTTAGGCTTAAGCACTAGCGGGAAGTAGTTGGCTAGTATCTTCTCGTCGCGTCCCCCGGCAGCCTGCACCGCAATGGTGTAGATGCTGAGGAACTCCGAGGGGTGCGTCTTGCCGTCGTACTTCTCGGGTACGTCGGGCTTGAAATTCTTCATGCTGGGCCACTGGACTCGCCGCAGCTCACGGGTAAACGCAGGGCAACCTGCCTCGTACGGCAAGTCGCCTGGCTCACCGGGCGCGTACGTGTCGACAGCGGTCCCAGCGCGCTGATCTGATTGTCGTCGGGCTTCTCGTCGGCGCTCGATGCGCGTCCGAGCGTCTTCTTGCCGCCTGTCGTCGAGGACCTGGCGCTGGTCACGACGAGCCCGCGGGTCCGACGACGCCGTGGAGTCGTCGTCGACGTTGATCCGGCGGGGTGGCGTCTTGTGGGGACCCCGACTTGGAAGTCGAGATCACCGAATGCACGTGTACAGTGATCCCAGAGATCAATGCTCACTGAACACACAGAAGCTGAAATAACAAGAGTCTTACATCCATACAAATCGTCTTACACGAATTAAGGCCATTATGGCCAAGTCTTACATAGATAGAGCCTCACGGGCTGAATGGGAAATAACTCAAATAGCGGAAGTCTTCGATAAACGGGTAGAACCCATGCCATCTGCCTTAACCCTATAGGCAATCTGACTGGGATAGCGTCCTAGTTCGCATGATCGTCTCCAAAGAACTCTTCCTCATAATCCTGCTCTTCCATGCCTGGCCAATTAAATAACCAGTGGCAAGCCAATGAGTACTTTGAATGTACTCGCAAGCAACCCATGATGTGGTAACAATGCAATGGAACAATAATGAACAATCTAGCAGAAAGTTAGATCAATATGCTATCATCAAGTTTATGCATCAATAACCTCGCGTAACCTCGAGAACAGGTTACCGACATCAACATGAATATAGATCATCTCCTCGAGTCAAGTCACCACCTTGACTCATCACACACATACCAACACTGATGAAGTAAAATTCTGGACATAGTTTAAGTAGCACCACCAAACTGTCCATGACCGTGGACACGGCTATTCGAAAAGTTTTACACTCTGCAGAGGTTGCGCACTTTACCCACAAGATCCGGGAAACTTCTGTGTCATCCACGACCCGCGGTACCTCAAGTACCCGAGGTAAGCACCCGGTCACTACCTTTCCTTAGACGACACTAACATAGAGTCCACTCGTTGGCACACGGCCCTCGGGTACAAACAATAGATCACGGGACTTGCCCTAATTTCAATGTCACGCGCACCCGAAGGGACCAACGGTGTGTCCGGTGCCCTGTAAAAACAGTCATGGCCGTCTATCCAAGCACGACCCCGTCCCGGGAAAGACCTCAAGTCTTCCCGTCACTAGTAATGCGGGCACCATGCTAGTATCGACCTAAGTAATCAATAAAGCCCCGTCCCATAAGGGGTAGTGTGGTTGCACATGTTTGGTTGGGACGGTAGTCACACATAAATCTAATCCATCATTCCACCATGCACATGATCTACCGGCACATCACTTCTTCCTCAAGTGATGACCTAACATTTCATCACCCTCGGGCATTAGGGGCACCCGATGGGTTCATGCAAAGTTTTCAACTACGGGGGTTCATATCTCACATGCATCATATAAGCATCAAGACCAACTATTTGCATGACATCTAGCACATAGCAAGATCAACAATAAGGCATGCATCATGTGGTGGTTCATCTAGGTTACCATCGTAACCCTAATCATCATGCATCGGAAACAAACGGGCTCCGAAGAACAAGTGTATCATGGTCAAAGGGCTGCTTGCCTGGATTGGCTTGGTCTTCAAAGTCTTCTAGTCCTTCTCCTTCTTCTTCCACAGCAACTTCGTCAAATACGGGATCTATACGTCGCATAATAACCACGGGAAAATAAGAATACAAATAAAACAGAAAAGTCAAAGTGCTCAGAAAAATGTCAACTCATTTTTGTAAAATACTAGAGGGATTTCTAAGATGGGGAAAAATCTTAGTTGGAGTTTTGGAGTTACAGAATGGAATAGATTGATTTTTGAACAGGAGTTATACTGCTCAAATTTGAATTTAAATTTGAACAGTGCAGAAAAGTTTCATGGATTTGAATGAAAGTAGTACCATTAAATAGGTTGGAATATTACAAGATTTTAGGAGTTGGAAATATTTAATTTGGATCAATATTTTTTTCTGTATAAATGTTTAAAACATTAACAGAAAAGAAAAAGGAAAAAGGGTCCTGCGCACTGGGCCAGAAGAGGCCACAGTGCACGGCCCAGACGGGCTGGCCCAGCCGCACGGAGCCAGCGCGCGCGCACGTCAGGTTTTCAAACCTGACGGGCGGGGCCCGTGGGTCAGCGGCACAGAGGAGGTTGAGAGAAGTGGGGGGATGACAGGCGGGGCCCGCCTGTCATCTCTAACCCCTCGGTCACGGCGGCGGCGAGCTCACCGGCGACGATTCCGGCCACGGCGACGGCAACGGAGGCCAGGGACGGACTCAGTGTCGTGTCGCGGTTGCAGCGGTGGTAGTGCGGCACGGCGGGGAGCCCTGGTTCGCCGGCGACGAGGTGGGACGGCGGAGGCTCGTCGGAGGACGGTGGTCGGGGTCGTTTCCGACTGCAAATGGAGGGGGAAAGAGAGGGGAAAGGGTCAGTGAGGTGCGGCGGTTCCGAAATGAGTGGAAGGAGGGGCAGGGGAGGCCTGTACCTCGAGATCGCCGGCGGCCCGACGTGGCGGAGCTCCGGTCGATCCCGAGCACTGGGGCGTCCTGGGGTCGAGCTGGTGATGCAGGAGGGATCAGTGGAGAGGTGTGAGGCTGGTGGTGGTGTTGGAGAAGCTCGGGGAGGCCTATTTATAGGGGCTCGACGAGGACCCGTGGTCCAATGCGCCGGCGAGCTCACCGGCGAGGCTACAGCGCACGGGAGGCTAGGGGAATGGGTCTGTGGAGCTCCTGGACGAGCTCCACGTCCAGTAGAGGTGAGAGGAGGAGCGGGGGAGCGTCAGAGAGGTGTGCGCGTGCGAGGCAGAGGAGTGGCCGCCGCGGGCGGCCAGCGCGCGTGCGACGGCGGCTACTGGAGGGCGCAGGACGAGGGGGGACAGCGCCGGGGAGGTCGCGGACGTCGAGGCGCCTCGACTAGCGCGAGGGGGAGGCCCGAGGCTGTCGGGGGAGGCTGATTGGCCCGAGCCAGCGTGCGAGGTGCACTGTTCGCGCGCTCTGGAGCGTGCGTATGGCTGGCATCAGCATGCTCTCACCGGCTTGGTCCGTTCCAGCGTGCCCAACAGTGTCTGGTGTGTAGAGGGAGGAGTAAAGAATTGCCCTGAGGCCTTGGATGCCCTGGGGTTGCAGAGAGAGAGGGGGAGGGCTGGTAACAAGGTGAAAGTTGGCTGTACAGCAAGGTAAAGTAGAGGTTTCACCCCTCAATCATGGAGCTGAGGTGCTGGGGGAGTTACTGGAGGTAGCTGGTAACTCAATGAGCCTGTGGTAAGAAGTTGAGGCTATGGAGAAAAGTGAAAGTGGTCAAGTTGGAGGTTTTAGAATTTCTGCAGAAGGTGTTTGATCTGTGTTTGATCAAGTAAATGAAGTCCACTTGACATGGCACTTGACAGGGTTGAAAAACATGAGAAAATAGGGTGCTTCACCAAATTTGGGCTCATTTGAAGAAACTAGCCAATGTAACTTTGGTGAACCCTAGAAATCAACAAAAACAGTTTCATCTTGATTGAGTCAAGCTAATCATCTCCCCTTGATGCACCACTTAGTGTAGCATCATCATTTGGGGTATTGATCATGCTCACAAAGTTTGAGGCTCCAGATAAAAAGTTGGTAATGTAAAGTTGTTCAAATTTGCATTGGAACAGAAAGGGTTTTGAGGTGATCTGATCAAGTTTCTCTATTCCAAATCTTGTGCCATTTTGTCTAGGTGCCTTATTAGGCCATTCTAGCATGTGCACCAAGTTTGAGAGCATTTGGACAAGTTTGGTAATGTAGAGTTGCTCAAACTTCAAATATGGACAGAATGGTTATGAAGGGGTTTGAGGAGGTTTTCTTGCTTCCCAAGGCATGGGAGTTGGCAAGATCATCAAATATGCCATATATGACATGATAGATTTTCCCTGGAATTTTTGGTGAAAAATTCCTTTGTAAATATTTCAAAAGCTTGAAATATCCAGAAAGGGTTTTAGAGGGTTTAGCCCATTATTTTGAACATGACCAAGTGTTGAAACTCTCATATATGGCCAATATATGTCCTATGAGTCTCTCTGAATTTTGGCAAATATTTTTGAAATAGTTAAATAATTTTCCCCTATTAAAGACCATTTCTGGCCTTAAGAAAAAGCTTTTAAATAAAATAGGAAAATAACTTTTAAAATTATACCTTTCTGGTTTCTGGGAGTCCTATGACTACTAGGTCTCAAATAAACCTTTTGAAATAATTTTCTCACCCTAAATCAAGTACTTGCAGTGCAAATCTCAATTCAGGGGTTTTTGGAAAACTAAATTTATAAAATACTTTTTGGCCAAATTAATTTTGTAAGAAAATACTATACTGTTATATAACACTTGGCATGATCATTGGGCAGAAGTTTTGGGTAAGGAGATGAAATCTACAAGAGATCATAGTTGACTTTAATGAGCACATGAAAAAGCAAATGAAGAAAACTCAATTCCAAATAAAAGCCAAATGATGCTAAAAAAAATTTTGCTGGTCCAAATTTTCATGCTTCAAAGTTACAAATAACATGTTACAAAATGCAGGGTGTGACAGACCTACCCCCCTTACAAGAATCTCGTCCCCGAGATTCCTAAACTAGGGCTTAAAAGAGATCGGGAAACTCGGATCTAAGATAGTCTTCTCGTTCCCAGGTTGCTTCTGCTTCGGTGTGGTTGCTCCACTGGACCTTGAAGTACTTGATGGTACGGCTCCGCGTACGTCGTTCTGCTTCGTCCAGAATACGAATGGGCTTCTCGCGATAGGTCAAATCAGGCTGCAGATCAATGGCTTGGTGATCCACATCCTTGTAGAGACTGGGCTTGTCTGGAACCTGGAGACATTTCCGGAGTTGTGACACATGGAACACATTGTGCACATCGGATAGCTCATGTGGTAGTTCCAACTGATAAGCCACTTCTCCTCGTCGTGCAGTGATCTCAAAGGGTCCAATGAACCTTGGTGCGAGCTTCCCCTTGACATGGAAACGCTTGGTTCCCTTTAGAGGAGTTACCCGTAGATACACATGGTCCCCGATATGGAAACTCATGTCTCGGCGTCGAGTGTCAGCATAACTCTTCTGCCTTGACTTGGCTGCCTTTAATCGCTCTCTGACTAGTTGGACTTGCTCTTCTGCTGCGCGGAGATTATCCGGTCCAAAGACTAGTCCTTCTCCAGTCTCTGACCAATTGAGGGGTGTGCGGCATCTGCGTCCGTACAACACCTCAAATGGTGCCATCTGAAGGCTTGACTGGTAACTGTTGTTATAGGAGAACTCGGCAAAAGGGAGACAGTCTTCCCACTTGGCTCCATATGCTAGGACACAGGCTCGGAGCATGTCTTCGAGAATCTGATTGACCCGCTCAGTCTGACCTCCGGTCTGTGGGTGGAAAGCTGTGCTGAAAGACAACTTGGTTCCCAAGGCTTCTTGGAACTTCTTCCAGAACCTTGAGGTGAACTGGGTTCCTCGATCTGACACAATCTCCTTGGGAACACCGTGAAGACTTACGATTCGGTCAATGTATAGAGCTGCCAGCCGGTTGCCATCATAAGTGGTCTTGACAGGAATGAAATGAGCCACCTTGGTCAAATGGTCGACTATGACCCAGATAGAGTCATGTCCTCTATTTGACCTTGGTAGTCCAGTGATGAAGTCCATTCCGACTTTATCCCACTTCCACTCAGGAACCTTGAGTGGTTGAAGCAATCCAGCAGGTCGCTGATATTCAGCCTTGACCCTTTGGCACACATCACACTTTGCAACATAGGTTGCAATCTCTCTCTTCATACCGTGCCACCAGAATCGTGCCTTCAAGTCTTGGTACATCTTGGTTCCTCCGGGGTGGATGGAATACGGGGTGTCGTGGGCTTCTTGCAGAATCAGCGTCTTCAGCTCGGTGTTGTTTGGCACGCAGAGACGACCTTTGTACCAAACAATCCCGTGCTCGTCCTCGGAGAACCCTGGGGCCTTGCCCAGCTTCATCTTCTTCTTGATACCTTTGATGCTTGCGTGTCCATCTTGAGCCTTCTTAACGTCGTCCATCAGGGTCGGTCTGACTTCCAAATGATCCAGAAATCCAGAGGTGACCAATTCCAAACTGAATTGTTCGTTCTCCTTAAACAAGGTTGGCTGCCTTTCTTGAATAATGACATTCAAAGAGCAAGCCTTCCTGCTTAAGGCATCGGCCACCATGTTAGCCTTCCCAGGGTGATACTGAACACTGAGGTCATAATCCTTGATGAGTTCCAACCATCTCCGCTGCCTCATGTTCAACTCTTTTTGGGTGAAAATATACTTCAGACTTTTGTGGTCTGTGTAAATCTCACACCGTTTCCCTAGGAGGTAATGCCGCCATGTCTTCAAGGCATGAACTACTGCCGCTAGCTCAAGATCGTGAGTAGCGTAGTTCTCCTCATGGGGTCGTAGCTTCCTGGAGAGGTATGCTATGACGCGGCCTTCTTGCATCAGAACGCTTCCCAATCCGGTTCGAGAGGCATCACAATATATCACGAACTCCCTGTGAATATCAGGTGTTACCAGAACTGGGGCGGTGGTCAATCTCTTCTTGAGCTCTTGGAAGCTCTCTTCGCATTTTGGCGTCCACTCGAACTTTTTGTCCTTCTTGAGGAGCTGAGTCATTGGTCGTGCAATGCTAGAGAATCCTTCCACGAACTTGCGGTAATAGCCCGCTAATCCGAGGAAGCTTCTGACTTCCTTGACGGTCGTTGAAGATTGCGATTGGGTCACAGCTTCGATTTTTGCAGGATCAACAGATAATCCTTCCTCGGTCAAGACATGACCTAAGAATCCAACTTTATGCAGCCAGAACTCACACTTGCTGAATTTGGCATATAGTTGGTGCTCACGAAGCTTGTCTAGGACCATCCTCAGATGCTGCTCATGCTCTTCCTCCGACTTCGAGAACACAAGAATGTCATCAATGAAGACAACAACGAACTTGTCCAAATATTCCATGAAGACTTTATTCATGAGATACATGAAGTAAGCTGGGGCATTGGTTAACCCAAAAGACATGACCGTGCACTCATACAGGCCATATCTGGTTACGAATGCCGTCTTCGGAATATCTTGGGGTCTGATCTTCAGCTGGTAATACCCAGATCTGAGGTCAATCTTGGAGAATACCTTGGCTCCGCTGAGTTGATCAAACAGATCTTCGATCTTGGGAAGTGGGTACTTGTTCTTGATTGTAACTTCATTGAGGGAACGATAGTCAATGCATAAGCGGATGGTACCGTCCCTCTTTGCCACAAACAGAACAGGAGATCCCCAAGGGGAGGCGCTCGGGCGGATAAATCCCTTCCTTAGCTGCTCTTCTAGCTGCTTCTTCAACTCGGCTAGTTCTTCCGTCCCCATTCTATAAGGCTTCTTATAGATGGGTCCTGCTCCGGGCACGAGCTCGATGATGAACTCAATGTCACGGTCAGGGGGCATTCCCGGTAGTTCATCCGGAAATACATCAGGATACTCACATACCACCGGTACTTGATCTAGCCCAACTTCAGACAGACAGTTGACTTTTGCGGCTTGAGCGGAAGAGGATTTGGGGGCAAACTTGACTTCTACTCCTTGGTCATTGGTCACAGTGACTGTCCGATTGGCACAGTCTAACAAGCCTTGGTGCTTACTGAGCCAATTCATACCTAGGATCACATCCAAGCCTTGCGATCTCAGGACAATAAGGTCTGCTAGGAAGTCTACTCCGTTAATGGTAATACTGACTCCTTTACAGCCTATCTTGGCTCTCATCTCGGCTTCGGGGGTTTGTACCACCATAGGGTTATTCAGGGGTGTAGGGGTCATGCCACTTTTTAATGCAAATCTTTGAGTGACAAATGAATGCGTTGCTCCAGAATCAAACAAGACAGTTGCAGGTGCTGAGTTGACAAGGAATGTACCCAGCACGACGTCCGGGTCTTCCTGGGCTTCTTCAGCAGTGACGTGATTCACACGCCCCTTCCCATAGTTCGGTGGATTGCGAGGAGCTGGGTTCCTTGGTGGCATTCCACGGCCTTGTCCCTGGTTCTGCGCATTGGGGCGCGGGGCATCAGGCTTCTTGTTGGGGCACACCCTGGAGATGTGTCCGGGCTGACCACACCCAAAACAAGTGACTTGATTTGGAGTGTTGATCTTGTTGCCACCACTGGTATTGGGGTTGAAGGCTGGCCTGGGGTTGGCATACTGCTGAGGCTGAGGATTGGCACGAGGTGCAGGAGCTCTTGGCTGCTGATGGGTTGGCTTGGCCGGGGCTGACTGCCACGGACGAGGCTTCTGGTTGCTGGAACTTCCCTTACTGACCAACTTGCGCTTGCGAGTGTCTTCCAAAGCACGCCGCTTGTCTTCAAGCATAAGTGCCTTGTTCACCAAGTCAGGGAAAGACGGGCAGTCACACACGACAAGCGAGTATTGCAGGGTCTGATTAAGGCCTTCCATGAAGCGCTCCCTTTTGGCAGCATCAGTGCTGACATCTTCAGGGGCATACCTTGACGGAATACTGAACTTCTGCATGTACTCCTTGACAGTGCCACTTCCTTGCTTCAGGGCTCGGAACTCGCGCTTTTTGATAGCCATGACTCCAGAAGGAATGTGGGCCTTGCGGAATTCTGCCTTGAAGTTAACCCAAGTGATGTCTTGTTCAGCATGCATGACCTTGAATCCATCCCACCAAGCTCTTGCGGTTCCCCTGAGGCAGTGGGCTGCATAAGCCACTTTCTCGCGATCTTCGGTGCATCCGACTAGTTCCAGGATCTCCTCAATGGAACGGACCCAGTCATCAGCTTCCAGGGGTTCAGCAGTCTCGATGAAGGTTGGCGGTGCATGCTTCTTGTACTCTGCCAGCGTGGAACGTCCATTGCCATTCCCCGCCGGCTGGCGGTTGTTGGCGACAGCTTCAGCAATCAGCTGAAGAGCTGCAGTGTTGGCTTGGCGTTCCTCTCGGAAAGCTTGGAGAAGCTGAGCCATGTCCATGCTTGGAGGAGGTGGTGGTGGAGCTTGGTCGTTGGTTTGGTCGTGGTCTGCCTCTGGCTGAGAGGATGCTCCGGCTTCGGGCTGCTGCGTAGAGGTACCAGTACGAGTTACAACAGGCATCCTGTTGGAGCGGTAAAAGGTCTCATGACTCGGAAGAGGGAAAGCAAGAAAGATAGGTGCCTAGTAAGGGGGTGGGTGTGACACTAAATCAAATCATGCAAGGGCCGAGAGGCCAAAACACATTCATTAAAAATCCAAAGGGGGTGATGTAGTCGTTTACACCTTCCCGAAGGAAGAATACGACATACATCCAGACACGACAAAAGCAAACACTAGATGGTTTCATATGAACCATACAAGGACTCGACTGCGCATAGGGGTTACACGACCTATCCTACCGTAGGGGTTACAACTGGCATATCCGAGTAGCGAATAATGCCTAAGCGGTGGAATGCTCGGTCGCGTATTCCGGCTCTTCTGGGTCTTCCTCCTTGTCTTCATTTGTCTGGGCTCCCTTGTCGCTGGAGGGAGTGGGGGAGTGGAGGAGTTGGATACGACGGTGCTTCGACGGTGGTGCAGGGAAAAGCCTGCGGTATTCCGTTGCTGTCATCCGGCGTCGCCGAGGTGGTTCTTCACCCTTGGAAGACACATCCTCGGAGGGCCTTCCGCCTCGATATGCGATAGCGGATTGTCCAAAAGGTGCTCCTTCCTTTTTGATCATGTTTGCCTTCTCTTGAGCTCGACGAAGAAGTGCCTTGGTCTTGTAAAGTTCTTCTCGAAGCTTTATTGATTCCGAGGCCAAGTCTTGCGCCAAGCTGTCGGCACATAGACTGAAGTAGGTCTGGAACCGAAGCGAGAGTCCTTCCTTCAGTGGAGGAGCTAGCGCGCTGCTTTCTTCGTCACCTTCCTTCCGGTAAGGTAAGAAGCGAGTTGCCATCTTGGCTGCCATCTCCGGAAGAAGCTCGCGGAGACGGGTTAGTGCCTTGAGTGCAGCAGCCTCAGCAGCAAGTGGTAGTGTCGCCATCTGGGGTCCCTCGAAGAACCAACTTGTGGGAGGATCGTTTGCCTTCACGATCACTTCCACATGGTACTCCACCTCAGTATCGCTCACCCAATGCTCAAGGTAGGTGAGGATGGGTGCTCGGTGGAACTGACACTCCTGGAGGCTATCCTCGAGAAGTAGGGGAAACCCAGTGGTCAGGTGCTCTTCGGGAACAGCGGCCATCTACAAAGGTGGAATAGGAGGGGTTAATAAACTGAGGAAATCTCAGGTTTAGAAAAGAAGAGAGGTTCAGAAGGTTTTAAAAAAGGGGTCTCAACTAACTAACGCCCATGCTAACTAAGGCTTCCTACAGTCAGGATGGCTCTGATACCAGCTTTGTGGGGACCCCGACTTGGAAGTCGAGATCACCGAATGCACGTGTACAGTGATCCCAGAGATCAATGCTCACTGAACACACAGAAGCTGAAATAACAAGAGTCTTACATCCATACAAATCGTCTTACACGAATTAAGGCCATTATGGCCAAGTCTTACATAGATAGAGCCTCACGGGCTGAATGGGAAATAACTCAAATAGCGGAAGTCTTCGATAAACGGGTAGAACCCATGCCATCTGCCTTAACCCTACAGGCAATCTGACTGGGATAGCGTCCTAGTTCGCATGATCGTCTCCAAAGAACTCTTCCTCATAATCTTGCTCTTCCATACCTGGCCAGTTAAATAACCAGTGGCAAGCCAATGAGTACTTTGAATGTACTCGCAAGCAACCCATGATGTGGTAACAATGCAATGGAACAATAATGAACAATCTAGCAGAAAGCTAGATCAATATGCTATCATCAAGTTTATGCATCAATAACCTCGCGTAACCTCGAGAACAGGTTACCGACATCAACATGAATATAGATCATCTCCTCGAGTCAAGTCACCACCTTGACTCATCACACACATACCAACACTGATGAAGTAAAATTCTGGACATAGTTTAAGTAGCACCACCCAACTGTCCATGACCGTGGACACGGCTATTCGAATAGTTTTACACTCTGCAGAGGTTGCGCACTTTACCCACAAGATCCGGGAAACTTTCGTGTCATCCACGACCCGCGGTACCTCAAGTACCCGAGGTAAGCACCCGGTCACTACCTTTCCTTAGACGACACTAACATAGAGTCCACTCGTTGGCAGACGGCCCTCGGGTACAAACAATAGATCACGGGACTTGCCCTAATTTCAATGTCACGCGCACCCGAAGGGACCAACGGTGTGTCCGGTGCCCTGTAAAAACAGTCATGGCCGTCTATCCAAGCACGACCCCGTCCCGGGAAAGACCTCAAGTCTTCCCGTCACTAGTAATGCGGGCACCATGCTAGTATCGACCTAAGTAATCAATAAAGCCCCGTCCCATAAGGGGTAGTGTGGTTGTACATGTTTGGTTGGGACGGTAGTCACACATAAATCTAATCCATCATTCCACCATGCACATGATCTACCGGCACATCACTTCTTCCTCAAGTGATGACCTAACATTTCATCACCCTCGGGCATTAGGGGCACCCGATGGGTTCATGCAAAGTTTTCAACTACGGGGGTTCATATCTCACATGCATCATATAAGCATCAAGACCAACTATTTGCATGACATCTAGCACATAGCAAGATCAACAATAAGGCATGCATCATGTGGTGGTTCATCTAGGTTACCATCGTAACCCTAATCATCATGCATTGGAAACAAACGGGCTCCGAAGAACAAGTGTATCATGGTCAAAGGGCTGCTTGCCTGGATTGGCTTGGTCTTCAAAGTCTTCTAGTCCTTCTCCTTCTTCTTCCACAGCAACTTCGTCAAATACGGGATCTATACGTCGCATAATAACCACGGGAAAATAAGAATACAAATAAAACAGAAAAGTCAAAGTGCTCAGAAAAATGTCAACTCATTTTTGTAAAATACTAGAGGGATTTCTAAGATGGGGAAAAATCTTAGTTGGAGTTTTGGAGTTACAGAATGGAATAGATTTATTTTTGAACATGAGTTATACTGCTCAATTTTGAATTTAAATTTGAACAGTGCAGAAAAGTTTCATGGATTTGAATGAAAGTAGTACCATTAAATAGGTTGGAATATTACAAGATTTTAGGAGTTGGAAATATTTAATTTGGATCAATATTCTTTTCTGTATAAATGTTTAAAACATTAACAGAAAAGAAAAAGGAAAAAGGGTCCTGCGCACTGGGCCAGAAGAGGCCACAGTGCACGACCCAGACGGGCTGGCCCAGCCGCACGGAGCCAGCGCGCGCGCACGTCAGGTTTTCAAACCTGACGGGCGGGGCCTGTGGGTCAGCGGCACAGAGGAGGGGGAGAGAAGTGGGGGGATGACAGGCGGGGCCCGCCTGTCATCTCTAACCCCTCGGTCACGGCGGCGGCGAGCTCACCGGCGACGATTCCGGCCACGGCGACGGCAACGGAGGCCAGGGACGGACTCAGTGTCGTGTCGCGGTTGCAGCGGTGGTAGTGCGGCACGGCGGGGAGCCCTGGTTCGCCGGCGACGAGGTGGGACGGCGGAGGCTCGTCGGAGGACGGTGGTCGGGGTCGTTTCCGACTGCAAATGGAGGGGGAAAGAGAGGGGAAAGGGTCAGTGAGGTGCGGCGGTTCCGAAATGAGTGGAAGGTGGGGCAGGGGAGGCCTGTACCTCGAGATCGCCGGCGGCCCGACGCGGCGGAGCTCCGGTCGATCCCGAGCACTGGGGCGTCCTGGGGTCGAGCTGGTGATGCAGGAGGGATCAGTGGAGAGGTGTGAGACTGGTGGTGGTGTTGGAGAAGCTCGGGGAGGCCTATTTATAGGGGCTCGACGAGGACCCGTGGTCCAGTGTGCCGGCGAGCTCACCAGCGAGGCTACAGCGCACAGGAGGCTAGGGGAATGGGTCTGTGGAGCTCCTGGACGAGCTCCACGTCCAGTAGAGGTGAGAGGAGGAGCGGGGGAGTGTCAGAGAGGTGCGCGCGTGCGAGGCAGAGGAGTGGCCGCCGCGGGCGGCCAGCGCGCGTGCGACGGCGGCTACTGGAGGGCGCAGGAGGAGGGGGGACAGCGCCGGGGAGGTCGCGGACGTCGAGGCGCCTCGACTGGCGCGAGGGGGAGGCCCGAGGCTGTCGGGGGAGGCTGATTGGCCCGAGCCAGCGTGCGAGGTGCACTGTTCGCGCGCTCTGGAGCGTGCGTATGGCTGGCATCAGCATGCTCTCGCCGGCTTGGTCCGTTCCAGCGTGCCCAACAGTGTCTGGTGTGTAGAGGGAGGAGTAAAGAATTGCCCTGAGGCCTTGGATGCCCTGGGGTTGCAGAGAGAGAGGGGGAGGGCTGGTAACAAGGTGAAAGTTGGCTGTACAGCAAGGTAAAGTAGAGGTTTCACCCCTCAATCATGGAGCTGAGGTGCTGGGGGAGTTACTGGAGGTAGCTGGTAACTCAATGAGCCTGTGGTAAGAAGTTGAGGCTATGGAGAAAAGTGAAAGTGGTCAAGTTGGAGGTTTTAGAATTTCTGCAGAAGGTGTTTGATTTGTGTTTGATCAAGTAAATGAAGTCCACTTGACATGGCACTTGACAGGGTTGAAAAACATGAGAAAATAGGGTGCTTCACCAAATTTGGGCTCATTTGAAGAAACTAGCCAATGTAACTTTGGTGAACCCTAGAAATCAACAAAAACAGTTTCATCTTGATTGAGTCAAGCTAATCATCTCCCCTTGATGCACCACTTAGTGTAGCATCATCATTTGGGGTATTGATCATGCTCACAAAGTTTGAGGCTCCAGATAAAAAGTTGGTAATGTAAAGTTGTTCAAATTTGCATTTGAACAGAAAGTGTTTTGAGGTGATCTGATCAAGTTGCTCTATTCCAAATCTTGTGCATTTTGTCTAGATGCCTTATTAGGCCATTCTAGCATGTGCACCAAGTTTGAGAGCATTTGGACAAGTTTGGTAATGTAGAGTTGCTCAAACTTCAAATATGGACAGAATGGTTATGAAGGGGTTTGAGGAGGTTTTCTTGCTTCCCAAGGCATGGGACTTGGCAAGATCATCAAATATGCCATATATGACATGATAGATTTTCCCTGGAATTTTTGGAGAAAAATTCCTTTGTAAATATTTCAAAAGCTTGAAATATCCAGAAAGGGTTTTAGAGGGTTTAGCCCATTATTTTGAACATGACCAAGTGTTGAAACTCTCATATATGGACAATATATGTCCTATGAGTCTCTCTGAATTTTGGCAAATATTTTTGAAATAGTTAAATAATTTTCCCCTATTAAAGACCATTTTTTGCCTTAAGAAAAAGCTTTTAAATAAAATAGGAAAATAACTTTTAAAATTATACCTTTCTGGTTTCTGGGAGTCCTATGACTACTAGGTCTCAAATAAACCTTTTGAAATAATTTTCTCACCCTAAATCAAGTACTTGCAGTGCAAATCTCAATTCAGGGGTTTTTGGAAAACTAAATTTATAAAATACTTTTTGGCCAAATTAATTTTGTAAGAAAATACTATACTGTTATATAACACTTGGCATGATCATTGGGCAGAAGTTTTGGGTAAGGAGATGAAATCTACAAGAGATCATAGTTGACTTTAATGAGCACATGAAAAAGCAAATGAAGAAAACTCAATTCCAAATAAAAGCCAAATGATGCTAAAAAAAATTTTGCTGGTCCAAATTTTCATGCTTCAAAGTTACAAATAACATGTTACAAAATGCAGGGTGTGACACGTCTTCTGCTTCCGCGGCGGGGAGTGCACGGTGGTTGCACCCCCGGCGGTCTTGTCGCCATCGGCCTTCGTCTGGTCGACTTGCCGCGGTCGCGACGTCACCGGCTGCTCGGCGTGTCGTTGTTGGCAAAGGCGATGAGGCTCTGGATCGTCGCCCTCCAGTCTTCGGCCTTGTCTGCCGCTGGAGGGAAATCGAGGAGCAGCTGTGCTCTTGCTAGAGCTTCTACTGGAGAGGAGGGGAGCGGCGGCGAGCGGTGCGAGGAGCGAGATATGCTCGGACTTCTAACAAGGTTAGAAGGAGCAGTTTTCGCCCCGGCGACCGCGCCTTGCTCGTACCAGGACGATGGCCTTGAGCATCCCGCGATCCTCCGGTTTGCCCTTGTCCCAGCAAGCGTATGGTACCTCCTGTACCACGGCGCTGCTGGCCTTGCACCTCCTGAGAGGGACGTGAAGCGTGCACCGACGCCGAGGCTTTGGAGTTCGCCCGGTCGTCGGTCTTGTCCTTGGACTTGGTGGCGCCGTGAGTTTCCTCGCCGGCGACCACCCTTCCGCTGACGTCTCCTCCACCAACCGTTGGTTCTGGTGGCGGTGGGATCGACGCAGACGGGCCTCCGACCTCCGAAGCCTTCTTCTTCGGAGGCATGTTGATGTTGTCGAAGAAGCTGATGAAGTTGGAGAGGTTGATGAAGAATGCGCCCGCGTGAGCGCCGGATCAGGTTCGCACAACCTCGACGCCCCCTACCTGGCGCGCCAAAGATGTCGGGGGAAACTGTCCTCCCACGAGCACCTATGGGACCGGAGCCCCTTCTACGTTGCGGTAAGGGAGCGGAGGGAGCACGAAGAGCAGATCGAGGAGCGCACGCGGGCAGTTTACCCAGGTTCGGGCCGCGCGGACGCGTAAAACCCTACTCCTGCTTGGGTTGTATTGAGTTCTTGAGCTCGGGAGCTTGAAGAGCTACAGTACTAGCTACACCGAGCGAGAGAGTTGTCTAGGTTTGGAACCCTTTCTACGTTGTGCATGGGCCTCCTTTTATAGCTCAAGGGGTCACTGACAGGTGTCAACGTAGAGGAGGGTAAAAGTGTAATTTTGGTGGTAGTTGTAACAGTGCGGGAATAGTGCATGAACAGTATATGAACAGTGGTCTTCACCTAACTTTGACAGTGGGGGACAAGGGCATTAAATGCCCGTCGCCGTCGACCCCAAAAGTGTCCGTCCATGCTTCTCCATTCGACACGGCGGTAGCCTCGTCACCGTGGCTTGCCACCGTGTGCCCCAGGCTGCACAGCCATCTGCCACGTGCCCCTGGAAGGGCCCCAGGGCGACGCGTGGGCCGATGAGCTGGAGCGCGGGCACACAGCGTAGGTTTCCCCGGCAAGCACCTTGCCGGGCCCGGAAGCTTGTCGCTCTCCGGGTCCCGCCGGGGCGCATGATGCGCCGAGGCATTTCTTGAGGTGTGCATTCCTTGGCCTTCCTGGCAAGCTCCTCTTGCCAGGGTCTTGTGCTTAAAGTGATAACCTTGAGCCTGGTGCGGCCTTCCCGGCAAGCTCCTCTTGCCGGGGCCTTGATCTTCTGACTTGTATACTTTGTTCTTGAATGGCTTCAGAGGGACCAGAAAGGTTCCCGGCGAGCACGTGGTAAGCCCTGCCACGGGAAGTCGCTACTGCCCGTGCACAAGTTGGGGTATTAAGGTACCCCTATCTTAGTACACCGACACCTCCCTCATCCGTCGGTTACGCACGTTCTGGTGGAACGCGCTGATAACCGCGGCAGGGTGGACATCGGGAATGTTGTGCTGGACGCGGCTGAACCTTTGGATGTATTTGCGCAGGGATTCTCCTTCCTTCTGGGTAAGGATGTGGAGATCGCTCTCCTGGCCGTGGGGCTTGTGGCCGCCCGTGAAGGCGCCGACAAACTGGTGGCACAAATCCGCCCATGAAGAGATGGAGTTCTCCGGCAAGTGCATAAGCCAAGATCTGACGTTTGGCTTAAGCACGAGCGGGAAGTAATTGGCTAGGATCTTCTCGTCGCGTTCCCCGGCAGCCTCCACCGCAATGGTGTAGATGCTGAGGAACTCCGAGGGGTGTGTCTTGCCGTCGTACTTCTCGGGTACGTCAGGCTTGAAATTCTTCATGCTGGGCCACTGGACTTGCCGCAGCTCTCGGGTGAACGCACGGCAACCTGCCGCGTACGGCAAGTCGCCTGGTTCACCGGGCGCGTGCATGTCGACAGCGGTCCCAGCGCGCTGATCAGATTGCCTTCGAGCTTCTCGTCGACGCTCGATACGAGTTCGAGCGTCCTCTTGTCGCCTGTCGTCGAGGACTTGGCGCTGATCGCGCCGAGCCCGCGGATCTGACGACGCTGTGGAGTCGTCGTCGACGTTGATCCGGCGGGGCAGCGTTTTTTGCTTCCGCGGCGGGGAGTGCACGATAGTTGCACCCCCGGCGGTCTTGTCGCCATCGGCCTTCGCTTGGTCAACTTGCCGAGGCCGTGAATTTGCCGGCTGCTGCGGCGCATCGTTGTTGGCGAAGGCGATGAGGCTCTGGATCGTCGCCCTCCAGTCTTCGGCCTTGTCCGCCGCTGGAGGGAAGTCGAGGAGCAGCTGAGCCCTGGCCAGGGCTTCTGCTGGAGAGGAGGGAAACGGTGGCGAACGGTGTGAGGAGCGGGACACGCTCGGACTTCTAACTACGTTAGAAGGAGCATGTTCCCGTCCCGGCAACCGCGCCTTGCTCGTGCCAGGATGTTGGCCTTGAGCGTCCCGCGACTCCCCGTCTTGGCCACGCCCCAGCAAGCGTATGGTACCTCCGGTACCACGTCGCTGCTGGTCTGGCATCTCCTGAGAGGGACGGGGTGCGTGTACGGACACCGAGGCCTTGGAGTTTGCCCGGTCGTCCGTCTTGTCCTTGGACTTGGTGGCGCCGTGAGTGTCCCCACCGGCGTCCACCCTTCCGCCGGCGCCTCCCCCACCAACCGTCGGCTCTGGTGGTGGTGGGATCGACGCGGACGGGCCTCCGACCTCCGAAACCTTCTTCTTCGGAGGCATGTTGATGTAGCCGATGAAGTTGGAGAGGTTGATGAAGAATTCGCCCGCGCGAGCGCCGGATCAGGTTCGCACAACCTCGACGCCCCCTACCTGGCGCGCCAAAGATGTCGGGGGAAACTGTCCTCCCACGAGCACCTATGGGACCGGAGCCCCTTCTACGTTGCGGTAAGGGAGCGGAGGGAGCACGGAGAGCAGATCGAGGGGCACACGCGGGCAGTTTACCCAGGTTCGGGCCGCGATGACGCGTAAAACCCTACTCCTGCTTTGGTTGTATTTAGTTTTCGGGGCTCGGGAGCTTGAAGATCTACAGTACCAGCTACACCGAGCGCGGAGTGAGCAAGTTTCTTGAGTCGAACCCCCTCTACGTTGTGCATGGGCCTCCTTTTATAGCTCAAGGGGTCACCGACAAGTGCCAACGTAGAGGAGGGTAAAAGTGTAAATTTGGTGGTAGTTGTAACAATGCATGAACAGTGCATGAACAGTGGTCTTCACCTAACCTTGACGGTGGGGGACAAGGGCATTTAATGCCCGTCGCCGTCGACCCCAAAAGCGTCTGTCCATGCGTCTCCGTTCGCCACGGCGGTAGCCTCGTCACCGCGGCTCGCCAGCGTGTCCCTCAGGCTGCACAGCCATCTGCCACGCGCCCCTGGAAGGGCCCCAGGGCGACGCGTGGCCGAGTGAGCTGGAGCGCAGGCACATAGTGTGAACTTCCCCCGGCAAGCACCTTGCCGGGGCCGCTATCTTGCCGGGCCCGGAAGCTTGCCGCTTCCCGGGTCCTGCTGGGGCGTATGATGCGCCGCGATGTATCTTTTGCAGTGTTATCCTTTGGCCTTCCTGGCGAGCACCTCTTGTCAGGGTCTTGTGCTGGAAAGATGTCCTTGAGCCTGGTGCGGCCTTCTCGGCAAGCTCCTCTTGCCGGGGTCTTGTCTTCTAACTTCAATACTTTGTTCTTGAATGGCATGAAGGAGTCTGGAGCGGGCCTCGACAAGCGCGTGGTAAGCCCTGCCGCGCGAAGCTGCTTCTGCCCGTGCACAAGTTGGGGGTACTAAGGTACCCCTACCTTAGTACACCGACACACTCTTAAGAATTTTTTCAAGAAAAGTTTCTTCCATCACATTTTCTTATGATGTTTCTTAAGGAAATTTTCTTAGGAAGCCCTTTCTTTATAAGATTCTCAAGAACAGTTTTTTCGATACATTTTCTAAAGAAGTTTCTTAAGGAAATTTTCTTCGGAAGCACTTTCTTAAGAAACTTCTTAAGAAAATTTCTTGTGAGGCACTTTCTTCAGAAGATTCTTAGGAAAAGTTTCTTATTACGAATTTTTTTAAGAACTTTCTTAAGGAAATTTTCTTCGGAAGCACTTCCTAAAGAAATTTCTTATGATGTTTCTTCAGGAAAGTTTCTTAGGAAGCCCATTCTTTATAAGTTTCTTAAGAAAAGTTTCTTCCGATACATTTTCTAAAGAAGTTTCTTAAGGAAATTTTCTTCGGAAGTCATTTCTTAATAAACTTCTTAAGAAATTTTCTTGTGAGGCACTTTCTTAAGAAGATTCTTAGGAAAAGTTTCCTATTACGAATTTTCTTCGGAAGCACTTTCTTAAGAAACTTCTTAAGACATTTTGTTGTGAGGCACTTTCTTAAGAAGATTCTTAGGAAAAGTTTCTTATTACGCATTTTCTTAAGAACTTTGTTAAGGTAATTTTCTTCGGAAGCACTTCCTTAAGAAGTTCTTAAGGAAAGTTTCTTAGGAAGCACTTTTTAAGAATTTTCTTATGGAAATATTATTTGGAAGAACTTTCTTAAGAATTTTTTAAGAAAAGTTTCTTCCGACGCATTTTCTTATGATGTTTCTTAAGGAAAATTTCTAAGGAAGCCCTTTTTTTATAAGTTTCTTAAGAAAAGTTTCTTCCGATACATTTTCTAAAGAAGTTTCTTAAGGAAATTTTCTTCGGAAGTCATTTCTTAAGATACTTCTTAAGAAATTTTCTTGTGAGGCACTTTCTGAAGAAGATTCTTAGGAAAAGTTTCCTATTACGCATTTTCTTAAGAAAAGTTTCTTAGGGAAATTTTCTTCGGAAGTCATTTCTTAAGAAACTTCTTAAGATATTTTCTTGTGAGGCACTTTCTTAAGAAGATTCCTAGGAAAAGTTTCTTATTACACATTTTCTTAAACACTTTCTTAAGGAAATTTTCTTCGAAAGCACTTCCTTAAGATGTTTCTTTAGGAAAGTTTCTTAGGAAGCACTTTTTAAGAAGTTTCTTATGGAAATATTATTTGGAACAACTTTCTTAAGATTTTTTTTAAGAAAAGTTTCTTCCGATGCATTTTCTTATGATGTTTGTTAAAGAAACTTTCTTAGGAAGCCCTTTCTTTGTAAGTTTCTTAAGAAAAAAAATTCTGATACATTTTGTAAAGAAACTTTCTTAGGAAGCCCTTTCTTTGTAAGTTTTTTCGATACATTTTCTAAAGAAGTTTCTTAAGGAAATTTTCTTCGGAAGCACTCTGTTAAGAAACTTCTTAAGAAATTTTCTTGTGAGGCACTTTCTTCAGAAGATTCTTAGGAAAAGTTTCTTATTACGAATTTTCTTAAGAACTTTCTTAAGGAAATTTTCTTCGGAAGCACTTCCTTAAGAAATTTCTTAAGGAAAGTTTCTTAGGAAGCACTTATAGAAGTATTATTTGGAAGAACTTTATTAAGAATTTTTTAAGAAAAGTTTCTTCCAACGCATTTTCTTATGATGTTTCTTCAGGAAAGTTTCTTAGGAAGCCCATTCTTTATAAGTTTCTTAAGAAAAGTTTCTTCCGATACATTTTCTAAAGAAGTTTCTTAAGGAAATTTTCTTCGAAAGTCATTTCGTAAGAAACTTCTTAAGAAATTTTCTTGTGAGGCACTTTCTTAAGAAGATTCTTAGGAAAAGTTTCCTATTATGCATTTTCTTCGGAAGCACTTTCTTAAGAAACTTCTTAAGACATTTTGTTGTGAGGCACTTTCTTAAGAAGATTCTTAGGAAAAGTTTCTTATTACGCATTTTCTTAAGAACTTTTTTAAGGTAATTTTTTTCGGAAGCACTTCCTTAAGAAGTTCTTAAGGAAAGTTTTTTAGGAAGCACTTTTTAAGAATTTTCTTATGGAAATATTATTTGGAAGAACTTTCTTAAGAATTTTTTAAGAAAAGTTTCTTCCGACGCATTTTCTTATGACGTTTCTTAAGGAAAATTTCTAAGGAAGCCCTTTTTTATAAGTTTCTTAAGAAAAGTTTCTTCCGATACATTTTCTAAAGAAGTTTCTTAAGGAAATTTTCTTCGGAAGTCATTTCTTAAGATACTTCTTAAGAAATTTTCTTGTGAGGCACTTTCTGAAGAAGATTCTTAGGAAAAGTTTCCTATTACGCATTTTCTTAAGAAAAGTTTCTTAAGGAAATTTTCTTCGGAAGTCATTTCTTAAGAAACTTCTTAAGATATTTTCTTGTGAGGCACTTTCTTAAGAAGATTCCTAGGAAAAGTTTCTTATTACACATTTTCTTAAACACTTTTTTAAGGAAATTTTCTTCGGAAGCACTTCCTTAAGATGTTTCTTGAGGAAAGTTTCTTAGGAAGCACTTTTTAAGAAGTTTCTTATGGAAATATTATTTGGAACAACTTTCTTAAGAATTTTTTTAAGAAAAGTTTCTTCCGATGCATTTTCTTATGATGTTTCTTAAAGAAACTTTCTTAGGAAGCCCTTTCTTTGTAAGTTTCTTAAGAAAAAAATTCCGATACATTTTCTAAAGAAATTTTCTTCGGAAGCACTTTCTTAAGAAACTTCTTAAGAAATTTTCTTGTGAGGCACTTTCTTAAGAAGATTCTTAGGAAAAGTTTCTTATTACGCATTTTCTTAAGAGCTTTCTTAAGGAAATTTTCTTCGGAAGCACTTCCTTAAGAAGTTTCTTAAGGAGAGTTTCTTAGGAAGCACTTTTTAAGAAGTTTCTTATGGAAATATTATTTGGAAGAACATTCTTAAGAATTTTTTCAAGAAAAGTTTCTTCCAACACATTTTCTTATGATGTTTCTTAAGGAAATTTTCTTAGGAAGTCCTTTCTTTATAAGATTCTCAAGAAAAGTTTTTTCGATAAATTTTCTAAAGAAGTTTCTTAAGGAAATTTTCTTTGGAAGCACTCTGTTAAGAAACTTCTTAAGAAATTTTCTTGTGAGGCACTTTCTTCAGAAGATTCTTAGGAAAAGTTTCTTATTACGAATTTTCTTAAGAACTTTCTTAAGGAAATTTTCTTCGGAAGCACTTCCTTAAGAAATTTCTTAAGGAAAGTTTCTTAGGAAGCACTTTTTAAGAATTTTCTTATGGAAGTATTATTTGGAAGAACTTTATTAAGAATTTTTTAAGAAAAGTTTCTTCCGACGCATTTTCTTATGATCTTTCTTAAGGAAAGTTTCTTAGGAAGCACTTTTTAAGAAGTTTCTTATGGAAATATTATTTGGAAGAACATTCTTAAGAATTTTTTCAAGAAAAGTTTCTTCCAACACAATTTCTTATGATGTTTCTTAAGGAAATTTTCTTAGGAAGCCCTTTCTTTATAAGTTTCTCAAGAAAAGTTTTTTCGATACATTTTCTAAAGAAGTTTCTTAAGGAAATTTTCTTCGAAGCACTTTCTTAAGAAACTTCTTAAGAAATTTTCTTGTGAGGCACTTTCTTCAGAAGATTCTTAGGAAAAGTTTCTTATTACGAATTTTCTTAAGAACTTTCTTTAGGAAATTTTCTTCGGGAGCACTTCCTTAAGAAATTTCTTAAGGAAAGTTTCTTAGGAAGCACTTTTTAAGAATTTTCTTATGGAAGTATTATTTGGAAGAACTTTATTAAGAATATTTTTAAGAAAAGTTTCTTCCGACGCATTTTCTTATGATGTTTCTTCAGGAAAGTTTCTTAGGAAGCCCTTTCTTTATAAGTTTCTTAAGAAAAGTTTCTTCCGATACATTTTCTAAAGAAGTTTCTTAAGGAAATTTTCTTCGAAAGTCATTTCTTAAGAAACTTCTTAAGAAATTTTCTTGTGAGGCACTTTCTTAATAAGATTCTTAGGAAAAGTTTCCTATTACGCATTTTCTTCGGAAGCACTTTCTTAAGAAACTTCTTAAGAAATTTTGTTGTGAGGCACTTTCTTAAGAAGATTCTTAGGAAAAGTTTCTTATTACACATTTTCTTAAGAACTTTTTTAAGGTAATTTTCTTCGGAAGCACTTCCTTAAGAAGTTCTTAAGGGAAGTTTCTTAGGAAGCACTTTTTAAGAATTTTCTTTTGGAAATATTATTTGGAAGAACTTTCTTAAGTATTGTTTAAGAAAAGTTTCTTTCGACGCATTTTCTTATGATGTTTCTTAAGGAAAATTTCTTAGGAAGCCCTTTCTTTACAAGTTTCTTAAGAAAAGTTTCTTCTGATACATTTTCTAAAGAAGTTTCTTAAGGAAATTTTCTTCGGAAGTCATTTCTTAAGAAACTTCTTAAGAAATTTTCTTGTGAGGCACTTTCTTAAGAAGATTCTTAGGAAAAGTTTCCTATTACTCATTTTCTTAAGAAAAGTTTCTTAAGGAAATTTTCTTCGGAAGTCATTTCTTAAGAAACTTCTTAAGATATTTTCTTGTGAGGCACTTTCTTAAGAAGATTCCTAGGAAAAGTTTCTTAATACACATTTTCTTAAAAACTTTCTTAAGGAAATTTTCTTCGGAAGCACTTCCTTAAGATGTTTCTTGAGGAAAGTTTCTTAGGAAGCACTTTTTAAGAAGTTTCTTATGGAAATATTATTTGGAACTACTTTCTTAAGAATTTTTTTAAGAAAAGTTTCTTCCGATGCATTTTCTTATGATGTTTCTTAAAGAAACTTTCTTAGGAAGCCCTTTCTTTGTAAGTTTCTTAAGAAAAAAAATTCCGATACATTTTCTAAAGAAATTTATTAAGGAAATTTTCTTCGGAAGCACTCTCTTAAGAAACTTCTTAAGAAATTTTCTTGTGAGGCACTTTCTTAAGAAGATTCTTAGGAAAAGTTTCTTATTACGCATTTTCTTAAGAGCTTTCTTAAGGAAATTTTCTTCCGAAGCACTTCCTTAAGAAGTTTCTTAAGGAAAGTTTCTTAGGAAGCACTTTTTAAGAAGTTTCTTATGGAAATATTATTTGGAAGAACATTCTTAAGAATTTTTTCAAGAAAAGTTTCTTCCAACACATTTTCTTATGATGTTTCTTAAGGAAATTTTCTTAGGAAGCCCTTTCTTAATAAGTTTCTCAAGAAAAGTTTTTTCGATACATTTTCTAAAGAAGTTTCTTAAGGAAATTTTCTTCGGAAGCACTTTCTTAAGAAACTTCTTAAGAAATTTTCTTGTGAGGCACTTTCTTCAGAAGATTCTTAGGAAAAGTTTCTTATTACGAATTTTTTTAAGGAAATTTTCTTCGGGAGCACTTCCTTAAGAAATTTCTTAAGGAATGTTTCTTAGGAAGCACTTTTTAAGAATTTTCTTATGGAACTATTATTTGGAAGAACTTTATTAAGAGTTTTTTAAGAAAAGTTTCTTCCGACGCATTTTCTTATGATATTTCTTCAGGAAAGTTTCTTAGGAAGCCCTTTCTTTATAAGTTTCTTAAGAAAAGTTTCTTCCGATACATTTTCTAAAGAAGTATCTTAAGGAAATTTTCTTTGGAAGTCATTTCTTAAGAAACTTCTTAAGAAATTTTCTTGTGAGGCACTTTCTTAAGAAGATTCTTAGGAAAAGTTTCCTATTACGCATGTTCTTAAGAAGCACTTTCTTAAAAAACTTCTTAAGAAATTTTGTTGTGAGGCACTTTCTTAAGAAGATTCTTAGGAAAAGTTTCTTATTACGCATTTTCTTAAGAACTTTTTTAAGGTAATTTTCTTCGGAAGCACTTCCTTAAGAAGTTCTTAAGGAAAGTTTCTTAGGAAGCACTTTTTAAGCATTTTCTTATGGAAATATTATTTGGAAGAACTTTCTTAAGACTTTTTTAAGAAAAGTTTCTTCCGACGCATTTCCTTATGATGTTTCTTAAGGAAAATTTCTTAGGAAGCCCTTTCTTTATAAGTTTCTTAAGAAAAGTTTCTTCCGATACATTTTTTAAAGAAGTTTCTTAAGGAAATTTTCTTCGGAAGTCATTTCTTTAGAAACTTCTTAAGAAATTTTCTTGTGAGGCACTTTCTTAAGAAGATTCTTAGAAAAATTTCCCTATTACGCATTTTCTTAAGAAAAGTTTCTTAAGGAAATTTTATTCGGAAGTCATTTCTTAAGAAACTTCTTAAGATATTTTCTTGTGAGGCACTTTCTTAAGAAGATTCCTAGGAAAAGTTTCTTAATACACATTTTCTTAAAAACTTTCTTAAGGAAATTTCCTTCGGAAGCACTTCCTTAAGATGTTTCTTGAGGAAAGTTTATTAGGAAGCACTTTTTAAGAAGTTTCTTATGGAAATATTATTTGGAACAACTTTCTTAAGAATTTTTTTAAGAAAAGTTTCTTCCGATGCATTTTCTTATGATGTTTCTTAAAGAAATTTCTTAGGAAGCCCTTTCTAAGAAATGGCAAACAATCGTTCTGAAGAACCTGACCGCTGACTGTGCTGTCACCTTTCTCACTGGTTCCACTTCTGGCCACTTCGTGAACTTGTCGATTGCAACGTACAAGTACTCAAAGCCCCCGACAGCATGGGGGAAGGGGCCGAGGATATCGAGCCCCCAGACCGAGAAGGGCCAGGACAAAGGGATCGTCTGGAGAGCTTGAGCTGGCTGATGAATTTGCTTGGCATGGAACTGGCACGCTTCACACTTGGTTACTTGTGCAGTTGCATCTTGGAGGGATTCTGGCCAGAAGAACCCTTGCCGGAACGCCTTTCCGGCAAGTGCCCTTGCGCCAATGTGGTGGCCACATATGCCTCCGTGTATCTCTGCCAACAGCTTCTGTCCATCTTCTCTGGAAATGCACTTCAACCTGACCCCATTGAGTCTTCTTCTGTACAGTTCGTTGTCCACGAACTGGTACATACTTGACTGTCTGGTTATCTTCTCTATCTCTTCTGGGTCGTCGGGAAGTTCTCCAGTTTGCAGAAAACGGACGATCTGTTGCGCCCATGCCGGAGCCCCTACCTGGCGCGCCAAAGATGTCGGGAGAAACTGTCCACCACGAGCACCTATGGGACCGGAGTCCCTTGTATGTTGCGGTAAGGGAGCGGAGGGAGCACAAAGAGCAGATCGAGGGGAGCACGCGGGCAGTTTACCCAGGTTCGGGCCGCGATGGACGCGTAAAACCCTACTCCTGCTTGATTTGTATTGAAGTTGTGAGCTCGGGAGCTTGAAGAACTAGCTACACCGAGCAAGAGAGCTATCTAGGTTCCGAACCCCCTCTACATTGTGCATGGGCCTCCTTTTATAGCTCAAGGGGTCACCGACAGGTGTCAACGTAGAAGAAAGGGGCAAAAATGTAACTTTGGTGGTAGTTGTAACAGTGCGGGAACAGTGCGTGAACAGTGGATGAACAGTGGTCATCACCTAGTTTGATAGTGGGGGACAAGAACATTAAATGCCCGTCACCATCGACCCCAAAAGCGCCCGCCCGTGCGTCTCCGTTTGCCACGGCGATAGCCTCGTCACCGTGGAGTGCCACCGTGTCCCCCAGGCTGCACAGCCATCCGCCACGCGTCCCTGGAATGGCCCCAGGGCGACGCGTGGGTCGATGAGCTGGAGCACGGGCACACAGCGTGGGTTTCCCCCCGGCAAGCGCCTTGCCGGGGCCTTGATCTTGTCGGGCCGGGAAGCTTGTTGCTCCCCGGGCCTTGCCGGGGCGCAGGGTGCGCCGAGGCTTGTCTTCTAAGAGGCAATCTTCTGGTCTTCCTGGCAAGCTCCTCTTGCCAGGGTCTTGCGTTAATGTGATAGTCTTGAGCCTGGGATGGCCTTCCCGACAAGATCTGCTTGCCGGGGTCTTGATCTTCTGCCTTGTATACTTTGTTTTTGAATGGCTTGATAAGGACCAGAGAGGTTTCCGGCAAGCACGTGGTAGACCCTGCCGCGGGAAGCTGCCACTGCCCGTGCACAAGTTGGGGTACTAAGGTACCCCTATCTTAGTACACCGACAGGAGCCCCCGGGCCTGGGCCACACACGGTGCCGAGCGCTGTTGGGCCAGGCCCAAAACAGTGCACGGGCACGCGCGGCCCATGGCAAGCCGTAATTCCCCTTCCGCATCCGCCGCGTCCCTCCCTAACGGCACGCGTCGATTGCGGCATCGTGGGAGAGATCGTGGCCACGTTCTTTAATGGGAAATGCGGAGCGTCCCCCACTTCCCCCTTAAAAGCAGAGGAAGCAGGGGCCGTTACCTTACTTCGTCTTCATTGCTTCTTCCACCTCCAGAAACCCCCCTCTGCGCTCCGCCTCCTCATCTCCTCCGCCCTCTTCCGCATCCGCGACGCCGTCGAGCTTCCCGCCCCTTCCTCCGCCGCCTCCGCCATGGCTCCGAAGGCCGAGAAGGCGAAAGCGGAGAAGACCAAGAGGGAGAAATCCGAGCAGGCGGCGAAGCTTGTCGCCCTGCGGAAGAGGAACGTCGTCTTCGCGCCGAGGCTCAGCGCAAGGGAGCTCTGGAACAAGTACTATCTGTTCTGGGCCAAGGAGACCAAGGCGCATCCCTGCACCAGAGTCTACCCTGCCGCCGCCAGAGATCTGTACCCCAGCGGGTATTTCTTCTTTGCTGTCTTCTTCCACTGCGGCATGTGTCCTCCATTTTTGGAGTTTTTCTGTGATATCATGAACACCTACAATCTCCATCTCTTAGACTTCACCCCCAACGCCATCCTTACGATGGCAGTTTTCGCACATCTGTGCGAAAACTACATAGGGATCTATCCAAACGTAGCGCTCTTTCGGCATTTCTTCATGCCTAGAGCAGAGGCCGGCGCTCCCCTCTCCGGAGGTATCTCTTGGGTCTTCCGCTTGAACAAGAAGGAATCATATCTGAAAGGAGAGCTCCGCGGCAAGTGGGAGGAGTGGCGCGCAGATTGGTGTTGGATAGTTGAGGACCAGCCGGAGCCTTTCACCGCGCCGCGCACAACAGCCATAGTGCGCGGCAGGGACTGGAGCGAGTTGGCCCCGGATGATGTCAAGCTCAACGCCGCCCTCGTTAGGATTCTTCGTCTCCGGGTAGCCAAGTTGACCATCGGAGAGGTAGGAGCAGACTTCCTCCGCCGCCGCATTGCTCCTTTACAGGAAAGGAAAAGGCCAGCATGGGAGTTTGGCAATGCGGCGGACATAATGAGGTTGCGCCCGGGGCTGAATTACAACTTCACGTCGCTGGAGCTGAAGGGGATGCTCCGGGAGCTTTTCAAGCACGACCCGGCCCACCCGGAGTGGTTTAGACCTCCCCGGGGAGTAGTACCGCTATGCAACAGCACCGCCCGGGACGCATTGCGCGCAATGATGCCTGCGTGCGATTCTCACGGCGTCGATCCCACTTGGATAGTGCCCACGCCGGATGCCATCATGAGCTTCTTTGATAACTTGGTGGAGGTGCCGAAGAACTCCGAGGAGATCAAGGGTCTCACCCGGGCCACCACGGAGTGGGACATAGCCTATATTGCTTCCCGGATGGAAGAGGCCGCCGCAGCCGCAGCAGCAGGGGACTTCGGATTCACAGTCGACGAGGCAGAGGCCGAGGATGCGTCGTGCCAGGCCGAGGAGGCAGAGATCCGGAGACTTCTCAAACTTCCGCCCGACGAGCTCGCCGGGGTCCCTTCTCTGAGGCATGCCGGGATCCCCGGGGTTGTGAGCGAGGCCGCGGCAAGAGGCGAAGTTGCCGGAGGAAGCAGAGGTGCCGGAGGGAGCGGAGCCACCGGAAGGAGCAGGGCCGCGGGGCAAGGTGCTGGGCCCAGCAAGCCCACCGAGGAGGAGGAGGAGGAGGACGCCGGAGCCGACGAGGATACTGGCGGACCTCTGGGGCTCGACGACGACGTCTCCTCGTCCTCGGAGAGCTCCCCGCCCCGGGCAAGTCCCAAGCGAACACCGTCGAAGCGCCTCCGCAAGGCGGCTACGGCGACGAGGACGCAGGCGCCCCGACAGCAGCCCGCTCGCCAGGCGGCACGCGCCACCAGAGCGAGCCAAACCGCGACGGAGGCGCCCCGCGCACCAGCGCCAAGCGGGGGAGGATCCTCCCAGAGCGGAGCGGCTGCTCCGCCCGCTCCCCGGGCATCGGCGTCAACAGAGGCTGGGTCTTCGCCGCCCCCAGCCCCGGGGACCACCAAGCGCCCGAGGGAGCCTTCTCCTCCTGCCCCTCGCGCGGAAGCGCCTCAGGTGGAGTTCGACTTCTCCGCCCTGAGCGACGACGACGACGAGGAACAGGAGTAAGCACTTGTATTTTGTAGCTTCTTCAATTCTATCTTGATTCCTTCGTCGATGATTCTGATCTTGTTTCTTGCTTTGATTTCAGGACCCTGGCCCAGCGAGTGGCGAAGAAGGCCAAGGTTCCCGTGGTGGTGGTCGAGGACGACTCGCCCGTCGCGGCGACAGGGGACGCGCCGGCGACGAACTTGCCGGACCCAACCGCTGCTCCGAGGAGCAGCCCCCAGCGCAGCCCCCAGCATAAGTCTGGCTTGAACTTTCCGCTCGTCGGGCGCGCCTGAGGTTTTTGCCTTGTACTAACATCTCGTTGCTCTGTTTGTCTTGCTTGTCTTGTGCAGAGGTGGAGCCACAGCCACAGGAGCGCCCGGAGACCGCTCCCGAGGAGCCGCAGATTCCGCCCTTCCCGCCAAGGGTGAACTCCCCGGCGAGGGAGGGCGTTCCACCAAGGACGGGCACTCCGCCAAGGGCGAGTAGCCCGACGAGGGTGGCTACCCCGCCAAGGGTGGACTCCCCGGCGAGGGAGCCAGTTGTCGACGAAGTCCGTGAAGGTAAGTCTTGTAGTTTTGTCTTCTTGGACTCGTCTTTTTTGGATATTTGCTTGATCTTTTTCTTTTCTTCTTCTTTTGTTAGATCCTCCTCCCCCGGAGCAGATGGAGACGGAGGTCACCATCGAGGCAGAGGGCGCGCAAGGCGACGCCGGCAAGGCCACTGTCGTCGAGGACATGGCAGGAGCCGACGAGCCTGTCGCAGAGGAGACTGCCCCGACCGCAGACGCTGCGGCCGGGGAGGGGGACGGCGGCCACACTACCGGCCCGGAGGCGGCAGGAGCGTCGAGCACTGCGCCGGCCGCCGACCCCTCCGCCGGCAAGGAGCAGTCGGGCTTCTATCTTGAGGCCCCCAACGGCGTCTTCATACAAGTGTCGTGGGGGTCCTCGTCGCGAGCCCCCGAGGAGGGAGAGGCCTTTGATGGAGAGGTCCTCGCCTCCGCGGGGTTGAAGATCGTCGAAGCGCCTGGCGGGAGCGACGAGCCCGAGGAGGAGAAACTGCTTCACCAGCTCCTGGCCCTTTACCGGGCCAGGCAGGCGAAATTGGAGTCTCGGGAGGTCCTCACCGCCAAGGCTGCAGCAGAGTTGGAGAAGCGCGCGGCTGAACTCCGCGCCGCCAACCAGGCGGCCCTCCGCGACTTGGCGGAGGAGCGCGAGAGGCTTGCCAGAGAGCAGCAGGAGTTCCTCTTGGAAAAAGCTGAGGCCGAGGAGCAGCAGCGGCTGGTCGGTGAAGAGCTGTCCCGGCGAGAAGGAGAGCTCACCCAGCGGAAGGTCGACCTCGACGCCCACGAGGAAGACCTTACCGCCCGGGAGCAGGCCCTTGGCGGAGAACTGAAGGAAGCAAAGGCCGCCGCTGCCACCGCGGAGACCGCCAAGAAGGACCTCGAAGCTAAGGTGGTGCAGCTGGAGGAGTACCTGAAGGCGAGCACGGAGAGGGTCACCGCGCTGAACATAGAGCGCGAGAAGGACGCCCATACCAACTCAGAACTCCAGGTACGCCTCTCCAAGCAGGGCGACGAGCTCAAGGCCGCCAAGGACTCAATTGCTGATCTGGAGCTGAAAGTCTCTACGTTGACCAACTCGCTGGACGCCGCCCGGGGTCGTGAAACGAAGCTGAAGGAAGAGCTCCGCAAGGAACGAGGCTTGGCGGAGAGCGCCGTCACTTCAGCTAGCAACTTCCGCCGGATCGTTGAAATATGGACTGAAGATCTGGTGGCTTCTGCTGGCAACATCGACAAGGAGCTGATGGCGCTGAGGGTGGAGCACCTCATATACTCTCCGGATCCAAATCTCCCTCACAGCGCCAAGCTCAGTCTTTTCTTCAGGGGGATCGCGCCGGCGCTCGCACGTCTGCAGCAGAAGCTCCCCGCGCAGCTGGCCGAGGAGTCGCGCCAGCTCTGCGCGGGTACCTTGGAGCGTGTCTTGACCAAGATTGTTTACCGCAATCCTGGTATTAATCTCGTCAACGTCCTCCGCAGCTTGCCGGCCGACGCGGATCAGGAGGCCTTGAAGGCGCAGGTCGCCCACATCATCGCCAAGGTGAACAAGATCTCCAGGCGTGAAGGCGATCGCGTAGACTAGGCCTTTTTTTCTGTTTCCTTTGCTGCTGCAAAGTGTGTCATGAACATGAATTAATCAGTCATTGCAACAAGTTATCCCTTGTAATATATTATCTTATTTTGAGCAATCAGTGCAATGTTATCTCCCTTGCTTTGGTCCTTTACTTTGTATGCTTTTAACCCTACGCTTCTAGGGGACTTGCCGGCAAGGGGCCTTTGCCGCGAGCGCTGAGTGCTGGACTCTGAGCAGCCTGCTGGCCAAGGTCTTACCGGCAAGTAACCTTGCCGCAGCTAGTCGCAACGCACTTAGCTTGCTGAGCGAACTCGAAAACGAAGCAGGGCGCGACACTTGTCGCAGCTCACTTAAGTCGTTGAGCGTACTCGAAAACAAGATAAGGGTGCGGCTAGCCACGGGTAGGTTCCTCCGCGCACGGGTTTTCCATACAAAGTGTGGTTGTTCAAGGAAGATAACTAAAATTTAAAAATTTGAACTGCTCAAATTCTGGTAACTTAGCTTTCGTATATTGCTTCCCCGACAAGGCTTCTCTTTCTTGAACAGCACTTGGTTCATCTTCCATCTCCTTCCCCCCCGGCAAACTTGTGCGCGAGGAACATTCCTTCTGCTTAAGAGGGAAAGAAAAAGAAGAGGGAAACAAGTATATAGCCTTTCGGCGTGCTAATGCTTACCGGATACGTGTGTTGCACAAGATGCCAAATAATGCATGCAAATAGCGAAGAAAAGCATGGAAAAGGCAAATAGCGCAAAACACAAAAGCTTTACTGATGCACGGGATCTGCGCCCGGCTTTGTACAAAGGATTACATGCAACAGCGGCAAGACTTGTACAAAAGGTGGTTGCCGAAGCGGATCACGGCAACCGCGCCTTATGGATGAAACTTGCGAAGGTGCTCTATGTTCCAGGAGTTGCTCACCGGTAAGCCTTCTTCGGTCTCAAGGCGGACAGCGCCGGGCCTTGTGACTTGTCTCACCCGATAAGGGCCTTCCCACTTCGGCGTCAACTTGTTGGAATTCTTGGCGAACTGAACACGCCGAAGAACAAGGTCGCCTTCCTCGACACTCATGGCCTTAACCTTGCGGCTATGATAGCGGCGCAACGCTTGCTGGTATCGAGCAGCTCGTACAGCAGCCTGGAGACGTTCCCCCTCGAGGAGCAATGCATCATCCTGTCGCAGTTGCTCTTGCTCGAGCTCATCATAAGCGCGCACTCGAGGAGATCCGTATACGAGTTCCGTGGGGAGAACTGCCTCTGCTCCATAGACTAGAGCAAAGGGTGTCTGTCCGGTGGCTCGACTTGGTGTCGTTCTGATTGACCAAAGAGCCGCCGGCAACTCCTCTATCCAGTTTCTTCCGCACTTGCGCAGCCTGTCAAAGGTCCTTGTCTTGAGTCCGCGCAGCACTTCAGCATTTGCCCTCTCCGCTTGACCGTTGGTCCTCGGGTGAGCAACAGAAGCGAAGCAGACCTTGGCGCCAGGGTCTTGGACGTATTGCATGAAGGTGCGGCTAGTGAATTGTGTGCCGTTGTCGGTGATGATCCTGTTAGGGATTCCGAAACGGCAAACAATCGTTCTGAAGAACCTGACCGCTGACTGTGCTGTCACCTTTCTCACTGGTTCCACTTCTGGCCACTTCGTGAACTTGTCAATTGCAACGTACAAGTACTCAAAGCCCCCGACAGCACGGGGGAAGGGGCCGAGGATATCGAGCCCCCAGACCGAGAAGGGACAGGATAAAGGGATCGTCTGGAGAGCTTGAGTTGGCTGATGAATTTGCTTGGCATGGAACTGGCACGCTTCACACTTGGTTACTTGTGCAGTTGCATCTAGGAGGGCTTCTGGCCAGAAGAACCCTTGCCGGAACGCCTTTCCGGCAAGTGCCCTTGCGCCAATGTGGTGGCCACATATGCCTCCGTGTATCTCTGCCAACAGCTTCTGTCCATCTTCTCTGGAAATGCACTTCAACCTGACCCCATTGAGTCTTCTTATGTACAGTTTGTTGTCCACGAACTGGTACATACTTGACTGTCTGGTTATCTTCTCTATCTCTTCTGGGTCGTCGGGAAGTTCTCCAGTTTGCAGAAAACGGACGATCTGCTGCGCCCATGCCGGAGCCCCTACCTGGCGCGCCAAAGATGTCAGGAGAAACTGTCCACCACGAGCAGCTATGGGACCGGAGTCCCTTGTATGTTGCGGTAAGGGAGCGGAGGGAGCACAAAGAGTAGATCGAGGGGAGCACGCGGGCAGTTTACCCAGGTTCGGGCCGCGATGGACACGTAAAACCCTACTCCTGCTTGATTTGTATTGAAGTTGTGAGCTCGGGAGCTTGAAGAACTAGCTACACCGAGCAAGAGAGCTATCTAGGTTCCGAACCCCCTCTACGTTGTGCATGGGCCTCCTTTTATAGCTCAAGGGATCACCGACAGGTGTCAACGTAGAAGAAAGGGGCAAAAATGTAACTTTGGTGGTAGTTGTAATAGTGCGGGAACAGTGCGTGAACAGTGGATGAACAGTGGTCATCACCTAGTTTGACAGTGGGGGACAAGAACATTAAATGCCCGTCACCGTCGACCCCAAAAGCGCCCGCCCGTGCGTCTCCGTTTGCCACGGCGATAGCCTCGTCACCGTGGAGTGCCACCGTGTCCCCCAGGCTGCACAGCCATCCGCCACGCGTCCCTGGAATGGCCCCAGGGCGACGCGTGGGTCGATGAGCTGGAGCGCGGGCACACAGCGTGGGTTTCCCCCCGGCAAGCGCCTTGCCGGGGCCTTGATCTTGTCGGGCCGGGAAGCTTGTCGCTCCCCGGGCCTTGAAGGGGCGCAGGGTGCGCCGAGGCGTGTCTTCTAAGAGGCAATCTTCTGGTCTTCCTGGCAAGCTCCTCTTGCCAGGTTCTTGCGTTAATGTGATAGTCTTGAGCCTGGGATGGCCTTCCCGACAAGCTCTACTTGCCGGGGTCTTGATCTTCTGCCTTGTATACTTTGTTTTTGAATGGCTTGATAAGGACCAGAGAGGTTTCCGGCAAGCACGTGGTAGACCCTGCCGCGGGAAGCTGCCACTGCCTGTGCACAAGTTGGGGTACTAAGGTACCCCTATCTTAGTACACCGACACTTTATTAAGAATTTTTTAAGAAAAGTTTCTTCCGACGCATTTTCTTATGATGTTTTGTCAGGAAAGTTTCTTAGGAAGCCCTTTCTTTATAAGTTTCTTAAGAAAAGTTTCTTCCGATACAATTTCTAAAGAAGTTTCTTAAGGAAACTTTCTTCGGAAGTCATTTCTTAAGAAACTTCTTAAGAAATTTTCTTGTGAGGCACTTTCTTAAGAAGATTCTTAGGAAAAGTTTCCTATTACGCATTTTCTTCGGAAGCACTTTCTTAAGAAACTTCTTTAAAAAATTTGTTGTGAGGCACTTTCTTAAGAAGATTCTTAGGAAAAGTTTCTTATTACGCATTTTCTTAAGAACTTTTTTAAGGTAATTTTCTTCGGAAGCACTTCCTTAAGAAGTTCTTAAGGAAAGTTTCTTAGGAAGCACTTTTTAAAAAATTTCTTATGGAAATATTATTTGGAACAACTTTCTTAAGAATTTTTTAAGAAAAGTTTCTTCCGACGCATTTTCTTATGATGTTTCTTAAGGAAAATTTCTTAGGAAGCCCTTTCTTTATAAGTTTCTTAAGAAAAGTTTCTTCCGATACATTTTCTAAAGAAGTTTCTTAAGGAAATTTTCTTCGGAAGTCATTTCTTAAGAAACTTCTTAAGAAATTTTCTTCTGAGGCACTTTCTTAAGAAGATTCTTAGGAAAAGTTTCCTATTACGCATTTTCTTCGGAAGCACTTTCTTAAGAGACTTCTTAAGAAATTTTGTTGTGAGGCACTTTCTTAAGAAGATTCTTAGGAAAAGTTTCTTATTACCCATTTTCTTAAGAACTTTTTAAGGTAATTTTCTTCGGAAGCACTTCCTTAAGAAGTTTTTAAGGAAAGTTTCTTAGGAAGCACTTTTGAAGAATTTTCTTATGGAAATATTATTTGGAAGAACTTTCTTAAGAATTGTTTAAGAAAAGTTTCTTTCGACGCATTTTCTTATGATGTTTCTTAAGGAAAATTTCTTAGGAAGCCCTTTCTTTACAAGTTTCTTAAGAAAAGTTTCTTCCGATACATTTTCTAAAGAAGTTTCTTAAGGAAATTTTCTTCGAAAGTCATTTCTTAAGAAACTTCTTAAGAAATTTTCTTGTGAGGCACTTTCTTAAGAAGATTCTTAGGAAAAGTTTCCTATTACGCATTTTCTTAAGAAAAGTTTCTTAAGGAAATTTTCTTCGGAAGTCATTTCTTAAGAAACTTCTTAAGATATTTTCTTGTGAGGCACTTTCTTAAGAAGATTCCTAGGAAAAGTTTATTATTACACATTTTCTTAAAAACTTTCTTAAGGAAATTTTCTTCGGAAGCACTTCCTTAAGATGTTTCTTGAGGAAAGTTTCTTACGAAGCACTTTTTAAGAAGTTTCTTATGGAAATATTATTTGGAACAACTTTCTTAAGAATTTTTTTAAGAAAAGTTTCTTCCGATGCATTTTCTTATGATGTTTCTTAAAGAAACTTTCTTAGGAAGCCCTTTCTTTGTAAGTTTCTTAAGAAAAAAAATTCCGATACATTTTCTAAAGAAATTTCTTAAGGAAATTTTCTTCGGAAGCACTTTCTTAAGAAACTTCTTAAGAAATTTTCTTGTGAGGCACTTACTTAAGAAGATTCTTAGGAAAAGTTTCTTATTACGAATTTTCTTAAGAGCTTTCTTAAGGAAATTTTCTTCGAAAGCACTTCCTTAAGAAGTTTCTTAAGGAAAGTTTCTTAGGAAGCACTTTTTAAGAAGTTTCTTATGGAAATATTATTTGCAAGAACAATCTTAAGAATTTTTTAAAGAAAATTTTCTTCCAACACATTTTCTTATGATGTTTCTTAAGGAATTTTTCTTAGGAAGCCCTTTCTTTATAAGTTTCTCAAGAAAAGTTTTTTCGATACATTTTCTAAAGAAGTTTCTTAAGGAAATTTTCTTCGGAAGCACTTTCTTAAGAAAGTTCTTAAGAAATTTTCTTGTGAGGCACTTTCTTCAGAAGATTCTTAGGAAAAGTTTCTTATTACGAATTTTCTTAAGGAAATTTTCT
>LR738712.1:568084130-568145746 GCA_902687465.1 Secale cereale
CTGTCGGTGTACTAAGGTAGAGGTACCCTAGTACCCCAACTTGTGCACGGGCAGTTGCAGCTTCCCGCGGCAAGGTTTACTGCGTGCTCGCCGGAGACCTTCCTGCCTCCTATTAAACCATTCAAAAACAAAGTATACAAAACAGAAGATCGAGACCCCGGCAAGAGGAGCTTGCCGGGAAGGCCGTACCAGGCTCAAGGCTGTTCCACTAACACAAGACCCTGGCAAGAGGAGCTTGCCAGGAAGATTAGAAGATACTGCCTCGGTGCTACGTGCGCCCCGGCAAGGGGTCCGGGGAGCGGCGAGTTCCCGGGCCCGGCAAGATCAAGGCCCCGGCAAGGCGCTTGCCGGGGAGGCTACGCTGTGTGCCCGCGCTCCAGCTCATCGGCCCACGCGTCGCCCTGGGGCCTAACCAGGGACGCGTGGCGGATGGCTGTGCAGCCTGGGGTACACGGTGGCGCCCCACGGTGATAAATCCATCGCCGTGGCGGACGGAGACGCTAAGGCGGGAGCTTTTGGGGTCGACGGCGACGGGCATTAAATGCCCTTGTCTCCCACTGTTAAAGTAGGTATAGACCACTGTTCTGTACTGTAGCTCCACTGTTCCCGCACTGTTACAACTACCACCTTTTTTACATTTTTACCCCTTTCTCCTACGTTGACACCTGTCGGTGACCCCTTGCACTATAAAAGGAGGCCCATGCACAACGTGGAGGGGGTTCGAAACCTAGATTACACTCACGCACGGTGTAGCTGCTTCTTCAAGCTCCCGAGCGTCCCACTCAATACACAACCAAGCAGGAGTAGGGTTTTACGCATCCGTGCGGCCCGAACCTGGGTAAAAACTGCCCGCGCGTCTGCTTCGATCCGCTCTTTGTGCTCCCTCCGCCCTCGTACCGCACAGACAAGGGGCTCCGGTCCCATAGGTGTTCGTGGCGGACAGTTTCCCCCGACATCTGTGGCGCGCCAGGTAGGGGGCGTCGAGGTTGTGCGAACCTGATCCGGCGTTCGCGCGGGCGCATCCTTCATCAACCTCTCCAAGTTTCATCAGCAACTTCATCAGCGACAACTCCATGGCCCCGAAGAAGAAGCCTTCGGAGGTCGGGGGCCCGTCTGCGTCTCATCCGCCGCCACCAGAGCCAACGGTGGGCGGGGGAGACGCCGTCGGAAGGGTGGTTGCCGGCGAGGACACTCACGGTGCCACCAGATCCAAGAACAAGACGGATGACCGGACCTCGGTCTCCGTGGACGCGCCACGTCCATCGCAACATACGACGACCCCGCAGCGCCATACCACGGGAGGTGGTATCCGCTTGCTGGGACAAGGCCAAACTGGAGGTTCGCGGGATGCCCCGGACCCCCGTCCGGGCACAAGCAAAGCGAAGGCGCCAGCGCGGGACCCCGCTCCTTCTAACGTCGTTAGAAGTCCGAGCGTATCCCGCTCCTCGCACCGCTCGCCCGCGTTCCCCACTACTCCGGCAGAAGCGCTCGCAAGGGCGCAGCTGCTTCTCGATTTTCCTCCAGCGGCCGACAAGGCCGAAGAATGGAGGGCCACTATCCGGAGCCTGATAGACTTCGCCAACAACGACTCTCCGCAGCAGCCGTCGGCCTCACGGCCGCGGCAGGCTGAGAAGACGAAGGCTATCGGCGACAAGACTGCCGGGGGTGCGACAAGCGTGCACTCCCCGCCGCAGAAGCAGAAGACGCCGCCCCGCCGGAACAACCCCGACGACGGCTCCACCGCCTCGTCGGACCCGCGGGCCCGTCGGGACCAGCGCCAGGTCCTCGACGACCGGCGAGATGAAGACGCTCGGACCACGATCGAGCGCCGCCGAGAAGCTCGGCGACAATCCGACAAGAGAGCTGGGAACACTGTCGACGCACCCGCGCCCGGTGAACCAGGCGACTTGCCGTACGCGGCAGGCTGCCCTGCGTTCACCCGCGAGCTGCGGCGCGTCCAGTGGCCCAGCATGAAGAACTTTAAGCCCGACGTACCGGAGAAGTACGACGGCAAGACGCATCCCTCGGAGTTTCTCAGCGTCTACACTATAGCAGTGCAAGCTGCCGGGGGGCGCGACGAGAAGATCCTAGCCAACTACTTCCCGCTCGTGCTGAAACCGAACGTCCGTTCATGGCTCATGCACTTGCCGGAAGGCTCTATCTCTTCTTGGGCCGACCTCTGCCATCAATTTGTTGGCGCCTTCACCGGCGGCCACAAACCCCATGGCCAGGAGAGCGATCTCCACATTTTGGCCCAGAAGGAAGGCGAACCCCTGCGCAAGTATATCCAACGCTTCAGCCGGGTGCAACACAACATCCCAGACGTTCACCCTGCCGCGGTTATCAGCGCGTTCCATCAGAACGTGCGTAACCGCCGCATGCGTGAGGAGATGGCGATGACCAAGATCAGAGACGTCAGCGAGCTTTACGCTCTTGCCGACAAGTGCGCCCGTGCAGAAGAGGGGAGGAAACTCCCCGGGGAGGATGCTGGCGCAGGGGGAAGCGACAGCGACGACGCCGCCCCGGCAAAGAAGAGCCGGCGGCGGAACAACAGGAAGAAGGGCAAGAAGGAAGTGCTTGCCGTCGAGAAGTCCGGCAAGGAGGCCCCCGCCAAGCAAGCGCAGGCCGGCGGCTCCGGCAAGGAGCCTGCCCCTGCGGCGGCGGCCGACAAGCCGGGTAGCTCCGACAAGCAATACTGTAAGATTCACCGCACCAAGGGTCACGATCTCTCCAATTGCAAGCGCGTCGAGTACCTCGTCGAGCAGCAAAAAGCTGAGTACGAGAGGCGCGACAAGGAGAAGGCCCAAGGTGGCGGGGAAGAGCCCAGCAAGAAGCGGCCATTCAATGGCCGGGGAGGACGCCGCGGCAAGGCCAAGCAGCGGCAAGGAGATCGACCTCCCCGGGGCCGCGACAACGACGAAGACGACGATGAAGACATGGAGGACGACGAGAACAGCGAACAGGAGTTCCAGAAGGCCACGTAGGTCCTGTGCGTCGACGGTGGCGCCTCCCTGCACACCTCCCACCGCCAGCTGAAACAGTGGGTGCGTGAGGTGAATGCAGCGGAGCCGCCCGTGGAGTCGCGCAGGCTCCTCAAATGGTCCAGCACGCCCATCATTTTTGACCTTGAGGATCACCCTGACCGCACCACGGCGGTCGGGTGCTTGCCGATGCTGGTTTCCCCCACCATCCGCAACCTCAAGGTCACCAAAATGTTGGTTGACGGCGGGGCCGGGCTGAACTTGATCTCCTCTGCTGTGATCAAGAAACTCCAGATTCAAGACGGCGAGCTCGAAGAGACCGGTTCATTCCAAGGAATCAACCCGGGAAGGAGCAAGCCCAAAGGAAAGATTACTCTGCCGGTGACCTTTGGCGGGGAGCTCAACTTCAGGACTGAGCGCATCACTTTTGACGTTGCCGATATTCCATTGCCCTACAATGGAATACTTGGCCGTCCCGCCCTTGCCAAGTTCATGGCAGCTTCCCACTACGCCTACAACGTGCTGAAGATGCCGGGGCCGATAAGCGTCATCACTGTCCATAGCGACAAGAAAGATGCGCTTATTTGCGCCGACAAGATTTACCGGGATGCGGCAGCTGCGGCCGAGAAGGATACTCTTGCCGCTGAAGCTCCCGGGGGGAAGAAGACGAAGACCAAGTCCGGCAAGTGCTCTGGGACCCACTCCGGCAACCGCACCTCTTCGGAGTGCTGCGCCGCCGTCGAGGACGTTCCATCGAGCTCCACCGGCAAGAGCAAGGAAGGAATGGCTGCTCCTCCAGCAACCAAGAAAGTGTCCGCAAAGGAGGATGGCACTGGTGGTACCTTCACCATCAGTGCCACCCTTGACAGCAAATAGGAAAGCGCGCTCGTCGCCTTCCTGCGGGCGAATGTCGATGTGTTTGCCTGGCAACCATCTGACATCCCCGGCGTTCCCAGGAAGGTGATTGAGCACAAGCTTGCTGTCTGCCCTCATGCGCGGCCCATCAAGCAAAAAGTGAGGAAGCAAGCCGTGGAGCGCCAAGAGTTCATCAATGAGGAGATCAAGAAACTAGAGGCAGCAGGCCTAGTTAGAGGTGTGATCCATCCGACGTGGTTGGCAAACCCAGTCGTCGTGCGCAAGGCCAACGAGAAGTGGAGACTGTGTATAGACTTCACTGATGTCAATAAAGCATGTCCCAAGGATCCCTTCCCTTTGCCGCGCATTGACCAGATCGTTGACTCCACTGCCGGATGTGAGCTACTCTGTTTTCTTGATGCATACTCAGGCTATCACCAGATTTTCATGGCTAAGGAAGATGAAGAGAAGACTGCATTTATCACTCCATGTGGCACCTATTGCTTTATCCGCATGCCATTTGGATTGAAGAATGCAGGCTCAACTTTTGCAAGGGTAGTGTACACTGCTTTTGAGCCACAGATCCACAGGAATGTAGAAGCCTACATGGATGACATCGTGGTGAAGAGCAAGAGCAAAGAAACACTGATTCAAGACTTGGAAGAAACGTTTCAGAACCTGCGCAGGATACAGCTCAAGCTGAACCCCGAGAAGTGCGTCTTTGGAGTTCCCTCCGGCAAGCTTCTCGGGTTCTTTGTATCACAGAGGGGGATTGAAGCCAACCCCGACAAGATCAAAGCCATCGAGCAGATAGAAGCCCCGAAGCGCGTCAAGGATGTCAGAAGGCTTGCAGGTTGCGTTGCTGCCCTCAGTAGGTTCATTTCAAAATCCGCAGAACGCGCCCTACCTTTCTTCAAAATCTTGAAGAAGGCAGGTCCCATGAAGTGGACTCCGGAAGCGGAGGCGGCGTTGCAGGATTTGAAACGGTACCTGTCCTCCACTCCTATACTTGTCGCACCTAAACCACAGGAAAAGTTGTTGCTATATCTAGCGGCAACCAACCAGGTGGTTAGTGCTGCGTTAGTAGCGGAGAGGGAGTCCGACGAGGAGCCAGCGTCACCGGCAAGCGAATCTAGCGACAAGCAGGGGGCTGTCCCGACAAGCTCTGGCCCCAACAAGGAAGACTCTGCGCAGGAACAAGGAGAGGTGCGGAAGAAGATGGTGCAGCGCCCAGTGTATTTTGTAAGTTCCCTTCTCTAGGGAGCTAGATCAAGGTACTCTGGTGTGCAAAAATTGCTTTTCGGCCTCCTCATGGCCTCGAGAAAGCTGCGCCACTACTTCCAAGCCCATGAGATAACGGTGGTCACTCGCTTTCCGTTGAAGAGGATATTGCACAATCCAGAGGCAACAGGCAGGATCGTCGAGTGGGCACTGGAACTGTCAAGCTTCGGACTCAAGTTTGAAAGTACTTCAACCATACAGAGCCGAGCTTTGGCAGAATTCATCGCTGAGTGGACCCCAACGCCAGAAGAAGAAGTTCAAGAAACAAGTATACCCGTGCAACAAGCGACAAGTGAATGGGTAATGTATTTTGACGGTGCCTTCTCGCTGCAAGGCGCCGGTGCCGGCGTGGTGCTTATCGCGCCCACCGGAGAGCACCTCAAATATGTTATCCAGATGCACTTTCCCAGGGAGCAAGCGACAAACAACACTGCAGAATATGAAGGCTTGCTTGCCGGCCTCAGGATTGCGGCCGAACTTGGGATCAGGAAGCTGATTGTTCGGGGAGATTCTCAGTTGGTGGTCCGACAAGTTAACAAAAGCTATCAGAGTCCTTTGATGGAAGCATATGTCGATGAAGTGAGAAAGCTTGAAGAGCACTTTGAAGGTTTGCAGATGGAGCACGTCCCAAGAGCCCAAAATGAGATTGCAGATGGCCTTTCAAAGTGCGCCGCAATGAAGTTACCTGTGGAACCAGGGACCTTTTTGCTCAAGCTGACTCAACCATCAGTTACACCATCAATTGGGCAGTCCAAGAAGAGAAAGTTGGTCTCCGGCGACTACTTGCCGGCGGATCTTCCTGAACCCGCCGCCAAAGTTCCCAGGATCAACAACAACGCTGAGGAACAGTTTGCTCCTGCGAGCCCTCGGGCATGTGCAGTTGAAGCAAGTGTTCCCGACAAGCCTCGCCCCGGCGAGCTTGCCGGGGGACCGTCAGCTCCGACAGGACCAGAGGTCTTTGCCGTAGAAGCTGGGGTTCCCGCAGCGGCCCTCGAGCCTTTAGTCCTTGCCGTCGAGCCCCGGGCTCCGGCATGGGCACAGCAGATCGTCCGTTTTCTGCAAACTGGAGAACTTCCCGACGACCCTCAAGAGATAGAGAAGATAACCAGGCAGTCAAGTATGTATCAGTTTGTGGATAACGAGCTGTACAGAAGAAGACTCAACGGTGTCAGGTTGAAATGCATCTCCAGAGAAGATGGACAGAAGCTGTTGGCAGAAATACACGGAGGCATATGCGGCCACCACATTGGCGCAAGGGCGCTTGCCGGGAAAGCTTTCCGGCAAGGGTTCTTTTGGCAAGAAGCCCTCCAAGATGCAACTGCACTAGTAACCAAGTGTGAAGCGTGCCAGTTCCATGCAAAGCAAATTCATCAGCCAGCTCAAGCTCTCCAAACAATCCCTTTGTCATGGCCCTTCTCGGTCTGGGGGCTCGATATCCTCGGCCCTTTTCCTCGCGCCGTCGGGGGCTTTGAGTACTTGTACGTTGCAATCGACAAGTTCACAAAGTGGCCAGAAGTGGAGCCAGTGAGAAAGGTGACAGCACAGTCAGCAGTCAGGTTCTTCAGGTCGATTGTTTGCCGTTTCGGGATCCCTAACAGGATCATCACCGACAACGGTACGCAATTCACTAGTCGCACCTTCATGCAGTACGTCCAAGACCTTGGCGCCAAGGTCTGTTTCGCTTCTGTTGCTCACCCGAGGAGCAACGGCCAAGCGGAGAGGGCAAATGCTGAAGTGCTGCGCGGACTCAAGACAAGGACCTTTGACAGGCTGCGCAAGTGCGGAAGGAATTGGATAGAGGAGCTCCCGGCGGCTCTTTGGTCAATCAGAACGACACCAAGTCGAGCCACCGGGCAGACACCTTTTGCTCTAGTCTATGGAGCAGAGGCAGTTCTCCCCACGGAACTCGTATACGGATCTCCTCGAGTGCTCGCTTATGATGAGCTCGAGCAAGAGCAACTGCGGCAAGATGACGCATTGCTCCTTGAGGAGGGACGTCTCCAGGCTGCTGTACGAGCTGCTCGATATCAGCAAGCTTTGCGCCGCTACCATAGCCGCAAAGTCAAGGCCAGGAGTCTCGAGGAAGGCGACCTTGTTCTTCGGCGTGTTCAGTCCGCCAAGAATTCCAACAAGTTGACGCCGAAGTGGGAAGGCCCTTATCGGGTGAGACAAGTTACGAGGCCCGGCGCTGTCCGCCTCGAGACCGAAGAAGGCTTACCGGTGAGCAACTCCTGGAACATAGAGCATCTTCGCAAGTTTCACCCCTAAGGCGCGGTTGCCGTGATCCGCTCCGGCAACCATCTTCTGTACAAGCCTTGCCGCTGTTGCATGTAACCCTTTGTACAAAGCCGGGCGCAGACCCCGTGCATCAGTAAAGATTTCGTGTTTTCGCATCGATTGCCTTTTGCATGCTTCTCTTTGCTATTTGCATGTTTTGTTTGGCATTTGATGCAACACTCAGACATACGGTAAGCACCATTACGTCGAAAGGCGATATGCTTGTTTCCCTCTCCTTTTCCTTTTCTCTTAAGCAGAAGGAACGTTCCTCGCGCACAAGTTTGCCGGGGGGGAAGGAGATGGAGGAGGAACTAAGTGCCGTTCAAGTAAGAAGAGCCTTACCGGAAAGCAAACAACATGAGCAAGCAGCATATGAAAGATAAGTTGTTAGAATTTGACCAGTTCAAATTTTAAATTTTGGTTGTCTTCCTTGAACGATCACACTTTGTATGGAAAACCTGTGCGCGGAGGAACCTACCCGCAGCTTGCCGCACCCTTATCTTGTTTTCGAGTCCACTCAACGATTTAAGTGAGCTGCGACAAGTGTCGCGCCCTTGCCTCGTTTCCGAGTACACTCAGCAAGCTAAGTGCGTTGCGACCTGCTGCGGCAAGGTTGCTTGCCGGCGAGGACCTTGGCCAGCAGGCCGCTTAGAGTCCAGCACTCAGCGCTCGCGGCAAGGGCCCCTTGCCGGCAAGCTCCCCGGGAGCGTGGGGCGAAAAACATACAAAGTCAAAGATTGGAACAAGGAAGATAACATTGCACTGATTGATTGAAGTAAAGCAAATATCTTACAAGGATAGCTTGTCGCAATGGACTAATGAGTTCGTAACATAATATGCAGCAGTAAAAAGATAAAGATAAATGGGGCCCTAGTCTACGCGGTCGCCTTCCTTCCGGCCAAGCCTTGCCACCTTGGCGATGATGTGGCCGACCTGCTCCTTCAGGGCCTCCGTGTCTGCATCTGCCGGCAGGGTGCGAAGAACGTTTGTGAGATTAATCCCCGGGTTGCGGTACACGATCTTCGTCAACACCCGCTCCAGAGTTCCCGCGCAGAGACGGCGCGACTCCTCGGCCAGCTGCGCGGGGATGCGGTTCCGGAGACCTGCAAGAGCTGGAGCGACGCCTCTGAAGAAGAGGCTGAGCTTGGCGCTGTGCGGGAGATCTGGATCCGGCGAGTAGATAAGATGTTCGACCTTCAAAGCAAGCAACTCCTGGTCAATGTTGGACGCAGAAGAAACCAGCTCTTCGGTCCACACCTCGATAGTCTGCCGGAAGAGCTCGGAGGCCTTGTTGACGCTCTCCATCAAGGTTCGCTCCTTGCGGAGCTCATCCTTCAGCTTGGTCTCCTGGGCCCGGGCAGCATCAAGCGATTCCTTCAGGGTGGTGACCTTCAGCTCCAAGTCTTCAATGGAATCCTTGGCGGCCTTCAGCTCGTCACCCCTCTGGGACAAACTCACTTGGAGCTCTGAGTTGGTGTGAGCATCCTTCTCGCGCTCCAGGATGAGCGCGGCAACCTTCTCGGCGCTCACCTTCATCGCCTTCTCCAGTTGTTCAACCTTGGCGGCGAGCTCTTTCTTGGCGTCCTCCGCGGCAGCCGCGGCGGCCTTCGCCTCTTTCAGCTCCCCGCCAAGGGCAGCCTCGCGAGCGGCAAGGTCTTCTTCATGAGAATCCAGATCCACCTTCCGCTGCGCGAGCTCTCCCTCTCGCCGGGACATCTCCACCCCGGCGAGGCGCTGCTGTTCATCGGCTTCGGCCCTCTCAAGTACCCACTCTTGGTACTCGCCGGCGAGACGCTCTCGCTCCTCTGCCACCTGGCGGAGGGCAGCCTGGTTGGCGGCGCTGAGCTCCGCCGCGCGCTTCTCCATCTCTGCCGCAGCCTTGGCGGCAAGAGCCTCCCGGGAAGCGAGCTTTGCTTGCCTGGCCCGATAAAGGGCCAGGAGTTGATGAAGCAATCGCTCCTCCTCGGGCCCCTCACCTCCACCGGGCGCCTGGACTATCTTCAGGCCTGCGGAGGCGAGGACCTCTCCGTCAAACGCCTCGCCCTCCGCAGGAGCTCGCGACGAAGACCCCCACGGCATCTGGATGAAGACGCCATTGGGGGCCTCGAGATAAAACCTTTGCTCCTCGCCGGTGGAGGGACCGGTGGCCGGCGCAGCATCCGATGCTCCCGCCACCTCCGGGTCGGCGGTGCGGCCACCGTCTCCCTCCCCGGCCGCTGCGTCTGCAGCCGGAGCAGTCTCTTGCGCGGCCGGCTCGGCGGCCTCGCCCACCTCCTCGACGACTGGAGCGTCGCCGCCACCGCCCTGCGCGTCCTCCTCCTCGAGGATGATTACCTCCGTCTCCATAGTCGCAGGAGGAGGAAGATCTAGAAAGAAGAAGAAGACAAAGAAATTCAAGACTCAAGCAAATATCCAAAAAAGACAAGCCAAGAAGACAAGTTACAAAGGTTACCTTGGCGGGCGTCCTCGGCGGCGGGCTCCCTCGCCGGGGAGCTCGGCCTCGTCGGGGTAGTCGCCCTCGCCGGGGAACTTGGCCTTGGCGGGGTGGCCGCCCTTGCCGGGCTGCTCGTCCTTGGCGGGGTGCTCTGCCTTGGCGGAGTACCCGCCCTTGACGGAGCACTCTCCCTTGCCGGAGAGTCCTGCCTTGGCGGGGATGGCGGTGCCTGCAGTTCCTCGGCGGTGGTCTCCGGGCGCTCTTCCCGCTGCGGCTCCTCCTCTGCACGGAACAAGACAAGAGATGTCAAAATATGAAGATAAAGTCAAAAGCCTCAGACGTACCCCGACAAGCGAAAAGGAAGAACCCCAGACTTACGCTGGGGGCTGCGCTGCGGGCTGCGCTGGGGGCTGCTCATCGGAGCAGTGCCAGAGTCCGGCAGGGTCGGCTCCGGCGCGCCCTCTGTTGCCGCCGCTGCCGAGTCCTCCGCGACCTCGGCCTCGGGCGCCTTGGCCTTCTTCGCAGCGCGATGGGCCAGGGTCCTGAAACCAGAACAGAAGACAGAGTTAGCATTAACAGAAGCTCAAGATAAAAATTAAGAAGATGAAGAATCTCGGATCCTTACTCCTGGTCCTCCTCGTCGTCCTCGCTCAGGGCGGAGAAGTCGTACTCCACCGTGGGCGCGTCGACGCGAGGAGCGGGAGGCGAAGGCTCCCTCGCACGCTTGGTACTCGCCGGGGCTGGGGGCTGCGAAGACCCAGCCCCTGTGGCTGCCGGCGCCCGGGGGGCGGGCGGAGCCGTTGCTCCGCTCCGAGAAGACCCTTGCCGGCTCGCGGCCGGCCTGCGGGGCGCCTCCGTCGTGGTCCGCGCCCGGCCCGCCTCTGCTGCGGCTGGTGCGCCGGACGGCCTTGGCGCGGCTTGACTCCCCCGGGGAGCCGCCCGCCGAGGTGGCTGTTGCCGGGGCGCCTGTGCCCTTTCCCCCGTCGCCGCCTTGCGGAGACGCTTTGCCGGGGACTCCTTCGGGCTTGCCGGGGGCGGGGAGCTCTCCGACGAGGAGAGGTCGTCGGCGTACAACTCTGTAGATCCGCCGGAGTCTTCGGCCTCCTCCTCCTCCTCCTCCTCTGCCTCGGCCGGCTCGCTGGGCCCAGCATCCAGCGATGCGGCCCTCTTCCCCTTGGCGCCTCCGCCCCTCGCGGCGCCTCTGCTTCCTCCGGCGGTTCCCTCCCTTGCCGCGGCCTCCGTCGCGATCCCATGGATCCCGGAGTGCCTCAACGAGGGGACCCCGGCGAGCGCGTCGGGTGGGAGGATCAGCAACCGACGGATCTCCGCCTCTTCCGCCTGGGTGGACGCCTCCTCGGCCTCCGCCTCCTCCGGCGAGAACCCGAAGACTCCTGCCGCCGCGGCTGCGGCGGCCTCCTCAGCCCGAGAAGCTATGTAGGCGATTTCCTGGTCGGTGGTGTCCCGCGTATGCAGCTTGAGGTCCTCCTTGTTACTCGCCACCTCGACGAGGTTGTCGTAGAAGTTGAGGACGTCGATGGGCTTCGGGGCGATCCACGAGCGGTCCAAGCCATGCGAGTCGCACATCGGCATCATGGCAAGGATTCGGTCCCTCGCGGCGTTGTTGCAGAGCGGCACCACTTCCCGGGGAGTCCTGAACCACTCGGGGTGCGCCGGGTCGTACTTGAAGAGCTCTCGTACCATCCCGCGCAGCTCCAGAGTGGTGAAGTTAAAATTAAGTCCAGGGCGCAGCCGCATGATGTCTGCCGGGCCGCCGTACAACCAGGCCGGCCTCTTCCGGTCCTGGAGAGGGGCGATGCGCCGGCGGAGGAAATCTGCGCCCACCTCGGCAACTGACAGCCGGGCCAGCCGAAGACGGAGGATCCGGACAAGAGCGATGTCAAGCTTGACGTCGTCGGAGTCTAGTTCGCTCCAATCTCTGCCGCGCGCGATAGGCGTTGTGCGCGGCGCAGTAAAGGCTTGCGGCTGGTCCTCTACAATCCAGCACCACTCAGCTCGCCATTCCTCCCACTTGCCGCGGAGCTCCCCCGGCAAGTACGACCCCTTCTTCCCAAGACGGAAGACCCAAGAAATACATCCGGAGAGGGGGGCATCTGCCTCGGCTCTAGGGGTGAAAAAGTGTCTAAAGAGGGCTACGTTGGGGTGGACTCCTATGAAGTTTTCGCACATATGTGCGAAAACGGCCATGGTGAGGATGGCGTTGGGGGTGAAATCAAGCAGATGGAAGCCATACGTATTCATGATATCACAGAAGAAGTTCGAAAATGGAGGGCAGAGACCACAGTGGAAAAAGGGAGCAAAGAAGTAATACCCGCCGGGATAGTGGTCCTTGGCGGCGGCCGGGTATGCTCGGGTGCGGGGATGCGCATCGGTGCCCTTGGACCAGAACAAGTAGTACTTGTTCCAGAGTTCTTCCACACCGAGCTTCGGCGAGAAGACGACGTTCCGCTTCCGGTAAGCGATGAGCTTGGCTGCTTGCTCGGATTTCTCCTTCTTGGACTTCTCCGCTTTCCCCTTGTCGCTCTTTGGGGCCATGGCGGACTCGGCGGAAGGAAGAGGACGAAGAGCTAGGCGGCGGCGGAGCTGTGGAGGCGGAGCGCAAGAAGGAATCTTTTTGCAGGAAGAAGACGACGTAATGAGAGCACAGGGAGGGGAACCGCGCCCGCTGCCTCTCCTTTTATGGGGGAGTGGGGGGCGTTTTCCCCTTTCCATTAAGAGATCGTGGGCACGTCCCATCCCACGGCGCCGCAATCGACGCGTGCCGTTACCGTGGGGTGCGGCGGATATGGAAGTGGATTCGGCGCGCCGCGGGCCGCGGGTGCCCGTGCACTGTTTTGGGCCTGGCCCAACAGCGCTCGGCACCGTGTGTGGCCCAGGCCCGGGGGCTCCTGTCGGTGTACTAAGGTAGAGGTACCCTAGTACCCCAACTTGTGCACGGGCAGTTGCAGCTTCCCGCGGCAAGGTTTACTGCGTGCTCGCCGGAGACCTTCCTGCCTCCTATTAAACCATTCAAAAACAAAGTATACAAAACAGAAGATCGAGACCCCGGCAAGAGGAGCTTGCCGGGAAGGCCGTACCAGGCTCAAGGCTGTTCCACTAACACAAGACCCTGGCAAGAGGAGCTTGCCAGGAAGATTAGAAGATACTGCCTCGGTGCTACGTGCGCCCCGGCAAGGGGTCCGGGGAGCGGCGAGTTCCCGGGCCCGGCAAGATCAAGGCCCCGGCAAGGCGCTTGCCGGGGAGGCTACGCTGTGTGCCCGCGCTCCAGCTCATCGGCCCACGCGTCGCCCTGGGGCCTAACCAGGGACGCGTGGCGGATGGCTGTGCAGCCTGGGGTACACGGTGGCGCCCCACGGTGATAAATCCATCGCCGTGGCGGACGGAGACGCTAAGGCGGGAGCTTTTGGGGTCGACGGCGACGGGCATTAAATGCCCTTGTCTCCCACTGTTAAAGTAGGTATAGACCACTGTTCTGTACTGTAGCTCCACTGTTCCCGCACTGTTACAACTACCACCTTTTTTACATTTTTACCCCTTTCTCCTACGTTGACACCTGTCGGTGACCCCTTGCACTATAAAAGGAGGCCCATGCACAACGTGGAGGGGGTTCGAAACCTAGATTACACTCACGCACGGTGTAGCTGCTTCTTCAAGCTCCCGAGCGTCCCACTCAATACACAACCAAGCAGGAGTAGGGTTTTACGCATCCGTGCGGCCCGAACCTGGGTAAAAACTGCCCGCGCGTCTGCTTCGATCCGCTCTTTGTGCTCCCTCCGCCCTCGTACCGCACAGACAAGGGGCTCCGGTCCCATAGGTGTTCGTGGCGGACAGTTTCCCCCGACACTTTCTTAAGAAGATTCCTAGGAAAAGTTTCTTATTACACATTTTCTTAAAAACTTTCTTAAGGAAATTTTCTTCGGAAGCACTTCCTTAAGATGTTTCTTGAGGAAAGTTTCTTACGAAGCACTTTTTAAGAAGTTTCTTATGGAAATATTATTTGGAACAACTTTCTTAAGAATTTTTTTAAGAAAAGTTTCTTCCGATGCATTTTCTTATGATGTTTCTTAAAGAAACTTTCTTAGGAAGCCCTTTCTTTGTAAGTTTCTTAAGAAAAAAAATTCCGATACATTTTCTAAAGAAATTTCTTAAGGAAATTTTCTTCGGAAGCACTTTCTTAAGAAACTTCTTAAGAAATTTTCTTGTGAGGCACTTACTTAAGAAGATTCTTAGGAAAAGTTTCTTATTGCGAATTTTCTTAAGAGCTTTCTTAAAGAAATTTTCTTCGGAAGCACTTCCTTAAGAAGTTTCTTAAGGAAAGTTTCTTAGGAAGCACTTTTTAAGAAGTTTCTTATGGAAATATTATTTGCAAGAACAATCTTAAGAATTTTTTAAAGAAAATTTTCTTCCAACACATTTTCTTATGATGTTTCTTAAGGAATTTTTCATAGGAAGCCCTTTCTTTATAAGTTTCTCAAGAAAAGTTTTTTCGATACATTTTCTAAAGAAGTTTCTTAAGGAAATTTTCTTCGGAAGCACTTTCTTAAGAAAGTTCTTAAGAAATTTTCTTGTGAGGCACTTTCTTCAGAAGATTCTTAGGAAAAGTTTCTTATTACGAATTTTCTTAAGGAAATTTTCTTCGGAAGCACTTCCTTAAGAAATTTCTTAAGGAAAGTTTCTTAGGAAGCACTTTTTAAGAATTTTCTTATGGAAGTATTATTTGGAAGAACTTTATTAAGAATTTTTTAAGAAAAGTTTCTTCCGACGCATTTTCTTATGATGTTTCTTCAGGAAAGTTTCTTAGGAAGCCCTTTCTTTATAAGTTTCTTAAGAAAAGTTTCTTCCGATACAATTTCTAAAGAAGTTTCTTAAGGAAATTTTCTTCGGAAGTCATTTCTTAAGAAACTTCTTAAGAAATTTTCTTGTGAGGCACTTTCTTTAGAAGATTCTTAGGAAAAGTTTCCTATTACGCATTTTCTTCGGAAGCACTTTCTTAAGAAACTTCTTAAGAAATTTTGTTGTGAGGCAATTTCTTAAGAAGATTCTTAGGAAAAGTTTCTTATTACACATTTTCTTAAGAACTTTTTTAAGGTAATTTTCTTCGGAAGCACTTCCTTAAGAAGTTCTTAAGGAAAGTTTCTTAGGAAGCACTTTTTAAGAATTTTCTTATGGAAATATTATTTGGAAGAACTTTCTTAAGAATTTTTTAAGAAAAGTTTCTTCCGACGCATTTTCTTATGATGTTTCTTAAGGAAAATTTCTTAGGAAGCCCTTTCTTTATAAGTTTCTTAAGGAAAGTTTCTTCCGATACATTTTCTAAAGAAGTTTCTTAAAGAAATTTTCTTCGGAAGTCATTTCTTAAGAAACTTCCTAAGAAAATTTCTTGTGAGGCACTTTCTTAAGAAGATTCTTAGGAAAAGTTTCCTATTACGCATTTTCTTAAGAAAAGTTTCTTAAGGAAATTTTCTTCGGAAGTCATTTCTTAAGAAACTTCTTAAGATATTTTCTTGTGAGGTACTTTCTTAAGAAGATTCCTAGGAAAAGTTTCTTATTACACATTTTCTTAAACACTTTCTTAAGGAAATTTTCTTCGGAAGCACTTCCTTAAGATTTTTTTTGAGGAAAGTTTCTTAGGAAGCACTTTTTAAGAAGTTTCTTATGGAAATATTATTTGGAACAACTTTCTTAAGAATTTTTTTAAGAAAAGTTTCTTCCGATGCATTTTCTTATGATGCTTATTAAAGAAACTTTCTTAGGAAGCCCTTTCTTTGTAAGTTTCTTAAGAAAAAAATTCTGATACATTTTCTAAAGAAATTTCTGAAGAAAATTTTCTTCGGAAGCACTTTCTTAAGAAACTTCTTAAGAAATTTTCTTGTGAGGCACTTTCTTAAGAAGATTCTTAGGAAAAGTTTCTTATTACGCATTTTCTTAAGAGCTTTCTTAAGGAAATTTTCTTCGGAAGCACTTCCTTAAGAAGTCTCTTAAGGAAAGTTTCTTAGGAAGCACTTTTTAAGAAGTTTCGTATGGAAATATTATTTGGAAGAACATTCTTAAGAATTTTTTCAAGAAAAGTTTCTTCCAACACATTTTCTTATGATGTTTCTTAAGAAAATTTTCTTAGGAAGCCCTTTCTTTATAAGTTTCTCAAGAAAAGTTTTTTCGATACATTTTCTAAAGAAGTTTCTTAAGGAAATTTTCTTCGGAAGCACTTTCTTAAGAAACTTCTTAAGAAGTTTTCTTGTGAGGCACTTTCTTCAGAAGATTCTTAGGAATAGTTTCTTATTATGATTTTTCTTAAGGAAATTTTCTTCGGAAGCACTTCCTTAAGAAATTTCTTAAGGAAAGTTTCTTAGGAAGCACTTTTTTAGAATTTTCTTATGTAGGTATTATTTGGAAGAACTTTATTAAGAATTTCTTAAGAAAAGTTTCTTCCGACGCATTTTCTTATGATGTTTCTTAAGGAAAGTTTCTTAGGAAGCCCTTTCTTTATAAGTTTCTTAAGAAAAGTTTCTTCCGATACATTTTCTAAAGAAGTTTCTTAAGGAAATTTTCTTCGGAAGTCATTTCTTAAGAAACTTCTTAAGAAATTTTCTTGTGAGGCACTTTCTTAAGAAGATTCTTAGGAAAAGTTTCCTATTACGCATTTTCTTAACAAAAGTTTCTTAAGGAAATTTTCTTCGGAAGTCATTTCTTAAGAAACTTCTTAAGATATTTTCTTCTGAGGCACTTTCTTAAGAAGATTCCTAGGAAAAGTTTCTTATTACACATTTTCTTAAAAACTTTCTTAAGGAAATTTTCTTCGGAAGCACTTCCTTAAGATGTTTCTTGAGGAAAGTTTCTTAGGAAGCACTTTTTAAGAAGTTTCTTATGGAAATATTATTTGGAACAACTTTCTTAAGAATTTTTTTAAGAAAAGTTTCTTCCGATGCATTTTCTTATGATGTTTCTTAAAGAAACTTTCTTAGGAAGCCCTTTCTTTATAAGTTTCTTAAGGAAAAAAATTCCGTTACATTTTCTAAAGAAATTTCTTAAGGAAATTTTCTTCGGAAGCACTTTCTTAAGAAACTTCTTAAGAAATTTTCTTGTGAGGCACTTTCTTAAGAAGATTCTTAGGAAAAGTTTCTTATTACGCATTTTCTTAATAGCTTTCTGTCGGGGGAAACTCTCCTCCCACGAGCACCTATGGGACCGGAGCCCCTTCTACGTTGCGGTAAGGGAGCGGAGGGAGCACGAAGAGCAGATCGAGGGGCACACGCGGGCAGTTTACCCAGGTTCGGGTCGCGCGGATGCGTAAAATCCTACTCCTGCCTTGGTTGTATTGGGCTCGGGAGCTTGAAGAGCTACAGTACTAGCTACACCGAGCGAGAGAGTTGCTTAGGTTCCGAACCCCCTCTACGTTGTGCATGGGCCTCCTTTTATAGCCCAAGGGGTCACCGACAGGTGTCAACGTAGAGGAGGGTAAAAATGTAAATGTGGTGGTAGTTGTAACAGTGCGGGAATAGTGCGTGAACAGTGGATGAACTGTGGTCTTCACCTAACCTTGACAGTGGGGGACAAGGGCATTAAATGCCCGTCACCGTCGACCCCAAAAGTGTCCGTCCATGCTCCTCCATTCGCCACGACGGTAGCCTCGTCACCGTGGCTTGCCACCGTGTGCCCCAGGCTGCACAGCCTTCCGCCACGCGTCCCTGGAAGGGCCCTAGGGCGACGCGTGGGCAGATGTGCTGGAGCGCGGGCACACAGCATATGCCTCCCCGGCAAGCACCTTGCCGGGGTCTTGATCTTGCCGGGCCCGGAAGCTTGTCGCTCTCCGGGTCCTGCCGGGGCGCGTGATGCGTCGAGGCATTTCTTGAAGTGCGCATTCCTTGACCTTCCTGGCAAGCTCCTCTTGGCAGGGTCTTGTGCCATCGTGATAATCTTGAGCCTGGTGCGGCCTTCCCGGCAAGCTCCTCTTGCCGGGGCCTTGATCTTCTGACTTGTATACTTTGTTCTTGAATGGCTTTATAGGGACCAGAAAGGTTTCCGGCAAGCACGTGGTGAACCCTGCCGCGGGAAGCTGCTACTGCCCGTGCACAAGTTGGGGTACTAAGGTACCCCTATCTTAGTACACCGACAGGAGCCCCCGGGCCTGGGCCACACACGGTGCCGAGCGCTGTTGGGCCAGGCCCAAAACAGTGCACGGGCACGCGCGGCCCACGGCAAGCCGTATCCCCTTCCGCATCCGCCGCATCCCTCCCTAACGGCACGCGTCGATTACGGCGTCGTGGGAGAGATCGTGGCCTGTTGTTTAATGGGAAATGAGGAGCATCCCCTACTTCCCCCTTAAAAGCAGAGGAAGCAGGGGCAATTCCCCGCCTTCGTCTTCATTGCGTCTTAACTTTCCAGAAACCCCCGCTGCTTCTTGCCCCTACCCCTCCTCCGCTGTCTTCCGCATCCGCGGCGCCGTCGAACTCCTCGCCTCTTCCCTCGCCGCCTCCGCCACGGCTCCGAAGAGTGACAAGGCGAAAGCGGACAAGACCAAGAAGGAGAAGTCCGAGCAGGCGGCGAAGCTGGCCGCCCTGCGGAAGAGGAGCGTGGTCTTCGCGCCAAGGCTTGGCGCGAAGGAGCTGCGGAACAAGTACTATCTGTTCTGGTCGGGGGAGACCAAAGCTCATCCCCGCACCAGAGCCTTCCCCGCTGTCGCCAAAGATCTGTTCCCCGGCAGGTACTTCTTCTTCGCTGCTTTCTTCCATTGTGGATTGTGCCCTCCGTTCTCGGAGTTCTTTTGCGACATTATGAACACATATGGCCTCCACCTCCTAGACTTTACCCCCAACGCCATCCTTACGATGGCCGTTTTCGCACATTTGTGCGAAAACTATGTTGGGATCCATCCGAACGTAGCCCTTTTCCGCCATTTCTTTATGCCTAGAGTAGAGGCTGGCGCTCCCCTTTCCGGCGGCATCTCCTGGATCTTCCGGCTGAACAAGAAAGATTCATACCTAAAGGGAGAACTCCGTGGCAAGTGGGAGGAATGGCGCGCAGATTGGTGCTGGATAGTGGAGGACAAGCCGGAGCCCTTCACTGCGCCGCGCACAACAGCCATAGTGCGCGGCAGGAATTGGAGTGAATTGGCCCCGGAGGACAACAAGCTCAGTATTGCCCTCGTCAGGATTATCCGTCTCCGGGTAGCTAATCTGACCATCGGAGAGGTTGGGGCAGATTTCCTCCGCCGCCGCATTGCCCCTTTACAAGAAAGGAAAAGGCCCGCCTGGGAATTTGGCAATGCGGCGGATATCATGAGGCTGCGCCCTGGATTAAACTTCAATTTCACTGCCTTGGAGCTGAAGGGGATGGTCCGAGAGCTCTTCAAGCATGACCCGGCCCATCCGGAGTGGTTCAGACCTGCCCGGGGAGTGGTGCCGCTGTGTAACAGCACCGCCCAGGATTCCTTGCGCGCGATGATGCCTGCGTGTGACTCCCACGGCATCGACCCCACCTGGATCGAGCCTCCGCCGGATACTGTGCTGAGCTTCTTCGACAACTTAGTTGAGACGCCCAAGAACACCGAGGAGAACAGGGGCCTCACCCGGGCCACTACGGCGCGGGACATAGCTTACATTGCCTCCAGGATGGAGGAGGCCGCCGCAGCTGCAGCGGCGGGAGATTTTGGATACACCGTGGATGAGGTGCAGGTCACGGACGAGGCGAACCGCGCAGAGGAGGCGGAAATCCTCAGGCTGCTCAAGCTTCCGCCCGACGAGTTTGCTGGGGTTCCTTCCTTGAGGCTTGCCGGGATACCCGGGGTTGCCGGGGTGAGCGAGGCCGTCGCAGGGAGCGAGGTTGCCGGAGGGAGCGGGGCCGCCGGAGGGAGCGAGGCCGCAGGGCATGGTGCTGGACCCAGCGGGCCTGCCGGGGAGGAGGAGGAGGAGGTCGAGGCTGATGAAGACATCGGTGGATCTCTGGGACTTGACGACGACGCCTCCTCGTCCTCAGAGAACTCCCCGCCGCCGGCAAGTCCCACACAGCAAAACGCCTCCGCAAGGTGGCTACGGCGACGAGGCCACAGGCGCCTTGACAGCAGCCTGTGCGCCGGGCGACGCGCGCCACCAGGGCGAGCCAAGTCGCGACGGAGGCACCCCGCGCACCAGCGCCAAGCGGAGGAGGATCCTCCCGGAGCGGGACAGCTGCTACTTCTACTCCTCAGCCCTCGGCGACGACGGAGGCTGGGTCTTCGCAGCCCACAGCCCCGGAGACCGCCAAGCGCCCGAGGGAGCCTTCTCCTCCTGCTCCTCGCGCGGGAGCATCTCAGGTGGAGTTCGACTTCTCCGCCCTCAGCTCCGACGAAGAGGAAGAGGAGTAAGTACTTGCAACTTATAATTTCTTTGACTTTGTCTTGATCTTCCTTGATGATTCTGATCTTGTTTTTGTTTTGCTTTCAGGACCCTGGGCCAGCGGATGGCGAAGAGGGCCAAGATCCCCGTGGTCGAGGTTGAAGACGACTCGCCCGCCGCGGCGACCGGAGACGTGCCAGCGGCGAGCTTGCCGGATCAAACCGCCACTCCGAGGAGCAGCCCCCAGCGCAGCCCCCAGCGTAAGTCTGGTTTCGAATTTTCTGTTTGTCGGGCGCGCTTGAGGTTTTTGCTTGTACTAATATCTTGTTGTCTTGTTTGTCTTGTGCAGAAGTGGAGCCGCAGCCGCAGGAGCGCCCGGAGACTGCCCCCGACGAGCTTCTTGCTCCACCATCCCCACCAAGGGTGAACTCCCCGGCGAGGGAGAACGCTCCGCCAAGGACGGGCAGCCCGCCAAGGGCGGGCACCCCGCCAAGGGTGAGCAGCCCGACAAGGGTGACCACCCCACCAAGGGAGGGCGCGGGCGGCCCTCCGCCAGCAGGGGCCACTGCCCCACCGCCAAGGGAGGACTCCCCGGCGAGGGAGCCTGTCGTTGAAGAAGTCCGCGAAGGTAAGTCTTGCAACTTCATCTTCTTGAACTTGTCTTTTTGGATATTTGCTTGATCTTTTCTTTTTCTTCTGCTAGATCCTCCTGCACCGGAGCGGATGGAGACGGAGACCGCCGGCGAGGAGGGCGCGCACGGCGACGGCGGCAACGCCACTGCCGCTGAGGGCATGGCAGGAGCCGATGAGCCTGCCGCTGAAGAGACCGCCCCGACCGCCGACGCCGCGGCTGGGGAAGAGGCCGGCGACCACACTGCTGGCCCGGAGGCCGCAGGAGCGTCAAGCGCTGCACCGACCGCCGACCCCTCCGCCTCCACGGAGCGGTCGGGCGTCTATCTTGAGGCCCCCAACGGGGTCTTTATACAAGTCCCGTGGGGGTCCTCGTCGCGAGCCCCCGTGAAGGGAGAGACCTACGATGGGGAGGTCCTCACCTCCGCGGGGTTGAAGGTCGTTGAAGCGCTTGGCGGTGGAGACGAGCCCGAAGAGGAGAAGCTCCTTCGCCGGCTCCTGGCCCTGTACCGGGCCAGGCAGGCGAAGCTGGACTCCCGGGAAGCTCTTGCCGCCAAGGCTGGAGTTGACTTGGAGAAGCGCGCCGCGGAGCTCCGCGCCGCCAACCAGGCAGCCCTCCGCAACTTGGCGGAGGAGCGTGAAGGGCTTGCCGAGGAGCAGCAAGCCTTCCTCCTGGAGAAGGCCGAGGCAGAAGAGCGGCAGCGGCTGGCCGCCGAGGAGTTGTCTCGGCGGGAGGGGGCGCTCAACCAGCGGAAGGTCGAGCTCGACGCCCATGACGACGAACTCACCGCCCGGGAGCAGGCCATTGGCGGGGCCCTGAAGGAGGCTAAGGATGCCGCAGCCGCCGCGGAAACCGCCAAGAGGGACCTGGAGCTTAAGGTGGATCAGCTGGAGCGGTACCTGAAGGCAAGCGAGGACAGAGTCACCGCGCTCAATGTGGAGCGCGAGAAAGATGCCCACACCAACTCAGACTTGCAGGTACGTCTCTCCAAGAAAGGCGACGAGCTCACTGCCGCCAAGGATTTGATAGCTGACTTGGAGTTGAAGGTCTCCACTTTAACTGATTCGCTCGACGCCGCCCGGGGCCGCGAGACGAAACTGAAGGACGAGCTCCGCAAGGAGGGGAACTTGGTGGAGAGCGCCGCTGTCTCGTCGAACAACTTCAGCCGGGCGGTGGAGCAGTGGACTGACGATCTGGTCACCTCCGCTGCCAACATTGACAAGGAGATGATGGCGCTGAGGGCGGAGCACCTCGTGTACTCTCCCGACGAGGACCTCCCCCACAGCGCCAAGTTAAGTCTCTTCTTCAGGGGAATCGCGTCGGCGCTTGCACGACTGCGGGAAAAGCTCCCCGCGCAGCTGGCCGACAAGTCGCGTCGGCTCTGCGCGGGCACCTTGGAGCGCGTCTTGACGAAGATCGTTTACCGCAACCCTGGCATCAACCTTGTCAACGTCCTCCGCTCCTTGCCGGACGACGCTGATCAGGAGGCGTTGAAGGCGCAGGTCGCCCACATCGTTGCCAAGGTGAACAAGGTCACGAGGCGTGAAGGCGACCGCGTGGATTAGGCTTCTTTCTTTCTGTTTCCTTTGCTGTTGCAAAGTATGTTATGGACATGAATCGATTAGTTATTGCGACAAGTTATCTCTATAATATACTATCTTATTTCGAGCTATCAATGTGTTGTTATCTCCCTTACTTTTGGTCCTCCACTTTGCATGCTTTTTTTGCCCTACGCTTTCAGGGGACTTGCCGGCAAGGGGCCCTTGCCGCGAGCGCTGAGTGCTGGACTCTTAGCAGCCTGCTGGCAAAGGACCTCGTCGGCAAGTAACCTTGCCGTAGCTAGTCGCAGCGCACTTAGCTTGCTGAGCGAACTCGAAAACGAAGTAAGGGCGCGACACGTGTCGCAGCTCACTTAAGCCGTTGAGCGTGCTCGAAAACAAAGTAAGGGTGCGGCTAGCCACGGTTAGGTTCCTCCGCGCACAGGTTTTCCATACAAAGTGTGGTTGTTCAAGGAAGATAACTAGAATTTAAAATTTTGAATTACTCAAACTTTGGTAACTTAGCTTTCATAAATTGCTCGTCCCCCGACAAGGCTTCTCTTTCTTGAACAGCACTTGGTTCACCCTTCTCCACCCCCCCCCGGCAAACTTGTGCGCGAGGAATACTCCTTCTGCTTGAGAGAGAAAGAAAAAAGAGGAGGGAAAACAAGTATATGGCCTTACGGCTTGCTAGTGCTTACCGGGGATGTGTGTTGCACAAGGTGTCAGATAATGCATGCAAATAACAAAGAAAAGCATGGGAATGACCAGTAGTGCTAGGCACAAAAACTTTACTGATGCACGGGATCTGCGCCCGGCTTTGTACAAAGGTTTACATGCAACAGCGGCAAGACTTGTACAAAAGGTGGTTGCCGGAGCGGATCACGGCAACCGCGCCTTATGGGTGAAACTTGCGAAGATGCTCCATGTTCCAGGAATTGCTCACCGGTAAGCCTTCTTCGGTCTCAAGGCGGACAGCGCCGGGCCTTGTGACTTGTCTCACCCGATAAGGGCCTTCCCACTTCGGCGTCAACTTGTTGGAATTCTTGGCGGACTGAACACGCCGAAGAACAAGGTCGCCTTCCTCGAGACTCCTGGCCCTGACCTTGCGGCTATGGTAGCGACGCATGGCTTGCTGGTATCGAGCAGCTCGTACAGCAGCCTGGAGACGTTCCTCCTCAAGGAGCAATGCATCATCTTGCCGCAGTTGCTCTTGCTCGAGCTCATCGTAAGCGAGCACTCGAGGAGATCCGTATACGAGTTCCGTGGGGAGAACTGCCTCTGCTCCATAGACAAGAGCAAAGGGTGTCTGTCCGGTGGCTCGACTTGGTGTCGTCCTGATTGACCAAAGAGCCGCCGGCAACTCCTCTATCCAGTTTCTTCCGCACTTGCGCAGCCTGTCAAAGGTTCTTGTCTTGAGTCCGCGCAGCACTTCAGCATTGGCCCTCTCCGCTTGACCATTGCTCCTCGGGTGAGCAACAGAAGCGAAACAGACCTTGGCGCCAAGGTCTTGGACGTACTGCATGAAGGTGCGACTTGTAAACTGTGTGCCGTTGTCGGTGATGATCCTGTTAGGGATTCCGAAACGGCAAACAATTGACCTGAAGAACCTGACCGCTGACTGTGCTGTCACCTTTCTCACTGGTTCCACTTCTGGCCAATTTGTGGACTTGTGGATCGCAACGTACAAGTACTCAAAGCCCCCGACAGCACGGGGGAACGGGCCGAGGATATCGAGCCCCCAGACCGAGAAGGGCCAGGACAAAGGGATTGTCTGGAGAGCTTGAGCTGGCTGGTGAATTTGCTTGGCATGGAACTGGCACGCTTCACACTTGGTTACTTGTGCAGTTGCATCTTGGAGGGCTTCTGGCCAGAAGAACCCTTGCCGGAAAGCTTTCCCGGCAAGCGCCCTTGCGCCAATGTGGTGGCCACATATCCCTCCGTGTATCTCTGCCAACAGCTTCTGTCCATCTTCTCTGGAAATGCACTTCAACCTGACACCGTTGAGTCTTCTTCTGTACAGTTCATTGCCAACGAACTGGTACATACTTGACTGCCTGGTTATTTTCTCTATCTCTTCTAGGTCGTCGGGAAGTTCTCCAGTTTGCAGAAAACGGACGATCTGCTGCGCCCATGCTGGAGCCTGAGGCTCAACAACAAGGACTAAAGGCATGAGGGCTGCTACGGGAACCTCAGCTTCTACGGCAAGCACCTCCGGTTCTGCCGGAGCTGATGGTCCCCCGGCAAGCCTGCCGGAGCAAGGCTTGTCGGGAACGCTTGCTTCAACTATACAGACCCTTGGATCCGCAGGAGCAAACTGTTCCTCAGCATCTTGGTTGTTGATCTTGGGCACCTTGGCGGCGGCTTCTGGAAGATCCGCCGGCAAGTAGTCGCCGGAGAGCAACTTTCTCTTCTTACTTTGCCCAACCGATGGTGTAACGGATGGCTGAGTCAGCTTGAGCAGGAAGGTCCCTGGTTCCACAGGTAACTTCATCGCAGCACACTTTGAGAGGCCATCTGCAATATCATTCTGAGCTCTTGGAACGTGCTCCATTTGCAGACCTTCAAAGTGTTCTTCAAGCTTCCTCACTTCATCAACATAAGCTTCCATCAAAGGGCTCTGATAACTCTTGTTGACTTGTCGGACCACCAACTGAGAATCTCCCCGGACAATCAACTTCTTGATCCCAAGTTCGGCCGCAATTCTGAGGCCGGCAAGCAAACCTTCATACTCAGCAGTATTGTTTGTCGCTTGTTCCTTGGGAAAGTGCATCTGGACAACATACTTGAGGTGTTCTCCGGTGGGCGCTATGAGTACTATGCCGGCACCGGCGCCTTGCAGCGAGAAGGCACCATCAAAGTACATTACCCATTCGCTGCTCGTTTCTTGGACGGGGATGCTTGTCTCTGGAACTTCTTCATCCGGCGTTGGTGTCCATTCAGCTATGAATTCTGCCAAAGCTCTGCTCTGTATAGTTGAGGTACTCTCAAACTTGAGACCAAAGCTTGACAGCTCCAGTGCCCACTCGACGATCCTGCCTGTTGCTTCGGGATTTTGCAATATCCTCTTCAATGGAAAGTGAGTGACCACTGTTATCTCGTGTGCTTGGAAGTAGTGGCGCAGCTTTCTCGAGGCCATGAGGAGGCCGAAAAGCAGCTTCTGCACCCCAGAGTACCTTGATCTAGCCCCCTGCAAGAGGGAGCTTACAAAATACACTGGGCGATGTACCATCTTCCTTCGCACTTCTCCTTGTTCTTGCGCAGACTTGTCCTTGTCGGGGCCAGAACTTGTCGGGGAAGCCCCCTGCTTGTCGCTGGATTCGCTTGCCGGTGGTGTAGATTCCTCATCCACCTCCCTCTCAGCTACTAACGCAGCACTAACCACTTGATTGGTTGCCGCTAGGTATAGCAGCAACTTCTCTTGTGGCCTAGGTGCGACAAGTGTTGGAGTGGAGGACAGGTATCCTTTCAAATCCTGCAGCGCTGCCTCCGCTTCCGGAGTCCATTTCATAGGACCCGCCTTCTTCAAAATTTTGAAGAAAGGCAGGGCGCGTTCTGCAGACTTTGAAATGAACCTGCTGAGGGCAGCCACACAACCAGCAAGTCTCCTTACGTCCTTGACGTGCTTCGGGGCTTCAATCTGCTCGATGGCTTTTATCTTGTCGGGATTAGCTTCAATCCCCCTCTGGGACACAAAGAACTCGAGAAGCTTGCCGGAGGGGACTCCGAAGACGCACTTCTCGGGGTTCAACTTGAGCTGGATCTTGCGCAGATTCTCGAAGGTTTCCTCCAAATCTTGAATCAGGGTATCCTTGCTCTTGCTTTTGACCACTATATCATCCATGTAGGCTTCCACATTTCTGTGAATTTGCGGCTCAAAAGCAGTGTGCACCACCCTTGCAAACGTCGAGCCTGCATTCTTCAGTCCAAAGGGCTTTCGTATGAAGCAATATGTGCCACACGGAGTAATGAATGAAGTCTTCTCTTCGTCTTCCTTGGCCATGAAAATCTGATGGTATCCTGAGTATGCATCAAGGAAGGAAAGCAGCTCACATCCAGCGGTGGAGTCAACAATCTGGTCAATACGCGGCAAGGGAAATGGATCCTTGGGACATGCTTTATTCACATCAGTGAAGTCTATACAAAGTCTCCATTTCCCATTGGCCTTGCGTACGACAACTGGATTGGCCAACCACGTGGGATGGATCACGCCTCTAACCAGGCCTGCTGCTTCTAGCTTCTTTATCTCTTCGGCGATGAATTATTGGTGCTCCACGGCTTGCTTTCTGACCTTCTGCTTGATGGGCCGCGCATGAGGACAAACAGCAAGCTTGTGCTCAATTACCTTCCTGGGAACGCCGGGGATGTCAGATGGTTGCCACGCAAACACATCGACATTCGCCCGCAGGAAGGCAACGAGCGCGCTTTCCTATTTGTTGTCGAGCGTAGCACTGATGGTGAAGGTACCACCAGTGCCGTCCTCCTTGGCGGACACCTTCTTGGTTGCCGGTGGAGCGGCCATCCCTTTCTTGCACTTGCCGGTGGAGCTCGATGGTGCGTCCTCAACGGCAGCGCAGCACTCCGAAGAGGTGCGTTTGCCGGAGTGGGCCCCAGAGCTCTTGCCGGACTTGGTCTTGGTCTTCTTCCCGCCGGGAGCTTCAGCGGCAAGTGTGTTACTTTCTGCCGCGGCTGCTGCATCCCGGTATATCTTGTCGGCGCAGATAAGCGCGTCCTTCTTGTCGCCAGGGACAGAGATGACGCTTATCGGCCCCGGCATCTTGAGTACGTTGTAGGCATAGTGGGAAGCTGCCATGAACTTGGCGAGGGCAGGGCGGCCAAGTATCCCATTGTATGGCAATGGGATATCAGCAACGTCGAAAGTTATCCTCTCCGTCCTGAAGTTAAGTTCCCCGCCAAAGGTCACCGGCAGTGTGATCTTCCCCTTTGGCTTGCTCCTTCCCGGGTTTATTCCCTGGAACGACCCGGTTTCTTCGAGCTCGCCGTCTGGGATCTGGAGTTTCTTGATCACAGCTGAGGAGATCAAGTTCAGGCCGGCCCCGCCGTCAACCAACATTTTGGTGACCTTGAGGTTGCGGATAGTTGGTGAGACCAACATCGGCAAGAACCCGACCGCCGTTGTGCGGTCAGGGTGGTCCTCAAGGTCAAAAATGATGGGCGTGCTGGACCACTTCAGCAGCCTGCGTGACTCAACGGGCGGCTCAACTGCGTTTACTTCCCGCACCCACTACTTGAGTTGGCGGCGGGAAGTGTGCAGAGAGGCGCCTCCGTCGACACACAGAACTTCTGTGGCCTTCTGGAACTCCTGCTCGTTGTTATCTCCTTCCTCCATGTCGTCTTCGTTGTCTTCTTCCTCATCCTTGTCGCGGCCCCGGGGAGGTCTGTCACCTTGCCGCTACTTGGCCTTGCCGCGGCGTCCTCCCCGGCCATTGAATGGCCGCTTCTTGTTGGGCTCTCCTCCGCCACCTTGGGCCTTCTCCTTGTCGCGACGCTCGTACTCAGCCTTCTGCTATTCTACGAGGTACTCGACTCGTTTGCAGTTCGAAAGATCGTGGCCCTTGGTGCGGTGGATCTTGCAGTATTGCTTGTCGGAGCCGTCCTGCTTGTTGGCTGCTGCTACAGGGGCGGGCTCCTTGCCGGAACCGCCAGCCTGTGCCTTCTTGGCGGGAGCCTCCTTGCCGGACTGCTCGACGACCAACACTTCCTTGCTCTTCTTTCTTCTGTTGTTCCGCCGCCGGCTCTTCTTTGCCGGGGAGGCATCATCACTATCGCTTCCTCCTGCGCCAGTATCCTCTCCGGGGAGTCTCCTCCCCTCTTCGGCGCGCGCGCACTTGTCGGCCAGAGCGTAGAGCTCGCTAACATCCCGAATCTTGGTCATGGCCATCTCTTCCCGCATGCGGCGGTGTAGGATCGAAAGTAGGTCTAGAGGGGGGGGTGATTAGACTACTTGACAATATAAAAAATCTGCCTTTAGATCATGCAAAGTTTTTGGCAGTTTCACAAACAAGATCAAGTCAAGTAACACCCTACACATGCAATTCTAGAGTATATGCAGCGGAAAGTAAATTGCACATGTAAAAAGAGAGGTGGAGAAGATCAAACGCAGTTTGGTGACACGGAGATTTTTGTCGTGGTTCCGATAGGTGGTGCTATCGTACATCCACGTTGATGGAGACTTCAACCCACGGAGGGTAACGGCTGCGCGAGTCCACGGAGGGCTCCACCCACGAAGGGTCCACGAAGAAGCAACCTTGTCTATTCCATCACGGCCTACGCCCACGGAGGACTAGCCTTACTCGGGGTAGATCTTCACGAAGTAGGCGATCTCCTTGCCCTTACAAACTTCTTGGTTCAACTCCACATCACGACGGAGGCTCCCAAGCGACACCTAACCAATCTAGGAGGCACCACCCCCCAAAAGGTAATAGACGGTGTTGATGGTGATGAACTCCTTGCTCTTGTGCTTCAAGTGATAAACTCCCCAACACTCAACTCTCCTCACTGATATGGCTGTGGTGGAAGAAAGATTTGAGTGGAAAGCAACTTGGAAAGGCTAGAGATCAAGTTTCATATGGTAGGAATGGAATGGCTTGATCTCAACACAAGGGTAGGTGGTTCACTTCTCAGAAAGTGTGTGGTAGAAGTGGTGGTACTTTCTGATAGCTCTCCTCACGAATGAGGAGGGGGTGGAGGGGTATATATAGCCTCCACACAAAATCCAACCGTTACACACACATTTGACCAATCTCGGTCAGACCGAAGTGAAAACTCGGTTAGACCGAAAGTTCAAATATAGTGAACGTTGGGATTTTCGGTGGGACCGAAAATACCATCTCGGTGAGACCGAAGTGAGTCAAAGGTTAGGGTTTGCCATTTCGGTGAGACCGAAAATATAAACTCGGATATTCCGAATTGATGTCAACTGATCACAGAAGGTTGGCAGCCCTTTTTCGGTGAGACCGAAACTCAGAATCGGTTTGACCGAGAATCTAGGGTTTGGAGAAACAGCTGAAGTGGTTCATCTCGGTGGGACTGAGTTGGAGAAATCGGTGTGACCGAGATTACTTATGGGTGTGTGTTAAGTAGTGAATAGTGCTGATAGTTGAGGGAGTTAGATCACCAAGCACTTGAGCAACAAGAACATTAACACAACCTCATCCCCTTTTAATAGTATTGGCTTTCCTATGGACTCAATGTGATCTTTGATCACTAAACCAAAAAGGAGTCTTGAGCTTTTGCCAATGCTTGTCTTAGCATTTTGAGGGGTCCACTTCTTCAGACATTTCCATACCCACATCATCGAACTTCTCTGAAATGATTCTCAAGATAATATTAGTTCAATGATATATATGTTGTTATTAATTACCAAAACCACCCGGGGATTAGTTGCACTTTCACACACACAGGATCACGTGCGCGGAAAATTCTGAGACCAAAAAGGGTCGTCTTGGCCCTCAAAAATGGCCTGCAGGATTGGAAAAAATGAAAGTTATCACAATTACAGCTCAAACTTTGATGAGCCGGCATATCACTTTGGTGTTCAGGTCCTTGGCGCCCCACCCATGTATGGATACAATAGGGTGTTAGGCCAACTCTCGCGAAGAAACGGTGATCAAAGAAAATACAAAAATCAACGTAGAGTCCGAATTGATCGAGACTCTCAAAGCAAGTGAGAACAAGCACCGATTTCGTCATTTTCATAGGCGTTGGAAAGCTATTGGGGAATTGAGGTGATAGGACTTCTAGTTTTTACGATCTGGAGGATTTTACATACGTGCACACACAGGATCACGTGCGTGGAAAATTCTGAGCCCAAAAAGGGTCGTCTTGGCCCTCAAAAATGGCCTGCAGGATTGGAAAAAATAAAAGTTATCGCAATTACAGCTCAAATTTTGATGAGCCGGCATATCACTTTGGTGTTCAGGTCCTGGGCGCCCCACCCATGTATGGATACAATAGGGTGTTAGGCCAACTCTCGCGAAGAAACGGTGATCAAAGAAAATACAAAAATCAACCTAGAGTCCGAATTGATCGAGACTCTCAAAGCAAGTGAGAACAAGCTCCGATTTCGTCATTTTCATAGGCGTTGGAAAGCTATTGGGGAATTGAGGTGATAGGACTTCTAGTTTTTACGATCTGGAGGATTTTACATACGTGCACACTGTAGGATCGAAAGTAGGTCTAGAGGGGGGGTGATTAGACTACTTGACAATATAAAAAATCTGCCTTTAGATCATGCAATGTTTTTGGCAGTTTTTCAATTAAGATCAAATCAAGTAACACCCTACACATGCAATTCTAGAGTATATGCAGCGGAAAGTAAATTGCACATGTAAAAGGAGGTGGAGAAGATCAAACGCAGTTTGGTGACACGGAGATTTTTGTCGTGGTTCCGATAGGTGGTGCTATCGTACATCCACGTTGATGGAGACTTCAACCCACGGAGGGTAACGGCTGCGCGAGTCCACGGAGGGCTCCACCCACGAAGGGTCCACGAAGAAGCAACCTTGTCTATTCCATCGCGGCCTACGCCCACGGAGGACTAGCCTTACTCGGGGTAGATCTTCACGAAGTAGGCGATCTCCTTGCCCTTACAAACTTCTTGGTTCAACTCCACATCATCAAGACGGAGGCTCCCAAGCGACACCTAACCAATCTAGGAGGCACCACCCCCCAAAAGGTAATAGACGGTGTTGATGATGATGAACTCCTTGCTCTTGTGCTTCAAATGATAAACTCCCCAACACTCAACTCTCCTCACTGATATGGCTGTGGTGGAAGAAAGATTTGAGTGGAAAGCAACTTGGGAAGGCTAGAGATCAAGTTTCATATGGTAGGAATGGAATGGCTTGATCTCAACACAAGGGTAGGTGGTTCACTTCTCAGAAAGTGTATGGTAGAAGTGGTGGTACTTTCTGATGGCTCTCCTCACGAATGAAGAGGGGGTGGAGGGGTATATATAGCCTCCACACAAAATCCAACCGTTACACACACATTTGACCAATCTCGGTCAGACCGAAGTTAAAACTCGGTTAGACCGAAAGTTCAAATATAGTGAACGTTGGGTTTTTCGGTGGGACCGAAAATACCATCTCGGTGAGACCGAAGTGAGTCAAAGGTTAGGGTTTGCCATCTCGGTGAGACCGAAAATATAAACTCGGATATTCCGAATTGATGTCAACTGATCACAGAAGGTTGGCAGCCCTTTTTCGGTGAGACCGAAACTCAGAATCGGTTTGACCGAGAAGCTAGGGTTTGGAGAAACAACTGAAGAGGTTCATCTCGGTGGGACTGAGTTGGAGAAATCGGTGTGACCGAGATGTTAGGGTTTGTGTAAAGTAGTGAATAGTGCTGATAGTTGACGGAGTTAGATCACCAAGCACTTGAGCAACAAGAACATTAACACAACCTCATCCCCTTTTAATAGTATTGGCTTTTCCTATGGACTCAATGTGATCTTTGATCACTAAACCAAAAATGGAGTCTTGAGCTTTTGCCAATGCTTGTCTTAGCATTTTGAGGGGTCCACTTCTTCAGACATTTCCATACCCATATCATCGAACTTCTCTGAAATGATTCTCAAGATAATATTAGTTCAATGATGTATATGTTGTTATTAATTACCAAAACCACCCGGGGATTAGTTGCACTTTCAATCTCCCCCTTTTTGGTAATTGATGACAACATATAGATCAAAGCTTCGACAAAAGATATAATCAATGAATAATATCGTCGCTTTGAGAAGTATGTGATAAACAAGAGCTCCCCCTAAATTTGTGCATTATTAAAATTTGCGTTTGAATGCAAATGCACAATCGATTAGGATTATGGTCACTCTTCCATGTCACATACATCTTGGTGGAGCGCACAAAATGATAAGAATGAATAACATGCACTTAATCACCAAGACAAGAGTAAATAGCCATACAATAAGGAATAGCATAGGATAAGCAATAAGCACACATTAAAGCATAGTATGACTAAGCACTCATTAAGGTAGCATCAAACGTAGTAGCAAGCACACATAAAGTATCTGGAACCAAAAGAAACCAATGTATCACAGAGAAACCGGCAAAAGAACGAAAAGACGAAAAGAGCACTCTCTCTCTCGAAACCCTATGATCTATAACAATTTCTCCCCCTTTGGCAACAAGTTACCAAAAAGTTCGAAAAGGTATAGAGCTAAACGTCACTGCGGGCTCGGCTGGCTACTCCCGTCTGGGTCGATGTCGGTGTAGAGATAGCTGCATCTGCGAAGACTTCTGCTGATGTCTGCGGTGGAGGAGTGGATGCTGGAGCTGTAGGAACTGCTGGAGCTGTAGCTGGTGCTGAAGTGGTAGCCCTGGAGTCTGTCACTGGGATAGCTGCAGATCTGGATCCTCTGGGAACCTGAGCAGTCTGGCGATGAGAGTCCTGGACTAGATCATCCTGCATAAGCTCTGCTCTCTCCTGCCTAGTCTCCTCCATGTCTGCCTCAAGCTTGTTGACAGACACCTGAATCTCAGTCAGCTTCACGTCTAGAGCGTGGATCTTGTCCTCGACAATCCTCTCAAGGCTCTCCTGAGATTGCTCAATGCTGGCCAGGCGTTGTTCAATTCTCCGAGTTGCTTCAAGAATCTGATCTCCAAAGCTCTTTGGCTTAGCTGCTGCTGCTGCTGCCTCTTTGTCAGCTTTGGCTTTCTTTGCAGCTTCGATCTTGGCTTGCCCTTCAACTGAGGTGGGATCCTCTTCATCCATCACAACTACGTTGTCCTCATGCTCTGGCTGCAGTGGCAAGTGCTTCCTATCCAACATGAATTTGCCCGTGCCAAACTTGGCGTTGATGAGCATCTGTATCTGCGGAGCAAACCCACATGACCTCTTCTGGTCAGCTGCAGTCCTCTTAATGGTCTCTACCATCAAGTCCATCACCTTAAAAGGTGCCTTCTCATCGAGAATGTGCAGCATGTTGATAGAATAGCCTCGTATCATCCGGTGGTCACCTGACTTAGGCATCAAAGTATGCCTCAGAATAGTGTTAGTGGTGGTCAGACCAGCCTGGAGATAATACACTGAGCCGAGCTTCCATCCCTCCAAATCAGCAGCTGGGATCTCCTTGTACATATTCTTCATAGAATCATGACTCTTCTTAGGAATCCCATAGACATCAATGTCGTCCTCTCTCTGCACAGGAGCGTTCAGAAGATCTGCCCATTCTGCAACAGTTGAAGAAAACCGTTGACCTTCAGTCATCCAGGTGATCTTGCCATCAGGGTAGAAATGGGCTGTGGCATAGAACTGCATGATCATCTCGTCATTCCATGCTGTCAGTTCTTGACCCACAAAATCAGCAACTCCACATGCAGAAAAGCTCTCATGCACATGGGGAAAGAAGTCCCGGTGCTCTCTACTGTCAATATACTTCCAGTCAACATATCTGGTGTCAGCAACAATGGGCTTCTTATCCATTAGCACGGTCTCATAGAAATCCTGCTGCTCTCTGGTGTGGAATCTGGGGTCCACAGCAGTCCTTCTTCTTACGGCATATGGATCAGACTGTCTCCATAGCCTGAGACCTTTGTCCTTCCTTGCCTTCATGTCCTCAGCTTGAGGATGAGCATCATTGTGGAGTGGCAACTTGGGACGGAGCTTGAGCAACACATGCTCTTCATCTGACTCAGAAGGTGGCATCTCACCTTTGTTCTTCTCAGAAGCTGGAATGCTTCTGGTTGTCCTCTTGGGCTTGGCTGGAGCTGCTTTGACTGGAGCAGGCTTCTTGGGCTTGGAGGAGGCTTGAGCCCGAATAGCATCACCCATGAACTTAGCTTTCTGAGGAGGAGGCTGGGGTGCTTCTTCTTCTTCTTCTTCTTCAGCAGCATCAACTTGAGATTCAGCATAAACAACTCTCTTCCTCTTGGAAGTCTTCTTCACCTTGCTTGGAGCAGGCTCTTCCAAGTTGAGCTTCTTGGCAACTGCAGACTGTTTTACCTTGCTTGTACCTTTCCTTGGCTGCTGCCCTTGGTGCTCTTTGGCAACCACATTCCTCTTTGGTTTGGAGGTAACTTCCTCAGCAACAAAGTCGGAATCCTCATCATCAGAGGTTCTCTTCTTCCTGGTTCTCGTAGCTGCAGGAGGCAGACCACTAGGGGTGCTCCTCTCACCATCATCACTAGAGCTGCTTGCAGGACTTGTATCTGCCTCTGGAATTTCAGCAAATGGTGATTCAGACCTGTTCTGGCTGTCATTGACATCTGAAATGGCTGAAAGACCTGTGAAAAGATAAGGTATAGGCAGAATGGAAGAGTTATCACAACTGCAGAAGTTTTTGAAAAAAAATGAGTTAAAAACTTAGTTTTGAGTTTTCACAGAATGTATTTCGGTCAAACCGATTTCAAGTTTCGGTGTAACCGAAGTGTTCAACGGAACCTACACACCACTTTCGGTCAGACCGAAATGGGTTTCGGTCCTACCGAAAACTTAGGGTTTCACAGAAACTTCACTTCGGACATTCCGATTTTCACAACTCGGTCAGACCGAACTGTGTAGTGCAATGGTCAGAGACCAAATCGGTCAGTCCGAGTTTCAGGAATCGGCTTCACCGAGATGCATTCCGTGGAAACCTAAACCTAAGAATTTTCCTCGAAACTAGAAGATCTGAACAATGTATTGGGATCATATCAAACTTGGATTGAATCAGGGCAGTCCTATCATGCAAGAATTAGAAGTGGAGCATGAAAGGGATCGGGACACACCCTAACTTGGTGGTGTCCCTCTACGGAGGCAACGGCGGAGAAGATTACCGTTGACGGCGGCGGAGACCTGCGGCGAGGACGCACAGGTGATGAAGGCGACGATCCGTAGACCAGGGCGGCGGCAGCAGGGGTCTTGGAGGGCGAGCGTTTGAAAGGAATAGATCGCGCGCAGCCCTCAGTATATATAACCCCGTGCTGTCGGTGGGATCGAGTTGAAAAACTCGGTGTCACCGAGATGCATAATTGCAGTGCAGTTACGCATATCGGTCAGACCGAGATTTTGAACTCGGTTTCACCGAGATGAAACCTAGATCAATCTAAGTGTTTCGGTTGGACCGAGATTGAGAAGCCGGTCAGACCGAAATGGACTTAGAAGGTTTTGGAAGTCAGCCTTAGACGAATCGGTGGTTCCGAGTGCTCCTCACTCGGACTGTCCGAAAAAGACTTGTTCAAAGTTGTGATATAAGCATGAATAGAATTTGAGACAAGATAGCATAGATAGCTAGGGAAGGTGCTTAGGCATTCTTGTCCATCCATTTGGCCAGAAAAAGAAACCAAAACAATCAAAACCACAAATGGATGTCCTTGAATGAATAGAATCATGCATTCAACATGCTCACACAATAAGATAGCAACTGAAATATGTGTCAAACATGCACAACCAAAACTCTAGCTACTAGCACACAATTTGTCGATGACTAGGTCATCTATATATGAGTATATTGACTTAGGAGCCAAATGAGAACATTTGATCATAGGTCATACTCATCGTTTAAGCACAAGTGGGGTTACCACTTTTACATAAAGCATTTATGTGTTCACATCATTTGAAGATGCTTTAGCTCAATTTTTAGAGCAAAGCTCCCCCTAGATGTGAGAACCCTTTTAAAGGGTCAAACTAACCTTGGGTTGTCGTAGAAGACTTCATGTAGATGTTGAAGATGTGGATGCTCAATGTTGATGTAGATCATCAAGAGTTGAGAGCTATCCTTGGATTAGGGCACTTTCAATACCTACATGGGTTAGTCCCACAAGGAACAAACAAGAATATCCATGGACATAGAGTGAAGTACACAAGAGATGATGTCCATGAAAGCAATGATTACCTTGTCCCTTGACTTACCAACAAGAGGGTTTGTGACTCCTTGAACAAGTGCATGATGTGGAAGTTGATTGCACAAGTTCTTGCCAAAATGAATATGAGTGAAGTTTGTTGGCGGAGTCACCCTCAAGAACCTACTAGTTCTTCTTCTTTGGGATCCACATCATCTTGATGGGAATCCTTGGTGTTGTAGTTGAGCTTGACGAAGTAGAACTTGATGTGTCCTTGGGAACCCACTTGACCATGGCTTGAGGTGCTTCAATGAATGCATCAATCTCCTCTTGAAGCTTGTCCTTGGCCTTTAGCTTGTGGTCTTGTGGTGGAAGGTCATCTTGAGCTTGTTCCACATTGGAAGAAGTAGGATCATACTTCTCCTTTTGTGAGACAAACTGTGGAGTAGGGTATTGACCTTCTTCCCACTCAACACCTTCGGCGTTGAACTTTCGCTCAAAACCAATCCCTTGATTCTTCCGGTGTCTTCCTTGTTTGCGAACAATCTCCTCAATGTTCTTGCTTCCGGCAAGACTCTTGTAGACACCTTTCTCTATGATTTCCTTCAATAAGCTATTTTCTTGCTCAAGTGTAACTTGGCTTGAAACATTGTTAGTGGAATCAAGAGAACTACTAGAAGCAACAATATTGGATTTAACATTGTTATTGTTACTACTAGAGGAAGAATTTTTCTTATGCTTGTCATGCTTAGTCTTAATAGGTGGCAAGAAATTAGACAAGAGAAGTCGTTTGGCAAGATATGAAGAACTCTTCTTTCGAAGATCGTCATTGATCGCTTTTAGAAACTCATGTTCTTGCTCTAGAGTGAGCTTCTCGAAGCGTAGCTTCTCATGAGATCTTAGGAGCTCTCTATGATCTTCTTGAGTTGTTTCATGAGCTAACTTAAGAGTGTTTAGTTCTTTAGTTAGACGCTCAATCTCCTTCATAGCATTGTCATTCGACTCTTCTCGACTATAAAGACTACTAGCATTTTCATCATTACTAAGCTCACTAGATTTATCATGCAAGAGCTCATCTTCACCAAGTAAGTCATCCTCATCACTATCAAAGTCAATGAGTTCAGGGTGTGTTACCTTGGGGCCTTTAGCCATGAAGCATCTTCCAATTCCCTCGTTTGGTGAATCAAATAAGTCGTAGGAGTTGGAGTTGGAGGATACGAGTGCAAGTCCGGCAACACCTTCATCTTGACTATAGTCGGAGTCGGAGTGATAGCTTCCATCGGATTGACTGTCAGAGTCGGAGCCGGAGACCCATTCACCAATATGAGCTTGATGTCTTCTTCTTGTGTAGCTCCTTGATGACTTGTCTTTCCTCTCCGATTCCTTGCTTCTCCGAGAGGGTCTTCGGTCATAACGATCATCTCTACTCCTTCTCTCTCTCCGAGGTGACTCATCTCTTGCTCTTCTTCTTGGAGATTCTTCTCTTCTCTTGTGGGGAGCCGTACACTCATTTGAGAAGTGTCCGGGTCTTCCACAATTGTAGCAGTTTCGATCACGACTAGAAGATCTCTTTCCATCATATGATCTAGACTTTGAGCTTCTTTCTTTGCCTCTATTCTTGTAGAACTTGTTGAAGTTCTTGACCATTAGGCTTATCTCTTCATTGGAAATTAGCTTGTCACTTGAGGTAGTAGGAGCATCACTTGTAGCTTTGTAAGCACCACTTGACTTGTTGTGAAGCTCTTCCTTATCCTTAAGTGTCATCTCATGAGCAACAATTCTTCCAATGACTTCAGTTGGCTTGAGAGTCTTGTAGTTTGGCATCATTTGGATCAAAGTGCACACGGTGTCATACTTTCCATCCAAAGCTCTGAGAATCTTCTTAATGATGAATCGGTCGGTCATTTCTTCGCTTCCTAAGCCGGCAATCTCATTTGTGATGAGAGCAAGCCTAGAGTACATTTCAGCGACTCCTTCACCATCCTTCATCTTGAACTTGTCAAGTTGACCTTGAAGAATATCTAGCTTTGATTCCTTCACAGATTCAGTACCTTCGTGCATTTCAACCAAAGTATCCCAAATCTCTTTAGCATTCTCAAGACGCTGATTTTGTTGAACTCTTCGGGACACAAAGCATTGAAGAGAATGTCACAAGCTTGAGCATTGTTTTGCAACATCTTCAACTCTTCGGGTGTAGCTTCGCGATCCGGAACTTTTCCTTCTTCAAAGAAATCACCTTGCATACCAACACAAATAATGCCCCATGCGGCTGGGTTATGACCAAGAATATGCATTTTCATTTTATGCTTCCAACTAGCAAAATTTGTACCATCAAAGTAAGGACCTCTACGATAATTACCCTCACTAGACGCCATACTCTCCTAGGTTGTGAAACCAAGCTTATGGAGTCCAATGCAATGGAAACCAAGGCAATGGAGACCAAAGCTCTGATACCACTTGTAGGATCGAAAGTAGGTCTAGAGGGGGGTGATTAGACTACTTGACAATATAAAAAATCTGCCTTTAGATCATGCAAAGTTTTTGGCAGTTTCACAAACAAGATCAATTCAAGTAACACCCTACACATGCAATTCTAGAGTATATGCAGCGGAAAGTAAATTGCACATGTAAAAAGGAGGTGGAGAAGATCAAACGCAGTTTGGTGACACGGAGATTTTTGTCGTGGTTCCGATAGGTGGTGCTATCGTACATCCACGTTGATGGAGACTTCAACCCACGGAGGGTAACGGCTGCGCGAGTCCACGGAGGGCTCCACCCACGAAGGGTCCATGAAGAAGCAACCTTGTCTATTCCATCACGGCCTACGCCCACGGAGGACTAGCCTTACTCGGGGTAGATCTTCACGAAGTAGGCGATCTCCTTGCCCTTACAAACTTCTTGGTTCAACTCCACATCTCAAAGACGGAGGCTCCCAAGCGACACCTAACCAATCTAGGAGGCACCACCCCCCAAAAGGTAATAGACGGTGTTGATGATGATGAACTCCTTGCTCTTGTGCTTCAAATGATAAACTCCCCAACACTCAACTCTCCTCACTGATATGGCTGTGGTGGAAGAAAGATTTGAGTGGAAAGCAACTTGGGAAGGCTAGAGATCAAGTTTCATATGGTAGGAATGGAATGGCTTGATCTCAACACAAGGGTAGGTGGTTCACTTCTCAGAAAGTGTATGGTAGAAGTGGTGGTACTTTCTGATGGCTCTCCTCACGAATGAAGAGGGGGTGGAGGGGTATATATAGCCTCCACACAAAATCCAACCGTTACACACACATTTGACCAATCTCGGTCAGACCGAAGTTAAAACTCGGTTAGACCGAAAGTTCAAATATAGTGAACGTTGGGTTTTTCGGTGGGACCGAAAATACCATCTCGGTGAGACCGAAGTGAGTCAAAGGTTAGGGTTTGCCATCTCGGTGAGACCGAAAATATAAACTCGGATATTCCGAATTGATGTCAACTGATCACAGAAGGTTGGCAGCCCTTTTTCGGTGAGACCGAAACTCAGAATCGGTTTGACCGAGAAGCTAGGGTTTGGAGAAACAACTGAAGAGGTTCATCTCGGTGGGACTGAGTTGGAGAAATCGGTGTGACCGAGATGTTAGGGTTTGTGTAAAGTAGTGAATAGTGCTGATAGTTGAGGGAGTTAGATCACCAAGCACTTGAGCAACAAGAACATTAACACAACCTCATCCCCTTTTAATAGTATTGGCTTTTCCTATGGACTCAATGTGATCTTTGATCACTAAACCAAAAATGGAGTCTTGAGCTTTTGCCAATGCTTGTCTTAGCATTTTGAGGGGTCCACTTCTTCAGACATTTCCATACCCATATCATCGAACTTCTCTGAAATGATTCTCAAGATAATATTAGTTCAATGATGTATATGTTGTTATTAATTACCAAAACCACCTGGGGATTAGTTGCACTTTCAGGTGGTTACGCACGTTCTGGTGGAACGCGCTGATAACCGCGGCAGGGTGGACGTCGGGAATGTTGTGCTGCACGCGGCTGAATCGTTGAATGTACTTGCGCAGGGATTCTCCCTCCTTCTGGGCCAAGATGTGGAGATCACTCTCCTGGCCGTGGGGTTTGTGGCCGCCCGTGAAGGCGCCAACAAACTGGTGGCACAGATCTGCCCACGAAGAAATGGAGTTCTCCGGCAAGTGCATAAGCCAAGAACGGACGTTTGGCTTAAGCACTAGCGGGAAGTAGTTAGCTAGTATCTTCTCGTCGCGCCCCCCGGCAGCCTGCACCGCGATGGTGTAGATGCTGAGGAACTCCGAGGGGTGCGTCTTGCCATCGTACTTCTCGGGTACGTCGGGCTTGAAGTTTTTCATGCTGGGCCACTGGCCTTGCCGCAGCTCACGGGTGAACGCAGGGCAACCTGCCGCGTACGGCAAGTCGCCTGGCTCACCGGGCGCGTACGTGTCGACGGCGGTCCCAGCGCGCTGATCCGATTGTCGCCGGGCTTCCCGTCGGCGCTCGATGCGAGTCCGAGCGTCTTCTTGCCGCCGGTCGTCGAGGACTTGGCGCTGGTCCCGACGAGCCCGCGGATCCGACGACGCCGTAGAGTCGTCGTCGACGTTAATCCGGCGGGGTGGCGTCTTCTGCTTCCGCGGCGGGGAGTGCACGGTAGTTGCACCCCCGGCGGTCTTGTCGCCGTCGGCCTTCGTCTGGTCGATTTGTCGTGGCCGCGATGTTGCAGGCTGCTGCGGCGTGTCGTTGTTGGCGAAGGCGATGAGGCTCTGAATCGTCGCCCTCCAGTCTTCGGCCTTGTCTGCCACTGGAGGGAAATCGAGGAGCAGTTGCGCTCTTGCTAGAGCTTCTGCTGGAGAGGAGGGGAGCGGCGGCGAGTGGTGCGAGGAGCGAGATATGCTCGGACTTCTAACATGGTTAGAAGGAGCAGTTTCTCGCCCCGGCGACCGCGCCTTGCTCGTGCCAGGACGATGGCCTTGAGCGTCCCGCGATCCTCCGGTTTGTCCTTGCCCCAGCAAGCGGATGGTACCTCCTGTACCATGGCGCTGCTGGCCTGGCGTCTGCTGAGAGAGACGCGGTGCGTCCACGGACATTGAGGCTTTGGAATTTGCCCGGTCGTCCGTCTTGTCCTTGGACTTGGTGGCGCCGTGAGTTTCCTCGTCGGCGACCACCCTTCCGCCGGCATCTCCTCCACCAACCGTTGGTTCTGGTGGTAGTGGGATCGACGCAGACGGGCCTGCGACCTCCGAAGCCTTCTTCTTCGGGGCCATGATGGTGCTGCTGATGAGGTTGATGAAGAATGCGCCCGCGTGAGCGCCGGATCAGGTTCGCACAACCTCGACGCCCCCTACCTGGCGCGCCAAAGATGTCGGGGGAAACTGTCCTCCCACAAGCACCTATGGGACCGGAGCCCCTTCTACGTTGCGGTAAGGGAGCGGAGGGAGCACGAAGAGCAGGTCGAGGGGCACACGCGGGCAGTTTACCCAGGTTCGGGCCGCGCGGACGCGTAAAACCCTACTCCTGTCTTGGTTGTATTGGGCTCGGGAGCTTGAAGAGCTACAGTACTAGCTACACCGAGCGAGAGAGTTTCTTAGGTTCCGAACCCCCTCTACATTGTGCATGGGCCTCCTTTTATAGCCCAAGGGGTCACCGACAGGTGTCAACGTAGAGGAGGGTAAAAATGTAAATGTGGTGGTAGTTGTAACAGTGCGGGAATAGTGCGTGAACAGTGGATGAACAGTGGTCTTCACCTAACCTTGACCGTGGGGGACAAGGGCATTAAATGCCCGTCACCGTCGACCCCAAAAGTGTCCGTCCATGCTCCTTCGTTCGCCACGACGGTAGCCTCGTCACCATGGCTTGCCACCGTGTGCCCCAGGCTGCACAGCCTTCCGCCACGCGTCCCTGGAAGGGCCCCAGGGCGACGCGTGGGCAGATGAGCTGGAGCGCGGGCACACAGCATATGCCTCCCCGGCAAGCACCTTGCCGGGGTCTTGATCTTGCCGGGCCCGGAAGCTTGTCGCTCTCCGGGTCCTGCCGGGGCGCGTGATGCGCCGAGGCATTTCTTAAAGTGCGCATTCCTTGACCTTCCTGGCAAGCTCCTCTTGCCAGCGTCTTGTGTCATCGTGATAATCTTGAGCCTGGTGCGGCCTTCCCGGCAAGCTCCTCTTGCCGGGGCCTTGATCTTCTGACTTGTATACTTTCTTCTTGAATGGCTTTATAGGGACCAGAAAGGTTTCCGGCAAGCACGTGGTGAACCCTGCCGCGGGAAGCTGCTACTGCCCGTGCACAAGTTGGGCTACTAAGGTACCCCTATCTTAGTACACCGACACTTTCTTAAGGAAATTTTCTTCGGAAGCACTTCCTTAAGAAGTTTCTTAAGGAAAGTTTCTTAGGAAGCACCTTTTAAGAAGTTTCTTATGGAAATATTATTTGGAAGAACATTCTTAACAATTTTTTCAAGAAAAGTTTCTTCCAACACATTTTCTTATGATGTTTCTTAAGGCAATTTTCTTAGGAAGCCCTTTCTTTATAAGTTTCTCAAGAAAAGTTTTCTCGATACATTTTCTAAAGAAGTTTCTTAAGGAAATTTTCTTCGGAAGCACTTTCTTAAGAAACCTCTTAAGAAATTTTCTTGTGAGGCACTTTCTTCAGAAGATTCTTAGGAAAAGTTTCTTATGATGAATTTTCTTAAGAACTTTCTTAAGGAAATTTTCTTCGGAAGCACTTCCTTAAGAAATTTCTTAAGGACAGTTTCTTAGGAAGCACTTTTTAAGAATTTTCTTATGGAAGTATTATTTGGAAGAACTTTATTAAGAATTTTTTAAGAAAAGTTTCTTCCGAAGCATTTTCTTATGATGTTTCTTCAAGAAAGTTTCTTAGGAAGCCCTTTCTTTATAAGTTTCTTAAGAAAAGTTTCTTCCGATACATTTTCTAAAGAAGTCTCTTAAGGAAATTTTCTTCGGAAGTCATTTCTTAAGAAACTTCTTAAGAAATTTTGTTGTGAGGCACTTTCTTAAGAAGATTCTTAGGAAAAGTTTCTTATTACGCATTTTCTTAAGAACTTTTTTAAGGTAATTTTCTTCGGAAGCACTTCCTTAAGAAGTTCTTAAGGAAAGTTTCTTAGGAAGCACTTTTTAAGAATTTTCTTATGGAAATATTATTTGGAAGAACATTCTTAAGATTTTTTTAAGAAAAGTTTCTTCCGACGCATTTTCTTATGATGTTTCTTAAGGAAAATTTCTGAGGAAGCCCTTTCTTTATAAGTTTCTTAAGAAAAGTTTCTTCCGATACATTTTCTAAAGAAGTTTCTTAAGGAAATTTTCTTCGGGAGTCATTTCTTTAGAAATTTCTTAAGAAATTTTCTTGTGAGGCACTTTCTTAAGAAGATTCTTAGGAAAAGTTTCCTATTACGCATTTTCTTAAGAAAAGTTTCTTAAGGAAATTTTCTTCGGAAGTCATTTCTTAAGAAACTTCTTAAGAAATTTTCTTGTGAGGCACTTTCTTAAGAAGATTCTTAGGAAAACTTTCCTATTACGCATTTTCTTAACAAAAGTTTCTTAAGGAAATTTTCTTCGGAAGTCATTTCTTAAGAAACTTCTTAAGATATTTTCTTCTGAGGCACTTTCTTAAGAAGATTCCTAGGAAAAGTTTCTTATTACACATTTTCTTAAAAACTTTCTTAAGGAAATTTTCTTCGGAAGCACTTCCTTAAGATGTTTCTTGAGGAAAGTTTCTTAGGAAGCACTTTTTAAGAAGTTTCTTATGGAAATATTATTTGGAACAACTTTCTTAAGAATTTTTTTAAGAAAAGTTTCTTCCGATGCATTTTCTTATGATGTTTCTTAAAGAAACTTTCTTAGGAAGCCCTTTCTTTGTAAGTTTCTTAAGGAAAAAAATTCCGATATATTTTCTAAAGAAATTTCTTAAGGAAATTTTCTTCGGAAGCACTTTCTTAAGAAACTTCTTAAGAAATTTTCTCTTGAGGCACTTTCTTAAGAAGATTCTTAGGAAAAGTTTCTTATTACGCATTTTCTTAATAGCTTTCTTAAGGAAATTTTCTTCGGAAGCACATCCTTAAGAAGTTTCTTAAGGAAAGTTTCTTAGGAAGCACTTTTTAAGAAGTTTCTTATGGAAATATTATTTGGAAGAACATTCATAAGAATTTTTTCAAGAAAAGTTTCTTCCAACACATTTTCTTATGATGTTTCTTAAGGAAATTTTCTTAGGAAGCCCTTTCTTTATAAGTTTCTCAAGAAAAGTTTTTTCGATACATTTTCTAAAGAAGTTTCTTAAGGAAATTTTCTTCGGAAGCACTTTCTTAAGAAACTTCTTAAGAAATTTTCTTGTGAGGCACTTTCTTAAGAAGATTCTTAGGAAAAGTTTATTATTATGAATTTTCTTAAGAACTTTCTTAAGGAAATTTTCTTCGGAAGCACTTCCTTAAGAAATTTCTTAAGGACAGTTTCTTAGGAAGCACTTTTTAAGAATTTTCTTATGGAAGTATTATTTGGAAGAACTTTATTAAGAATTTTTTAAGAAAAGTTTCTTCCGAAGCATTTTCTTATGATGTTTCTTCAGGAAATTTCTTAGGAAGCCCTTTCTTTATAAGTTTCTTAAGAAAAGTTTCTTCCGATACATTTTCTAAAGAAGTCTCTTGAGGAAATTTTCTTCGGAAGTCATTTCTTAAGAAACTTCTTAAGAAATTTTGTTGTGATGCACTTTCTTAAGAAGATTCTTAGGAAAAGTTTCTTATTACGCATTTTCTTAAGAACTTTTTAAGGTAATTTTCTTCGGAAGCACTTCCTTAAGAAGTTCTTAAGGAAAGTTTCTTAGGAAGCACTTTTTAAGAATTTTCTTATGGAAATATTATTTGGAAGAACTTTCTTAAGATTTTTTTAAGAAAAGTTTCTTCCGACGCATTTTCTTATGATGTTTCTTAAGGAAAATTTTATAGGAAGCCCTTTCTTTATAAGTTTCTTAAGAAAAGTTTCTTCCGATACATTTTCTAAAGAAATTTCTTAAGGAAATTTTCTTCGGGAGTTATTTCTTTAGAAATTTTTAAGAAATTTTCTTGTGAGGCACTTTCTTAAGAAGATTCTTAGGAAAAGTTTCCTATTACGCATTTTCTTAAGAAAAGTTTCTTAAGGAAATTTTCTTCGGAAGTCATTTCTTAAGAAACTTCTTAAGATATTTTCTTGTGAGGCACTTTCTTAAGAAGATTCATAGAAAATGTTTCTTATTACACATTTTCTTAAGGAAATTTTCTTCGGAAGCACTTCCTTAAGATGTTTCTTGAGGAAAGTTTCTTAGGAAGCACTTTTTAAGAAGTTTCTTATGGAAATATTATTTGGAACAACTTTCTTAAGAATTTTTTTAAGAAAAGTTTCTTCCGATGCATTTTCTTATGATGTTTCTTAAAGAAACTTTCTTAGGAAGCCCTTTCTTTGTAAGTTTCTTAAGAAAAAAAAATTCCGATACATTTTCTAAAGAAATTTCTTAAGGAAATTTTCTTCGGAAGCACTTTCTTAAGAAACTTCTTAAGAAATTTTCTTGTGAAGCACTTTCTTAAGAAGATTCTAAGGAAAAGTTTCTTATTACGCATTTTCTTAAGAGCTTTCTTAAGGAAATTTTCTTCGGAAGCACTTCCTTAAGAAGTTTCTTAAGGAAAGTTTCTTAGGAAGCACTTTTGAAGAAGTTTCTTATGGAAATATTATTTGGAAGAACATTCTTAAGAATTTTTTCAAGAAAAGTTTCTTCCAACACATTTTCTTATGATGTTTCTTAAGGAAATTTTCTTAGGAAGCCCTTTCTTTATAAGTTTCTCAAGAAAAGTTTTTTCGATACATTTTCTAAAGAAGTTTCTTAAGGAAATTTTCTTCGGAAGCACTTTGTGTCGGTGTACTAAAGTAGGGGTACCTTAGTATCCCGACTTGTGCACGGGCAGTAGCAGCATCCCGTGGTCGGGCTTACCACGCGCTCGCCAAGGCCCACTCTGGATCCTTTAGAACCATTCAAGAACAAAGTATTCAAGTTAAGAAACAAGACCCCGGCAAGAGGAGCTTGCCGGGAGGGCCGCACTAGGCTCAAGGTTATCATTCCAGCACTAGACCCTGGCAAGAGGAGCTTGCCAGGGAGGCCAGGGAACAGCGCCTCAGAAGATATATCGCGGCGCATCCTGCGCCCCGTCAGAACCCGGAGAGCGACAAGCTTCCGAGCCCGGCAAGATAGCAACCCCGGCAAGGTGCTTGCCGGAGAAGGCTTACACTGTGTGCCTGCGCTCCAGCTCATCTGGCCACGCGTCGCCCTGGGGCCCTTCCAGGAGCACGTGGCGGATGGCTGTGCAGCCTGGGGTACACGGTGGCGATCCGCGGTGACGAGGCCATCGTCGTGGCGAACGGAGACGCCCGGGCGGACGCTTTCGGGGTGACGGCGACGGGCATTCAATGCACTTGTCCCCCACCGTCAGGGTTAGGTATATACCACCGTACATCCACTGTACATACACTGTTCACGCACTGTTACAACTACCACCAATTTTACGCTTTTACCCTCATCTACGTTAACACCTCTCGGTGACCCCTTTGAGATATAAAAGGAGGCCCATGCACAACGTAGAGGGGGTTCGATTCCAGAAACTTGACCACTCCCACGCTCGGTGTAGCTAGCACTGTAGATCTTCAAGCTCCCGAGCTCAAGAACTCAATACAACCAAAGGCAGGAGTAGGGTTTTACGCATCCGTGCGGCCCGAACCTGGGTAAACTGCCCGCGTGTGCCCCTCGATCTGCTCTTCGTGCTCCCTCCGCACCCTTGCCGTACCGTAGAAGGGGCTCCGGTCCCATAGGTGCTCGTGGGCGACCAGTTTCCCCGACACTTTGTTAAGAAACTTCTTAAGAAATTTTCTTGTGAGGCACTTTCTTCAGAAGATTCTTAGGAAAAGTTTCTTATTACGAATTTTCTTAAGAACTTTCTTAAGGAAATTTTCTTCGGAAGCACTTCCTGAAGAAATTTCTTAAGGAAAGTTTCTTAGGAAGCACTTTTCAAGAATTTTCTTATGGAAGTATTATTTGGAAGAACTTTATTAAGATTTTTTAAGAAAAGTTTCTTCCGACGCATTTTCTTATGATGTTTCTTAAGGAAAATTTCTTAGGAAGCACTTTTTAAGAAGTTTCTTATGGAAATATTATTTGGAAGAACATTCTTAAGAATTTTTTCAAGAAAAGTTTCTTCCAACACATTTTATTATGATGTTCCTTAAGGAAATTTTCTTAGGAAGCCCTTTCTTTATAAGTTTCTCAAGAAAAGTTTTTTCGATGCATTTTCTAAAGAAGTTTCTTAAGGAAATTTTCTTCGGAAGCACTTTCTTAAGAAACTTCTTAAGAAATTTTCTTGTGAGGCACTTTCTTCAGAAGATTCTTAGGAAAAGTTCCTTATTACGAATTTTCTTAAGAACTTTCTTACGGAAATTTTCTTCGGAAGCACTTCCTTAAGAAATTTCTTAAGGAAAGTTTCTTAGGAAGCACTTTTTAAGAATTTTCTTATGGAAGTATTATTTGGAAGAACTTTATTAAGAATTTTTTAAGAAAAGTTTCTTCCGACGCATTTTCTGATGATGTTTCTTAAGGAAAGTTTCTTAGGAAGCCCTTTCTTTATAAGTTTCTTAAGAAAAGTTTCTTCCGATACATTTTCTAAAGAAGTTTCTTAAGGAAATTTTCTTCGGAAGTCATTTCTTAAGAAACTTCTTAAGAAATTTTCTTGTGAGGCACTTTCTTAAGAAGATTCTTAGGAAAAGTTTCCTATTACGCATTTTCTTCGGAAGCACTTTCTTAAGAAACTTCTTAAGAAATTTTGTTGTGAGGCACTTTCTTAAGAAGATTCTTAGGAAAAGTTTCTTATTACGCATTTTCTTAAGAACTTTTCTAAGGTAATTTTCTTCGGAAGCACTTCCTTAAGAAGTTCTTAAGGAAAGTTTCTTAGGAAGCACTTTTTAAGAATTTTCTTATGGAAATATTATTTGGAAGAACTTTCTTAAGATTTTTTTAAGAAAAGTTTCTTCCGGCGCATTTGCTTATGATGTTTCTTAAGGAAAATTTCTTAGGAAGCCCTTTCTTTATAAGTTTCTTAAGAAAAGTTTCTTCCGATACATTTTCTAAAGAAGTTTCTTAAGGAAATTTTCTTCGGAAGTCATTTCTTAAGAGACTTCTTAAGAAATTTTCTTGTGAGGCACTTTCTTAAGAAGATTCTTAGGAAAAGTTTCCTATTACGCATTTTCTTAAGAAAAGTTTCTTAAGGAAATTTTCTTCGGAAGTCATTTCTTAAGAAACTTCTTAAGATATTTTCTTGTGAGGCACTTTCTTAAGAAGATTCCTAGGAAAAGTTTCTTATTACACATTTTCTTAAAAACTTTCTTAAGGAAATTTTCTTCGGAAGCACTTCCTTAAGATGTTTCTTGAGGAAAGTTTCTTAGGAAGCACTTTTTAAGAAGTTTCTTATGGAAATATTATTTGGAACAACTTTCTTAAGAATTTTTTTAAGAAAAGTTTCTTCCGATGCATTTTCTTATGATGTTTCTTAAAGAAACTTTCTTAGGAAGCCCTTTCTTTGTAAGTTTCTTAAGAAAAAAAAATTCCGATACATTTTCTAAAGAAATTTCTTAAGGAAATTTTCTTCGGAAGCACTTTCTTAAGAAACTTCTTAAGAAATTTTCTTGTGAGGCACTTTCTTAAGAAGATTCTTAGGAAAAGTTTCTTATTACGCATTTTCTTAAGAGCTTTCTTAAGGAAGTTTTCTTCGGAAGCACTTCCTTAAGAAGTTTCTTAAGAAAAGTTTCTTAGGAAGCATTTTTTTAGAAGTTTCTTATGGAAATATTATTTGGAAAACATTCTTAAGAATTTCTTCAAGAAAAGTTTCTTCCAACACATTTTCTTATGATGTTTCTTAAGGAAATTTTCTTAGGAAGCCCTTTCTTTATAAGTTTCTCAAGAAAAGTTTTTTCGATACATTTTCTAGAGAAGTTTCTTAAGGAAATTTTCTTCGGAAGCACTTTCTTAAGAAACTTCTTAAGAAATTTTCTTGTGTGGCACTTTCTTCGGAAGATTCTTAGGAAAAGTTTCTTATTATGAATTTTCTTAAGAACTTTCTTAAGGAAATTTTCTTCGGAAGCACTTCCTTAAGAAATTTCTTAAGGAACGTTTCTTAGGAAGCACTTTTTAAGAATTTTCTTATGGAAGTATAATTTGGAAGAACTTTATTAAGAATTTTTTAAGAAAAGTTTCTTCCGACGCATTTTCTTATGATGTTTCTTCAAGAAAGTTTCTTAGGAAGCCCTTTCTTTATAAGTTTCTTATGAAAAGTTTCTTCCGATACATTTTCTAAAGAAGTTTCTTAAGGAAATTTTCTTCGGAAGTCATTTCTTAAGAAACTTCTTAAGAAATTTTCTTGTGAGGCACTTTCTTAAGAAGATTCTTAGGAAAATTTTCCTATTACGCATTTTCTTGGGAAGCACTTTCTTAAGAATCTTCTTAAGAAATTTTCTTGTGAGGCACTTTCTTAAGAAGATTCTTAGGAAAAGTTTCTTATTACGCATTTTCTTAAGAACTTTATTAAGGTAATTTTCTTCGGAAGCACTTCCTTAAGAAGTTCTTAAGGAAAGTTTCTTAGGAAGCACTTTTTAAGAATTTTCTTATGGAAATATTATTTGGAAGAACTTTCTTAAGAATTTTTTAAGAAAAGTTTCTTCCGACGCATTTTCTTATGATGTTTCTTAAGGAAAATTTCTTAGGAAGCCCTTTCTTTATAAGTTTCTTAAGAAAAGTTTCTTCCGATACATTTTCTAAAGAAGTTTCTTAAGGAAATTTTCTTCGGAAGTCATTTCTTTAGGAACTTCTTAAGAAATTTTTTTGTGAGGCACTTTCTTAAGAAGATTCTTAAGAAAAGTTTCCTATTACGCATTTTCTTAAGAAAAGTTTCTTAAGGAAAGTTTCTTCAGAAGTCATTTCTTAAGAAACTTCTTAAGATATTTTCTCGTGAGGCACTTTCTTATGATGTTTCTTAAAGAAATTTTCTTAGGAAGCCCTTTCTCTGTAAGTTTCTTAAGAAAAAAATTCCGATACATTTTCTAAAGAAATTTCTTAAGGAAATTTTCTTCGGAATCACTTTCTTAAGAAACTTCTTAAGAAATTTTCTTGTGAGGCACTTTCTTAAGAATATTCTTAGGAAAAGTTTCTTATTACGCATTTTCTTAAGAACTTTTTTAAGGTAATTTTCTTCCAACGCATTTTCTTATGATGTTTCTTAAGGAAATTTTCTTAGGAAGCCCTTTCTTTATAAGTTTCTTAAGCAAAGTTTCCTCCGATACATTTCCTAAAGAAGTTTCTTAAGGAAATTTTCTTCGGAAGCAATTTCTTAAGAAACTTCTAAAGAAATTTTCTTGTGATGCGCTTTCTTAAGAAGATTCATAGGAAACGTTTCTTATTACGCATTTTCTTAAGGAAATTTTATTCGGAAGCAATTTCTCCAAAAGCTTCTTAAGGAAATTTTCTTAGAAATCACTTTTTAAAGAAGTTTCCTAAGGAAATCTTTTGTAGAAGAACTTTTTTAAGAAGTTTCTTAAGAAAAGTTTCTTCCGATGCATTTTCTTATGATGTTTCTTAAAGAAATTTTCTTAGGAAGCACATTCTCCAGAAGCTTCTTAAGGAAATTTTCTTAGGAATCACTTTTTAAAGAAGTTTCCTAAGGAAATGTTTTGTAGAAGAACTTTATTAAGAAGTTTCTTAAGAAAAGTTTCTCCCGATACATTTTCTTATGATGTTTCTTATGGAAATTTTCTTATGAAGCCCTTTCTATATAAGTTTCTTAAGAAAAGTTTCTTCCGATACATTTTCTAAAGAAGCTTCTTAAGGAAATTTTCTTTGGAAGTCATTTCTTAAGAAACTTCTTAAGAAATTTTCTTGTGAGGCACTTTCTTAAGAAGATTCTTAGGAAAAGTTTCTTATTACACATTTTCTTAAGAAAATTTTATTAAGGAAATTTTCTTCGGAAGTCATTTCTTAAGAAACTTCTTAAGAAATTTTCTTGTGAGGCATTTCTTAAGAAGATTCTTAGGAAAAGTTTCTTATTACGCATTTTTAAGAACATTATTAAGGAAATTTTCTTCAGAAGCACTTCCTTAAGATGTTTCTTAAGGAAAGTTTCTTAGGAAGCACTTTTTAAGAAGTTTCTTATGGAAATATTATTTGGAAGAACTTTCTTAAGAATTTTTTTAACAAAAGTTTCTTCCAACGCATTTTCATAAGGAAATTTTATTAGGAAGCCCATTCTTTGTAAGTTTCTTAAGAAAAAAAATCTGTTACATTTTCTGAAGAAGTTTCTTAAGGAAATTTTCTTCGGAAGCACTTTCTTAAGAAACTTTTTAAGAAATTTTCTTGTGAGGCACTTTCTTAAGAAGATTCTTAGGAAAAGTTTCTTATTACGCATTTTCTTAAGAACTTTCTTCAGAAAAAATTCGTCGGAAGCACTTCCTTAAGAAGTTTCTTATGGAAAGTTTCTTAGGAAGCACTTTTTAAGAAGTTTCTTATGAAAATATGATTTGGAAGAACTTTCTTAAAAAAATTAAGAAAAGTTTCTTCCAACGCATTTTCTTATGATGTTTCTTAAGGAAAGTTTCTTCGGAAGCCCTTTCTTTATAAGTTTCTTAATCAAAGTTTCCTCCGATACATTTTCTAAATAAGTTTCTTAAGGAAATTTTCTTCGGAAGCAATTTCTTAAGAAACTTCTTAAGAAATTTTCTTGTGAGGCGCTTTCTTCAGAAGATTCTTAGGAAACGTTTCTTATTACACATTTTCTTAAAAACTTTCTTAAGGAAATTTTCTTCGGAAGCACTATCTCCAGAAGCTTCTTAAGGAAATTTTTCTTAGGAATCACTTTTTAAAGAAGTTTCATAAGGAAATTGTTTGTAGAAAAACTTTATTAAGAAGTTTCTTAAGAAAAATTTCTTCCGATGCAATTTCTTATGATATTTCTAAAGGAAATTTTCTTAGGAAGCACTTTCTCCAGAAGCTTCTTAAGGAAATTTTCTTAGGAATCACTTTTTAAAGAAGTTTTTGTCGGTGTACTAAGGTAGGGGTACCCTAGTACCCCAACTTGGGCACGGGCAGCGGCAGCTCCCCGCGGCAGGGTTCATCACGCGCTTACCGGAGACCTTCCTGCCCCTTATCTAGCCATTCAAAAACAAAGTATACAAGACAGAAGACCAAGACCCCGGCAAGAGGAGCTTGCCGGGAAGGCCGTCCCAGGCTCGAGATTGCTTAACTAGCACGAGGCCCTGGCAAGAGGAGCTTGTCAGGACGAATAGAAGATTTTATCTTAGAAGACCCGGCAAGGGCTCGGGGAGCGGCAAGCTTCCGGGCCCGGCAAGGTCGAGATCCCCGGCAAGGTGCTTGCCGGGGGAGGTGCGCCATGTGCCCGCGCTCCAGCTCATCGGCCCACGCGTCGCCCTGGGGCCACTCCAGGGACGCGTGGCGGATGGCTGTGCAGCCTGGGGGACACGGTGGCACTCCACGGCAGAGGATCCATCGCCGTGGCAGACGGAGACGCAACGGCGGGAGCTTTTGGGGTCGACGGCGACGGGCATTAAATGCCCCTGTCCCCCACTGTTAAAGTAGGTATAGACCACTGTTCTGTACTGTAGCTCCACTGTTCCCGCACTATTACAACTACCACCTCTTTTACATTTTTACCCCTTTCTCCTACGTTGACACCTGTCGGTGACCCCTTGCACTATAAAAGGAGGCCCATGCACAACGTGGAGGGGGTTCGAAACCTAGATTACTCTCACGCACGGTGTAGCTGCTTCTTCAAGCTCCCGAGCGCTCAACTCAATACACAACCAAGCAGGAGTAGGGTTTTACGCATCCGTGCGGCCCGAACCTGGGTAAAAACTGCCCGCGCGTCTGCCTCGATCTGCTCTTCGTGCTCCCTCCGCCCTCGTACCGCACAGACAAGGGGCTCCGGTCCCATAGGTGTTCGTGGCGGACAGTTTCCCCCGACATCTTTGGCGCGCCAGGTAGGGGGCGTCGAGGTTGTGCGAACCTGATCCGGCGTTCGCGCGGGCGCAATCTTCATTAACCTCTCCAAGTTTCGTCAACAACTTCATCAGCGACAACTCCATGGCCCCGAAGAAGAAGCCTTCGGAGGGCGGGGGCCCGTCTGCGTCTCATCCGCCGCCACCAGAGCCAACGGTGGGCGGGGGAGACGCCGTCGGAAGGGTGGTTGCCGGCGAGGACACTCACGGTGCCACCAGATCCAAGAACAGGACGGACGACCGGACCTCGGTCTCCGTGGACGCGCCACGTCCATCGCAACATACGACGACCCCGCAGCGCCATGCCACGGGAGGTGGTATCCGCTTGCTGGGACAAGGCCATACTGGAGGTTCGCGGGACGCCCCGGACCCCCGTCCGGGCACAAGCAAAGCGAAGGCGCCGGCACGGGACCCCGCTCCTTCTAACGTCGTTAGAAGTCCGAGCGTATCCCGCTCCTCGCACCGCTCGCCCGCGTTCCCCACTACTCCGGCAGAAGCGCTCGCAAGGGCGCAGCTGCTCCTCGATTTTCCTCCAGCGGCCGACAAAGCCGGGGAATGGAGGGCCACTATCCGGAGCCTGATAGACTTCGCCAACAACGACTCCCCGCAGCAGCCGTCGGCCTCGCGGCCGCGGCAGGCCGAGAAGACGAAGGCTATCGGCGACAAGACTGCCGGGGGTGCGACAAGCGTGCACTCCCCGCCGCAGAAGCAGAAGACGCCGCCCCGCCGGAACAACCCCGACGACGGCTCCACAGCCTCGTCGGACCCGCGGGCCCGTCGGGACCAGCGCCAGGTCCTCGACGACCGGCGAGATGAAGACGCCCGGACCACGATCGAGCGCCGCCGAGAAGCTCGGCGACAATCCGACAAGAGAGCTGGGAACGCTGTCGACGCACCCGCGCCCGGTGAACCAGGCGACTTGCCGTACGCGGCAGGCTGCCCTGCGTTCACCCGCGAGCTGCGGCGCGTCCAGTGGCCCAGCATGAAGAACTTTAAGCCCGACGTACCGGAGAAGTACGACGGCAAGACGCACCCCTCGGAGTTTCTCAGCGTCTACACCATAGCAGTGCAAGCTGCCGGGGGGCGCGACGAGAAGATCCTAGCCAACTACTTCCCGCTCGTGCTGAAGCCGAACGTCCGTTCGTGGCTCATGCACTTGCCGGAAGGCTCTATCTCTTCTTGGGCCGACCTCTGCCATCAGTTTGTTGGCGCCTTCACCGGCGGCCACAAACCTCATGGCCAGGAGAGCGATCTCCACATTCTGGCCCAGAAGGAAGGCGAACCCCTGCGCAAGTATATCCAACGCTTCAGCCGGGTACAGCACAACATCCCCGACGTTCACCCTGCTGCGGTTATCAGCGCGTTCCATCAGAACGTGCGTAACCGCCGCATGCGTGAGGAGATGGCGATGACCAAGATCAGGGACGTCAGCGAGCTCTACGCTCTTGCCGACAAGTGCGCCCGTGCAGAAGAGGGGAGGAAACTCCCCGGGGAGGATGCTGGCGCAGGGGGCAGCGACAGCGACGACGCCGCCCCGGCAAAGAAGAGCCGGCGGCGGAACAACAGGAAGAAGGGCAAGAAGGAAGTGCTTGCCGTCGAGAAGTCCGGCAAGGAGGCCCCCGCCAAGCAAGCGCAGGCTGGCGGCTCCGGCAAGGAGCCTGCCCCTGCGGCGGCGGCCGACAAGCCGGGTAGCTCCGACAAGCAATACTGTAAGATTCACCGCACCAAGGGTCACGACCTCTCCAACTGTAAGCGCGTCGAGTACCTCGTCGAGCAGCAAAAGGCTGAGTACGAGAGGCGCGACAAGGAGAAGGCCCAAGGTGGCGGGGAAGAACCCAGCAAGAAGCGGCCATTCAATGGCCGGGGAGGACGCCGCGGCAAGGCCAAGCAGCGGCAAGGAGATCGACCTCCCCGGGGCCGCGACAACGACGAAGACGACGATGAAGACATGGAGGACGACGAAAACAGCGAGCAGGAGTTCCAGAAGGCCACGGAAGTCCTGTGCGTCGACGGTGGCGCCTCCCTGCACACCTCCCACCGCCAGCTGAAACAGTGGGTGCGTGAGGTGAATGCAGCCGAGCCGCCCGTGGAGTCGCGCAGGCTCCTCAAATGGTCCAGCACGCCCATCATTTTTGACCTTGAGGATCACCCTGACCGCACCACTGCGGTCGGGTGCTTGCCGATGCTGGTCTCACCCACCATCCGCAACCTCAAGGTCACCAAAATGTTGGTTGACGGCGGGGCCGGGCTGAACTTGATCTCCTCTGCTGTGATCAAGAAACTCCAGATTCAAGACGGCGAGCTCGAAGAGACCGGTTCATTCCAAGGAATCAACCCGGGAAGGAGCAAGCCCAAGGGAAAGATTACTCTGCCGGTGACCTTTGGCGGGGAGCTCAACTTCAGAACTGAGCGCATCACCTTTGACGTTGCTGATATTCCATTGCCCTACAATGGGATACTCGGCCGTCCCGCCCTCGCGAAGTTCATGGCAGCTTCCCACTATGCCTACAACGTGCTGAAGATGCCGGGGCCGATAAGCGTCATCACTGTCCACAGCGACAAGAAAGATGCGCTTATTTGCGCCGACAAGATTTACCGGGATGCGGCAGCTGCGGCCGAGAAGGATACTCTTGCCGCTGAAGCTCCCGGGGGGAAGAAGACGAAGACCAAGTCCGGCAAGTGCTCTGGCACACACTCCGGCAACCGCACCTCTTCGGAGTGCTGCGCCGCCGTCGAGGACGTTCCATCGAGCTCCACCGGCAAGAGCAAGAAAGGAATGGCTGCTCCTCCGGCAACCAAGAAAGTGTCCGCAAGGGAGGACGGCACTGGTGGTACTTTCACCATCAGCGCCACCCTTGACAGCAAATAGGAAAGCGCGCTCGTCGCCTTCCTGCGGGCGAATGTCGATGTGTTTGCTTGGCAACCATCTGACATCCCCGGTGTTCCCAGGAAGGTGATTGAGCACAAGCTTGCTGTCTGCCCTCATGCGCGGCCCATCAAGCAAAAAGTGAGGAAGCAAGCCGTGGAGCGCCAAGAGTTCATCAACGAGGAGATCAAGAAACTAGAGGCAGCAGGCCTAGTTAGAGGTGTGATCCATCCGACGTGGTTGGCAAACCCAGTCGTCGTGCGCAAAGCCAACGGGAAGTGGAGACTGTGTATAGACTTCACTGATGTCAATAAAGCATGTCCCAAGGATCCCTTCCCTTTGCCGCGCATTGACCAGATCGTTGACTCCACTGCCGGATGTGAGCTACTCTGTTTTCTTGATGCATACTCAGGCTATCACCAGATTTTCATGGCTAAGGAAGATGAAGAGAAGACTGCATTTATCACTCCATGTGGCACCTATTGCTTTATCCGCATGCCATTTGGACTGAAAAATGCAGGCTCCACTTTTGCAATGGTAGTGTACACTGCTTTTGAGCCACAGATCCACAGGAATGTAGAAGCCTACATGGATGACATCGTGGTGAAGAGCAAGAGCAAAGAAACACTGATTCAAGACTTAGAAGAAACGTTTCAGAACCTGCGCAGGATACAGCTCAAGCTGAACCCCGAGAAGTGCGTCTTTGGAGTTCCCTCCGGCAAGCTTCTCGGGTTCTTTGTATCACAAAGGGGGATTGAAGCCAATCCCGACAAGATCAAAGCCATCGAGCAGATAGAAGCCCCGAAGCGCGTCAAGGATGTCAGAAGGCTTGCAGGTTGCGTTGCTGCCCTCAGTAGGTTCATTTCAAAATCCGCGGAACGCGCCCTACCTTTCTTCAAAATCTTGAAGAAGGCAGGTCCCATGAAGTGGACTCCGGAAGCGGAGGCGGCGTTGCAGGATTTGAAACGGTACCTGTCCTCCACTCCTATACTTGTCGCACCTAAACCACAGGAAAAGTTGTTGCTATACTTAGCGGCAACCAACCAGGTGGTTAGTGCTGCGTTAGTAGCGGAGAGGGAGTCCGACGAGGAGTCAGCATCACCGGCAAGCGAATCTAGCGACGAGCAGGGGACTGTCCCGACAAGCTCTGGCCCCGACAAGGAAGACTCTGCGCAGGAACAAGGAGAGGTGCGGAAGAAGATGGTGCAGCGCCCAGTGTATTTTGTAAGTTCCCTTCTCCAGGGAGCTAGATCAAGGTACTCTGGTGTGCAAAAGTTGCTTTTCGGCCTCCTCATGGCCTCGAGGAAGCTGCGCCACTACTTCCAAGCCCATGAGATAACAGTGGTCACTCGCTTTCCATTGAAGAGGATATTGCACAATCCAGAGGCAACAGGCAGGATCGTCGAGTGGGCACTGGAGCTGTCAAGCTTTGGACTCAAGTTTGAAAGTACTTCAACCATACAGAGCCGAGCTTTGGCAGAATTCATCGCTGAGTGGACCCCAACGCCAGAAGAAGAAGTTCAAGAAACGAGTGTACCCGTGCAAGAAGCGACAAGTGAATGGGTAATGTATTTTGACGGTGCCTTCTCGCTGCAAGGCGCCGGTGCCGGCGTGGTACTCATCGCGCCCACCGGAGAGCACCTCAAATATGTTATCCAGATGCACTTTCCCAGGGAGCAAGCGACAAACAACACTGCAGAATATGAAGGCTTGCTTGCCGGCCTCAGGATTGCGGCCGAACTTGGGATCAGAAAGCTGATTGTGCGGGGCGATTCTCAGTTGGTGGTCCGACAAGTTAACAAGAGCTATCAGAGCCCTTTGATGGAAGCTTATGTCGATGAAGTGAGAAAGCTTGAAGAGCACTTTGAAGGTTTGCAGATGGAGCACGTCCCGAGAGCTCAAAATGAGATTGCAGATGGCCTTTCAAAGTGCGCCGCGATGAAGTTACCTGTGGAACCAGGGACCTTTTTGCTCAAGCTGACTCAGCCATCAGGGTGCCTCAGTACCCCAACTTGTGCACGGGCAGTTGCAGCTTCCCGCGGCAAGGTTTACTGCGGGCTCGCCGGAGACCTTCCTGCTCCTTATTAAACCATTCAAAAACAAAGTATACAAGACATAAGACCGAGACCCCGGCAAGAGGAGCTTGCCGGGAAGGCCGATCCAGGCTCAAGACTGTTCCACTAACACAAGACCCTGGCAAGAGGAGCTTGCCAGGAAGACTAGAAGACATCGCCTCGGCGCTATGCGCGCCCCGGCAAGGGGTCCGGGGAGCGGCAAGTTCCCGGGCCCGGCAAGGTCAAGGCCCCGGCAAGGTGCTTGCCGGGAAGGCTACGCTGTGTGCCCGCGCTCCAGCTCATCGGCCCACGCGTCGCCCTGGGGCCTATCCAGGGACGCGTGGCGGATGGCTGTGCAGCCTGGGGTACACGGTGGCACTCCACGGCGATAAATCCGTCGCCGTGGCGGACGGAGACGCTAAGGCGGGAGCTTTTGGGGTCGACGGCGACGGGCATTAAATGCCCTTGTCCCCCACTGTTAAAGTAGGTATAGACCACTGTTCGGTACTGTAGCTCCACTGTTCCCGCACTGTTACAACTACCACCTCTTTTACATTTTTACCCCTTTCTCCTACGTTGACACCTGTCGGTGACCCCTTGCACTATAAAAGGAGGCCCATGCACAACGTGGAGGGGGTTCGAAACCTAGATTACTCTCACGCACGGTGTAGCTGCTTCTTCAAGCTCCCGAGCGCCCAACTCAATACACAACCAAGCAGGAGTAGGGTTTTACGCATCCGTGCGGCCCGAACCTGGGTAAAAACTGCCCGCGCGTCTGCCTCGATCTGCTCTTCGTGCTCCCTCCGCCCTCGTACCGCACAGACAAGGGGCTCCGGTCCCATAGGTGTTCGTGGCGGACAGTTTCCCCCGACATCTTTGGCGCGCCAGGTAGGGGGCGTCGAGGTTGTGCGAACCTGATCCGGCGTTCGCGCGGGCGCAATCTTCATTAACCTCTCCAAGTTTCGTCAACAACTTCATCAGCGACAACTCCATGGCCCCGAAGAAGAAGCCTTCGGAGGGCGGGGGCCCGTCTGCGTCTCATCCGCCGCCACCAGAGCCAACGGTGGGCGGGGGAGACGCCGTCGGAAGGGTGGTTGCCGGCGAGGACACTCACGGTGCCACCAGATCCAAGAACAGGACGGACGACCGGACCTCGGTCTCCGTGGACGCGCCACGTCCATCGCAACATACGACGACCCCGCAGCGCCATGCCACGGGAGGTGGTATCCGCTTGCTGGGACAAGGCCATACTGGAGGTTCGCGGGACGCCCCGGACCCCCGTCCGGGCACAAGCAAAGCGAAGGCGCCGGCACGGGACCCCGCTCCTTCTAACGTCGTTAGAAGTCCGAGCGTATCCCGCTCCTCGCACCGCTCGCCCGCGTTCCCCACTACTCCGGCAGAAGCGCTCGCAAGGGCGCAGCTGCTCCTCGATTTTCCTCCAGCGGCCGACAAAGCCGGGGAATGGAGGGCCACTATCCGGAGCCTGATAGACTTCGCCAACAACGACTCCCCGCAGCAGCCGTCGGCCTCGCGGCCGCGGCAGGCCGAGAAGACGAAGGCTATCGGCGACAAGACTGCCGGGGGTGCGACAAGCGTGCACTCCCCGCCGCAGAAGCAGAAGACGCCGCCCCGCCGGAACAACCCCGACGACGGCTCCACAGCCTCGTCGGACCCGCGGGCCCGTCGGGACCAGCGCCAGGTCCTCGACGACCGGCGAGATGAAGACGCTCGGACCACGATCGAGCGCCGCCGAGAAGCTCGGCGACAATCCGACAAGAGAGCTGGGAACACTGTCGGCGCACCCGCGCCCGGTGAACAAGGCGACTTGCCGTACGCGGCAGGCTGCCCTGCGTTCACCCGCGAGCTGCGGCGCGTCCAGTGGCCCAGCATGAAGAACTTTAAGCCCGACGTACCGGAGAAGTACGACGGCAAGACGCACCCCTCGGAGTTTCTCAGCGTCTACACCATAGCAGTGCAAGCTGCCGGGGGGCGCGACGAGAAGATCCTAGCCAACTACTTCCCGCTCGTGCTGAAGCCGAACGTCCGTTCGTGGCTCATGCACTTGCCGGAAGGCTCTATCTCTTCTTGGGCCGACCTCTGCCATCAGTTTGTTGGCGCCTTCACCGGCGGCCACAAACCCCATGGCCAGGAGAGCGATCTCCACATTTTGGCCCAGAAGGAAGGCGAACCCCTGCGCAAGTATATCCAACGTTTCAGCCGGGTACAGCACAACATCCCCGACGTTCACCCTGCTGCGGTTATCAGCGCGTTCCATCAGAACGTGCGTAACCGCCGCATGCGTGAGGAGATGGCGATGACCAAGATCAGGGACGTCAGCGAGCTCTACGCTCTTGCCGACAAGTGCGCCCATGCAGAAGAGGGGAGGAAACTCCCCGGGGAGGATGCTGGCGCAGGGGGAAGCGACAGCGACGACGCCGCCCCGGCAAAGAAGAGCCGGCGGCGGAACAACAGGAAGAAGGGCAAGAAGGAAGTGCTTGCCGTCGAGAAGTCCGGCAAGGAGGCCCCCGCCAAGCAAGCGCAGGCTGGCGGCTCCGGCAAGGAGCCTGCCCCTGCGGCGGCGGCCGACAAGCCGGGTAGCTCCGACAAGCAATACTGTAAGATTCACCGCACCAAGGGTCACGACCTCTCCAACTGTAAGCGCGTCGAGTACCTCGTCGAGCAGCAAAAGGCTGAGTACGAGAGGCGCGACAAGGAGAAGGCCCAAGGTGGCGGGGAAGAGCCCAGCAAGAAGCGGCCATTCAATGGCCGGGGAGGACGCCGCGGCAAGGCCAAGCAGCGGCAAGGAGATCGACCTCCCCGGGGCCGCGACAACGACGAGGACGACGATGAAGACATGGAGGACGACGAGAACAGCGAGCAGGAGTTCCAGAAGGCCACGGAAGTCCTGTGCGTCGACGGTGGCGCCTCCCTGCACACCTCCCACCGCCAGCTGAAACAGTGGGTGCGTGAGGTGAATGCAGCCGAGCCGCCCGTGGAGTCGCGCAGGCTCCTCAAATGGTCCAGCACTCCCATCATTTTTGACCTTGAGGATCACCCTGACCGCACCACTGCGGTCGGGTGCTTGCCGATGCTGGTCTCACCCACCATCCGCAACCTCAAGGTCACCAAAATGTTGGTTGACGGCGGGGCCGGGCTGAACTTGATCTCCTCTGCTGTGATCAAGAAACTCCAGATTCAAGACGGCGAGCTCGAAGAGACCGGTTCATTCCAAGGAATCAACCCGGGAAGGAGCAAGCCCAAGGGAAAGATTACTCTGCCGGTGACCTTTGGCGGGGAGCTCAACTTCAGAACTGAGCGCATCACCTTTGACGTTGCTGATATTCCATTGCCCTACAATGGGATACTCGGCCGTCCCGCCCTCGCGAAGTTCATGGCAGCTTCCCACTATGCCTACAACGTGCTGAAGATGCCGGGGCCGATAAGCGTCATCACTGTCCACAGCGACAAGAAAGATGCGCTTATTTGCGCCGA